>CM039680.1:80592101-81192101 GCA_022537955.1 Schmidtea mediterranea
TAGGGTTTTTACCATTATTTTGGGTTCCTCTCGATGTTCTGTTTCAATCTCCTATGTTGTTCTTTTGTGGGACAACATGCATACATTGGAGTTTATCGTTGGCATTCTTCAATTATCGGAATGCTACAAAATTTCTTTGAAATCGGCCACAGGTACTGTCTTCTCTTCTGAAGGGTTGGGAATCTCTCGCATTTCCAACGGGTTTTTCAGTGTCACATTTCCTCATCATTTATTATCATTGTGATCCATAAACGTTGGGTTTCTGGTTTTCATTTCTAATAATACAATCAATTTTCACGTCCTATTTACAATTTTGTTCACTATTACAGTGGAGTTAGCCCTTTTACCTCTTTCTCTCTTTTCTGGTTAGTGTTCTCTCGCACTCTTCTTTAATTTTATTTTCTTGAAAATAATCATTATTCAGGACTTGGGCTTATTAACGCTGTCGGTTAGTTTTGGGAGTTCTTTTATATCGTTCTTTACCTTCTTTATTATTTTCTATCATCTTTTGAGTATCTACTCCGATAATAACATTAGGTTCTCGTTTTTGGTCGATCTAATATATCTTCATTTGTTGGTTTGGTATCTATTATTTCGATATTCTTTGACTCTTTTTCTTGTTTAACATACACTTCCTTTATGCTTATGTTTTTTTGACATCTGAATTCTGGTATTGGTTGTTGATTTTTGCATTCTTCGCACATTTCCCTCTGGCTGTTTGGCAATATCTTGACTCGCAAATTCTGCTGCTCCTTGGGTTTCCTTGAAAGTTTTAATTCTCTCTTCGAATGTTCTATTTATAGTCTCTTTTTCCAGATTAGTTCTGCTGGATCTTTCAAAATTCCTTTATTATCGTTATCTTTTTCTCACCTCCCTCTTTCACCTTTGTAACTTCTGATTGTCGAATCCTACCAATCTGTTTACTCGCTTGTTTCCAAAAATCAATGTAATTCTAAATGGGCAGGTTTGAGAATTTCCTCAGGGTTCTCGTTTGCTGTTTCTCCTTTCTCCCAGTGGTGAAGTCCTCCCTTGACAATAAATAAGGGTAACTGTCATCTGGTAAATTCGGGGGTTCTAGAAAAAGAATCCTTGTGCTGCCATCTCTTTTACTCTGTTCGGAGTCGGTAAATACTTTATATCTTTGAACGTTAAATATCTCTGTTCCTCTTTTCTCAGCTCTCGTAATCTTACTCTTTCTCTGTGAGTAATTACTTTTCCTCATTTCCATGTCGTCCGGTTGTGGGTCGAAACTGTATAAATGCCTGAATTGCGATACTAAGGTCTTTATTTTTTTCCTCTTTCCTCTGGTTCTTTCCATAATTCTCGTCATACGAATCTGGTCCTTCTCTCATCTGTATTGTTATCTCTTCGCTGATTCCGCTTGCCATCTAAATATGTCTTATTTTGAAATTTTTGTTTTTCTGATTTCTGGTTTTGTAATTTTTTGAATTTTTTTTATATTGATTTTTTTTATTATTTATTTACATTTATTACACTTTCTCTCTCTAAACGTCTATCGGTTTTCTACTTCTAACTTTATATACAGATTATCTTCTCGCAAGAATCCTTCTCCTCTCAATCGTTGTTGTGGATAGAAACGTGGTGTCCCAATCGCTGTATTCAGTCGGTTGTTGGTTCTTCCCATTGTGGTTTCATTTTCCTGTCTATTTGGATTGCGGTAATCCTCTTGTCCTTGTCATCGTTAATATCATATTTGTTAAAAGGCGCATGCAATAGCTTCGTCGTATCTCTTTTCCCCCTCTGATGAAGACACTGATATGGGTGCCCGTTGCATTCCAATCTCCATTGGGTATAGTCTAATGCCCAAATTTGTATCCATTTTCCCACTGTAATATTGGTGGGCTGTCTAAATTCTCTGTGTTCCGTCTTTTGCTCTCTGAAGCTTCTCTGCGAATTCGGTTATTTTCCATATAAATGGTGCTGTAAGATGTTTTCTGGCTATCGAGCTGTTGGTTTCTAATTCCTTTAGGCTGTTGTTTATCTGTTGCATTTTCTTTCCATTTCGGCCAATTTTCTTGAGTGTGTCTCCTTGGCTTTCTCTCGAAATTCTTTCTGACTCTAATATTTCCTCTTATTATGCTTTTTGTGCATCATTTTTCTGTTCGTAGGGCTTTTACCCTCAATGCAACATTCTATCGTTTTCATCATGAATTTCGATGTTCGATACATTTTCTATCATATGCTTTGCATTTCTGCCCAAAAATTTTGGGGTAAATTGTGCTTGGCAATAAAAGTTCCAGTGACATTTGACTGGTTTGCCGCTAAATTCGTTCCATGTTCTTTAGTTGGACTTTATCTTTCTGTCACAGTTTGTTACGCATATCCTTCATATAGATCACAATTTTGGTTCCTCTTTTGGATCCGGTGTTCTATTCTATCTTTAATCCATATCGTCGATACTCCACAGAATTCCATTTTTCCTCTCTCTTGATACATACTTTGTGATGGTCCTTTTGTCGTCTTTTTTTGTGTGGACGGTTTGACATTTTTCGCATAAATATCTCGTTATAGTTCACATTCGTTTGAGTGACTTTTGCTTCCTTCAATAAGTCCTTTCATTCGCATTCTTTTTACTTGGCATTGTAATTAATAGATTGTTTGATTTCTATTGTTGTGGCTTTAATCCATTGTTGTGGGATCTTCTCTCTTTCTAAATTTTCGCGCATCCAGGCATTTAATTGTTTGTGTTTCTATCACTTCTATCGTAACAATCTGTACATATTCTGCATCACATTTCGTTTGTCTCGGCTCCAATCAGTAGTTCTTTGCATTTACAACATTTAGTCTTTCTTGATATCGTTCACCACTTTATTTTGTTTTTCCATTAATCGCCTCGTAGTTTCTGAGGATTCCTCGCTCCTCTTATTCTCTCGAATATTGTCTGCAATCTACAAGAATTTCAATTACTTACGTTGCTTTGCCTTTATCGTTTTATTTTACATATTACAAAGGTACGCTTTATTTAGCCCACTGTTTGAATCCGGGTTGCTGGGGTGAATTCTGGCAAATTGAATGCTAACCATTCCACCCAAACTGCTGGATCAACGTGCTGTGATTGTTACGCTAGTCTTCTAATATTCGTCAGCTTGCCATCTAACTTGATCTGTTAATTGGTCATTTATTCTCTGCATTGTAGTTATAGTTCTTTGTTGCTCTTCTAGTCTTAATGGCTTGTTAGTAGGCTCTGTTTAACGCTTTACGTTAATACTAGATGAGTATTTGTCCCACTGAGTTTTGTGCATTGTTTTTATTAGTGTCATTAATTCGCATTGTCGTCTCCACTTGCCTCAATTCCTGGATCTTGGTATATTCCCTGTATTTAATTCTAAATCTCTATAGCGTGGCATTGGCAGCTGCTGGTTGTTGAATTCCTTCTGGAAAGGTGGTATTCTCACTTGATTTTTGTTGATTTGCATATTCATTAATCTGTTGTATAATACATGTTATTCCATCGGCATTCATTTCTGTCTGATCATTATTCTAACGCATTTTGTACAATATTTATAAATATAACATACTAATTAACTACTATTATACTACATAATACTTACACTATATACAACGTCTTTTCTCGTTTACACCATCGTCCTCTGGGACTCTAAACGCAATGTTCGTATATCCCAATATTTCTCATTCATTATCTGGTATACATCAGATTCGTGTTTGACCATTGTTGTGCTTCGATAATGGCGGTCTTTTAACCAGAGTCCCGTTGTTGCAGATTTCCTATGATTTCACATATTTCCTCAGTTTTCTGCATCGTATTGTCCTATATTCGATATCGTTAATTGAATCTTTCCACTGCTGCCATAACTTCTTGTTGGCTCCTTTCTGCATTTGGTAGTTTTAACTAATTGAATTATTATCGAGCATTACTACGCTGCTCTATTGCTGTTGTTATCCAATCATTTTTTATATTTTAGCTCGTTTCCTTAGGCTGCATATGTTGTTATTTCTCTTGGCAATTGGGTTGTTTCTATTATGCTTCTTTCGGTTGTACATTTTGAGTGCTTTCTGGAGTTGTAATGCTTCGGTGGATTGAAAGGTGGCTGTCGTCCATGATCATTCCTTTTCATGTTTGTTTCTTGGGTTTTCTCTCAATTGGCTTTCTTATAGGTTGATCTGTTGCATTTGACTTGAGTGGTTTCCTTGTATCATTCTCCAATGTCCATGAGTTCCTTTTGGATATTTAATTCATATTTTCCAAAGTCCTTTTCGTCGATATACGATACTTTTTGGTTCTTAATTTTTCTTGTTTCGCATTGGATACTTTGTTTACTGGTTCGTTTCCTTTAGGTTTCATATATGCAGATTCGTGAATAGGTTTTTCACCTGATATTCTCATTATTATCTTCTTCGTTTGCTGCATTTGATTCTAAATGTTTATTATTACTGCCTTTACTTTCTCTGACTGGTCGTTGATACGGTTTCTCTTTTGTTCCTTTTTTCTGGATGTTTTGTCGTATTGCTTCTAGTAGCTTTCTTGTTATGATTTCCAGTAATCATCTCTTCCTTTCTGAACGTGCACTATGTACTTTCCCGCTTTCTTTTTGTTGGGATATATTTTTTGATTTTTTAATCAATCATTTGATTGACAATTTGATTCTCGTATTTATCGTTCCGTTCTTTTTAGTTTTCGAAATGCAAACTTTTGTAAAGGTTCTTTACCCGTATTTATGCGACTATATCTCCTCTCCACTCTTTGGGTTTGAAATTCCTACTTTTATTATTATTTCTTTATTTCTCGTGCTCAGTTCGTTGATAAGTTCTTCTTTTGGTGTTGTGAATTTTCTCCCAGGGTTTGGCTAATGTTGCAGGTTATTTATTAATCGTATTGCACATATTATATATTCTGCGTTGCCCTCTAGACTATCCCATTCGCATTTCTTCCTGCTTTCATGTTCATTTTCCAACAATCGATTAATTTTGTTTTTGTTAACATACTTTGTTCAATTCCTCTCTAATTCCTCTGTTTATTATTCGTATTTGCCATCCCGGCTCTATCTTGGATTTTTACGTTCTATCTTTTGTAGGCATCCTCTGCATACGTCTTTAGTGGTTTTGACATGATGATGAATTTTTCGGATCGTATTCCATCTTCCTGTGTTTTCCTATTGAATCGAATTGAAACTTATGCTTGTATTCATTGTCAGTTGTAAGCATATCCCTTGCTCGAGAATCCTTTATCGTTTATTTTCGTATTCTGAACGATCTCATTTCTTCGTGAAATTTTCGTCAGCTTCCGTTTAACTTGATGATGTAATCAATATCATTATTTTCTGTAGCAGGGTCGGTCGGTTTGTTTTTCTTTGTTGTAGTCGCACATCCTTTTGTTTCGTTTTCCCTCGTTATTGCGTTGTTCGTTTCTCTTGACGTTCCTCGTTAGGTGGTTCCTTTTCTCTTGTTTGTGCGATTTGTTTTTTCATCTCTAGTTTTTGATCATCCTGGTTTTTGCTGCGTCACCCACCATTCTTCATTATAATCATATTATTATCTCCATCCGGGTTTCATTTTGAAATGTCGTCCTCGACTTTATTATTTCAATATTTCTCGTAATACTTTTATTTATTCTTGCTTTATATCGTCCATCTCTTTTATTCTTGTTGCTCGCTGAAATCTTAATTTGCTTCGATGCCATCTATGTATATCATCAAATTGTTCCCCTTCTATCTCCGATTCGTATTGCTTCTTCGGATGTTGGTGAATTTTTTAGTCCTCCCACTTTAACATTGCTTTATGTTTTTGGGAATGGGTAGTGAGCGATTATTGTTTCTTCAAATAGAACGTTTCTGTTCCTTACCATATAGTTCAACATTGATACTTAAGTGATGAGCTTCGTAGGTTTCCATTTCATCAGATTGGCCCTGCTGCTTCGTCTTGGTTTGGCGTCGATAGCTTACCTATAGTGTTTTGGAATTGTTTTACCCATCATTTTCTCTTCTCTAATCGTCGCATTACTGGTGATGAATTTTATTGCACTTGCCTGTCCTGGATTTTCAGTGCATAATGTAGTACATTATTTTCTCCATTGTCTTTTCTTTGAAGCGATGATCCCTGTCTTTAGTAGTTCTCTTCAGAACTGTTGAGAAAAGCATCTGCCTGCAACTGCGACATTAGTGGTGTTTTGTCCCTCTCGTTTGGTATATTTGAGGCGTGTCCACATTTCCTTGCATAGTTGAAATTAATATTCATTATTTTCGTTGGGTGTTTCCTAATGCTGTACGCAAATATGTATAAAGGTACGTTTCCTTCTACATCTGCCATAGTGAATATCATGGGTATACTTTCTTTGATACGATCCATTTCTGGTGGCTTCTAAGCTCCTTTAGGCATAATCCATAGCCGATTTTTCCTGCTTTGTTTACATTCTCATCCATCCTTTCCCTCGACCCAATTCTGGCATTATTTCTCTGATGGCTTTTACTATTATTCCATCTTGTCTACATTGTCTTGGTCCGCGTTCAGCGTTATTTTTTGGATTCATCTGGTTTAGGTTCTGTCCAACAGTTTTATTTTTCGCGCTTCTATTTTTCGACTCATCGTTAGATCCGTTTATACTCAGTTGTTGAGTTTGTGATCTGGTTTGCATACCTCGATTCTCTGGTTCTTTGGTTATTGTTCTAGGTATCGCTTTACATCTACTCACGTTTACGTAGATAGGTCTGGTGAGTGGGTTGTTGACCAATTTAAAACTCGGGCGTTATTTTCGTTTACTACATTATCTCGTATGGTCCCTTTACCACATCTTTGTAGTATTTGCTACTCCTGGGATAATTTCTGGCGTTGCGATTATTTACCCGTCTCCGACGAAAGTTATGCTCGCGTACGTCTCGCCTTTATCCGTGCAATTCTTTATAACTTTCTTGATTAAATCTAATATTCATACCTGCCGTTTTCCAGATCTCTTGCATTCGCTCTTTGAATCCCGTTACATAATCATCAATTTCCATATACTGTGATATCGGTGGTTGATATTCTAGGTCTATTGGCATGTTACATTCTCTACCGTACATTAATTTAAATGGACTCATTTTTGTTGCTGAATGTATTGACATTCTATAAGCCATTAGGCATAGATTTATATATCTATCCCAATCTTTTTGGTGTCTGCTTACATAATTTGACATCATTTCTATTAGTATGCCATTGAATCGTTCGGTTTGACCATTTGTTTGCGGGTGGTATGGCGATGTTCTCAATTTCGCAATTCTGAAGTAGTTCGTTACTTCTTCTATGATTTCGCTCATGAAGTTGGTTCCTTGATCAGTTAGAATCTGTTTAGGTGTTCCGTATCTACAGCATATTTCCTCTACTAGGATTCTCGCTATTGTTCTGGCTTTTTGATCTGGTATTGCGAATGCTTCCGGAAATTTTGATAAATAATCTGTTACTACTAATATATAGATATTTCCATCGTTGGTTTCCGGTAATGGTCCTACTACATCCATTGCGATCATTGTCATTGGTTCTGGTGGAATTGGCATTGGTTTTAATGGTGCCTTTAGTTTACTTCCTGTACTTTTTCTGGTTGCGCATATCAAACAATTCTTTATCCACCCTTTTACGTCCTCTCCAATATTTGGCCAATAATATTTTTGACGCAGTCTTGCTTCCGTCTTTTTTGCTGACATGTGTCCTCCAAGTTTTCCGTCGTGGTATTGCATCAATACTTCTTTTCGTCTACTTTCTGGTAAACACATGAGTCGTTTCTCACCATCCATTAATAATAACCATCCCTTCTCTATGGTATATCGATGTCTGTGTTTTTCCATATGCTCTTTTAATTTACTGTTGTTGTCGAAGATTTTCATATCGTTCGTTTCTATGAATTCAATTATTGTTTTTAGCTCTCGTCTCTTTCTGCTCATTTCTCAATTTGTGAAATCGATATCTTCTGCGATGATCATGCATATTCGTCTTACATCGTGATCCATTAGTTCCTCAAATACGAATCTTGACATACAGTCTGCGTTGGCATTTGCTTTTCCTGATTTGAATTTTATATACGGCGAGTATTCTTGTAGCTGCATCGCCCATCTCATTAATCTGCTCGAGGCTTCTTTGTGTTGGCCTAGCCATACCAATGGTTGATGATCTGTAGTGATATATATCTCGTGACCCCATAATAAATATTTGAAGTGTTTAATAGCTTGGATTATGCTAATGCCTCTCTTCAGTCACAGAGTAATTCTTTTCATGTTTCTTGAATGTTCGACTATAATATCCAATAACTCGTTCTCTTTTCTCGTCATCCCATTGTCCTAGGACTGCTCCAGATGCATATCCACTTGCGTCTGTTGCTAATAAAAACGGTTTCTTAAAATCTGGGTGTACGAGTATTGGTGCTGATATCAGTTTGTCTCTGAGTGTTTCAAAGGCTGTTTGTTGTTCCTTTTCCCATATAAACGGGGTATCTTTTTTGGTTAATTCTTGTATTGGTTTCGCAATGGTTGCGTAACTCTTGATGAACTTCCGATAATATCCGCATAGGCCTAAAAATTCCTGCACTTGCGTGACTGTCTTTGGTACTGGGCAATTCTTTATCTTTTCAATGTTTCTTGGATCTGGTTCTTTACCTTTTGCTGACACAATATGTCCTAAGAAGGTGACTTTTTCCTTTGCCCAATCGCATTTGGAGGGTTTCAATTTTAACTTCCATTGTCTCAGTCGAACAAATACGTTACGGATATCTTTTAAATGTTGCTCGAAGGTGCTAGAATAAATTAATAAATCATCAATATATACCATACATTGTTTAATGCCGTGTGTTACAAAATTCATACATCTCTGAAATGAAGCTGGTGCGTTAGTTAATCCGAAAGGCATTTTCTTGAATTGGTATAGATCTTTTCCGATTGTAAAAGCAGTTTTCTCTCTGTCCTCCTCTTTGACCTTTATCTGCCAATAACCACTTTTTAAATCTAGCGATGTAAAATAAGCTGCTCCGTGTAACGTTTGTAACATTTCATTTATGTCTGGTAACGGATATGTATCCCGTTTTGTTACTGCGTTGAGTCGTCGATAATCTATACAGAACCGTTGTGTTCCGTCTTTTTTCTTTACCATGACCACTGGGAATTGCCATGGCGAGCAACTTGGTTCGATCACTCCTGCGTCTAACATCTTTTGAACTTCTTTTTCTGCTTCTGCTTTTTGAGCTTCTGCCAATCGATATGGCCGTAGTGTTATTGGGGTATCATCTGTTAATGGTATCGTATGTTGCGTTACATCGCTTGTACCGAGATCTAAGTCAGATGCTGCAAATATATCTTTAAATTCCATTAGCAGTTTTTGTAGTTGTTCTTTCTCGTTTTCGTTTAGTAGCTGACTGTCGATTGTCCATAATTCTTCCTCATTTCCTTCAGTTTTTGTTGTTGGCAGTTCGATATCCATCATCGGTGTTAGTTTCCCCAATCTTTCGTTTCGTAAATGACTTTGTCTTCTTCATCGAATTTGTAATGTTGATCGGAATTCACTGTTATCGTTTTACGTATACTATTTCTCTGGCTAATGGCAATTCTTTCTTTTTCTCGAACTTCTGATTGGGTTCGAAAATCATTTCACCTCTAGTTTCCTCGTTCACTTTTACGTAACAAATCATTTGTGTGCGCCCTGGCACTACTATTTTCTCTGAACATCTCACTTCTGATTTTAGCATACATATTCGTCCGGTTTTATCTCTCAGCTCCATTGATCCTAGATCTATTATTATCTCTTTCAATAATTCTGGCATGAGATCCGTTCCAATTATACAATCTGCACTCAATCTCCTGATAACTGCTAGATACGTATTGATTTTCACATTTTTATATTCGATTATCGACCAGATTTTTCCGATGACTGCGACTGATTCCTTGCTGCAGGTTATCACATCCATGTTAGCTTCTTCTATACATGGCCATAGTCTTCCGGGTATTTTATCCATTTTTATTGCTGAAATGTTTGCTCCGGTGTCGATCATTGCTTTTATCTCTACCCCATTTATTTCTATGGGTACCGTTAATGTTGGTCCAGCTAATGTTTGTAACATAGCTATGGTTCGAGTTTCTGGGTCTTGATCCACGCTTCTCGATCTTTGGCTGGTCCTTGGTACTAAATCTGCCCAATTTGGTTCGTATGGTACTGGGTAAATGTTTCGTAATGTTGTTGGTCTTGGTATTGGTACGTGTCTTTCTACTGGCATGTTTCTCTCTACTGATTTTGTTTTTTTCTTTAGGCATTCATATACTGGTGGTGGATGATTATAATGTCCACTATGTCTTGTCTTTCGATTTTCCCATTGTTTGAGTTGCTCTTGAGTTAGCATCTGCGTTCCTCCTTGGTTTTCGTCATTGTCGCTGTTATTGCTGCTATCATCTCTGAAATTTATCCATCGTTTCCAGTTGCTCGTTTTTTGTCGCTTCATTCTGGTTTTCTCGGCTTCTAATCTCATTATTGCTTTAAATTTTCGTCCGACTTCTTCATCGGTACCATTCATTTTTGTTAGAATGCCTACTAGTCTCTTTATCTTGTGAATATCTTTTGAGTGTCCATGTAACACCATTGTTTTTGCTAAAAACGGTAAAAATCCAATTGCCATTTTCCAGTTGATTTTTCTCTCTCTTTTATAAATATCGAAACATGCTAACATTTGTGTTAAGATTACTCTTACGATTTGAATAATAAGAATTATTCCTAAGATTCCTGCCATCATTTGTCCGAAGATTAAGAATCTTCCCCACATGGCTTTCATCATATTTGCTGTTGCATGTTGAAAATGATCTGGTGATAATAGCAGTTCGTAGTTGGGTTTCTCTCCATAGTTGTTACCTCCCGTTATCGTTACAATATTAGATAGTATTGCTTGCCTTTGTGCTGGAAATAATAAATGTTCTCTGGCTCGTTCCAGATCTTTTGTTTGGTATATTCCACTCTGTGATATATCTACTGGTTTGAATTCTGCTTCGCTAGCCAATTCTGTAAGTCCAAATATTTTTGGTGGTGCTACTATTACTCGAGTTGGAAATTGTAACCAACTTCCATCTCTTATTTCGAATAACGGTCCATATACATTGCTACAACTGAACATATTAGGTACGAATTTTTCTGGATTTATCATCCTTGTTACTGGTTGAGCGAATCTGATTTTTCCTTTATGCATTATTTCTAGTTCATTTATGCATTTATCTCTTGGAATTGTTGAATTTTCTGGCAGTTTCGCAATTGTCTTTTCACATTTGTATGTGTACATAACTTCTCCGACGATTCTTCCAAAATATCCCTCTTGGAGTGGTAACAGTGGAATTGCATTATCTGGATTCGTGATTGCCATTGCCAATTTTGTTTTTAAAATTTCTCTGTTCAGGATACAATCATTTTTAACTAAATCATAGTATATTTTCTCTGTTGATGCCAATCCTTTATTATATAAGAAATCCATCTTGTTATTTATATACAGATATAATTTCACATCTTTGGGGTCTATTTGCGCTTTTGCGTTCGGTATTGCTGTTCGCGATAAGAATATTCCTTTATAATTTGTACTAGCTACCATTTCGTCACATTTACTCACCATTCGTCCTTTTATGAATCTCATTCCGATAGTGGTATCGGTTGATATTACTACTGTTGGCGTGACCTCTGATCCGATAGTCGTGGTGATTGTGGGTTTTCCGATTCTTCCGGTTCTCCGGATTTCGTCTAATGCGCTTTTTTGCGTGTTGGTTTCTGTTTCGCTGTGCACTCGTCCTTGCACTTCATCAAATATTGCGCTTTTCAATAAGGTGAGTCTGCAAGTTCTGGTATCGGCGTGATATACGATCGTTGACATTCCCGTATTGCATGATCTATCTGTTGCTAGACATTGAGGGTACTTCTTCATTGCTTGCGTATCTGGATCAAAATATCCTTGATATTTCTCCAACTTTACTTGGTAGCTTTCGATCACTACTACTCCTTTGACTAGTTGATTCAATAAGGTGTACTCTCCTCCTTGACACGTTCCGTCTCCAGCCGTTATTCTTCCCGCAGCGTATACTCGGGTAGTTTTTATTTTTCCTTCCTCGGCTGCTACATTCACTCGTCCAGCTATTGAGATGCGTCCTGTCGTGAATCCTTCTTCACATTCGTTCCGCGTTACTGATACTACTGTTGTTTCCGTTCCGGCTTCTATAATTGTTGAATGCGAGTGATGTCCGCAATGAAATGCTACGATTTTCCTTGTTACAGAGCATTCTTTGATTTCTGTTTTTATGAAATCTACTTCTTGATATACGTTATATGATACTGCTGTTGCTGTTGTCTGTAATCTACCGGGGTTTGCTGCTTTGCACTCTTCCGTTTCTTTTAGTGAATATTTATCACCAATCTTTATGTTATCACAATCATATACTACAAACGGTTCTACTCCTTTCACGCACATCATCCATATGAGTATTGTGGTGATTATCGCATTCATGCCTTTTCTAGCTGTTTTTGGATCGCTTGCATTAATCGTTGTTTCGAATTCTGTTAGTAACTCTTTCAACTTTGTCTGCATTATTTCAGTTTGATCATCTTTACTTACTAAATTTATAAAGGCTTGCCATCCACCTTGAGTCAGGATGAATGGTTCGATTATTTTCCTGATGATGTCTGTTATCGCAAATTCATATCCGTTTGGATTATATCTTGGAGTTCGCTTTCTGTATATCACTATCGTATTATACATCAGATAAGCCATTCCTACCAGATATCTATTTGGGTCATCAGATCGTTTCGTTAAGTGATTTATTATTAATAGCAATTCCTCTGGATCTTTGGTTGTGGTTCGCACTTTGTTGTCCATGATTTTATTTATTATTGGCTTTATTGCTGCCCAAAGCTGTTTGGCTTCTGCTCCGATATTATTGAGTTTTAGATTTCTCTTTATCTCTGGATTTGCTAATCCCAGCATATCAGTTATCAATCTGTTGATCCACTTTGCTCCTTGTTCTTGGCCTTTTAATTTTCCTTGTAACTGCTTTGTTACTTGACTGAGTTTGTTCAATTTCGTTGTTAATTGATCCATCTGCATTTGCTCTTTAGTCTTCCTTTCTGGAGCTGGTTTATCAATCTTTGGTCGTCCTCTGGATTTCTTTTCCATTGCCGTACCTGTTTCTTTTCGTTTGGGTTGTTCGTCTGCTGTTTCTTTGGATGTTGTAGCTCCTCGTTCATTTATCCAATTATCCCCATTCGTCTCCTGTGGAGTTTCGGCGTTTCTTTTCTTTCTTTTGGTTTTCCTCTTCGGTATCTGGCTCTATAATTTCGACTGGTTGTCTTTGACCACATACTAGCTCATCTGGTTCATCTGTTATCATATCGTCTTCGTTTTCTGTCATAAACAAATCTCTTGATTCCGGTATTCTCCTGGTTGTTTCTTCATCCACAATATCATTTAGATCATTCAGTATCTCCTCATCTCCTGTTGTGATGACGATTACTTCATCTGCTGCAGGTGGAACTTCTGGCGTATTTAGACTTTCCTGTCGCCCTATTGGCGTTTTCGTTCTGATTTCTCTTTTGTTGAGTTCTCTACCCGCAATTTTTGCTACTGTTAATATATTTATTAATCCCAATTGCATTTGCGTAACTCCAATTTCAAGATCGTCGTCCAATGATCGTCCTTCGTATTGTAAATGAAATGGCGGTTCATATGGTATTCTCTTTTTCACTTCGCTTACTTTGGCAGTGATATAAAATTCTCTTTCGATTGGTTCGAAATCTGGTGTCATAATTTTTAAACTATACTTTTTCTATCGTTTCGGCTGCCCATTCGGTGTGTTTCCATTTTCGGATAATTTCTCGGAATTGCTCTGGGTACCACGCATTCATTCTCCGATATTCCTCTATTTCCTTCACGATATTTCGTAGATTCTCCACTCTGTTACATGAATCGATTATCCATTTTGCTAAATCTGTTACAGTTCGTCTTTGATTCTTTGCTCCAGTTCTCAATATTGCTGCTAACTCTCTACACTTTTGTGTTTCTGTTAATCTTGTTAATCCTTCCTCCACAGGATCGTCTATGTCTGTGGGCAAGTATTTTATTCCTGGAATTCGTTTTTCGAGTACGCTAATTCGTGGTCTCGCTTGTTCTTGTTGAATTCGTATTTTCATTTCTCGTTCTGTTTCTACTTCGATTGTAATATATATCGTATCGTCTTTTACAAATTGAGGTGTTACATATTTTTTCAATAGAAACCGCGGTACTCCTCCCGCTACATTTTCGGTGGATTTTGGCTTCTGGCTTATCATAGATCTTGGGTCTACTCCCAATTTTTCGCTGTGTCGTTCTTCCCATTTTCCGGGTTTAGCGATTGAAATCGTGACTTTTCGATTAAATGGCCATTCTAATTTTCCGTCATATCTGCCTCTTGCTAATAGAAAATACACTGATAGATGTGTTCCTTTTCCTACCCCGTCTCCGTTTGGGTACACTCTCAATTTCATCCGGTATCCTCCGATTTCTGTATAAAATTGATGACTTGTAATACCGATGATTTTCTCTTCCTCAGCCGATTTTACTTTTTCCGCCCATCCACCTATTTTCCATGTGTATGGGGCTAATCGAGCTCTATCGTTTATTTCCTCGTCTTCTTCTGGTTGCCATTCCATTTCGTTTAACATTTCCTCTGGTAGGTTTTCGTATGGTTCATCCTCGTATAATTCCAAGGTTGTTTCATTAGCTGCATCTTCTGGTGCTTCTCCTGGTACGTATTTTCTCCATTTTGGTTCGGTTCTCTCCGTTCTCCATTTCCACTCTTTTGTTTTTTCATCATACACCTTTTTCCATGGTGTTGATCGGCATCTTGAGTCGTCTATAGGTTGTAATTTTGTGCTCAACTTCCCATCTTGCCTCCATAACTGGTAGATGGTTAATATTTGGTCCATCTTTCTTTTCATTTCCTCTTGAAATTCTTGGATCTGTTGTTCCTTTTTTGTTGTATTTTTTCTCTCTGGTTCATCCATGGCTATGATATTGATGGTTTGTCCGTCTTCCCATATACCTAATTCGTATATCGGGGCTCGCTCTCGCGGACTTATTTGCCGTTTGTGGTACATTATTGCCACGTCTTCTACCATACCGTCATCACTACTTTCGATTATCGGCTGTATAATTTCTCGATTTATCCGTCGGTATAGTTCATGCATTTGGCAATCGGGATCTACCAATATCTCTTTTATTTCGTCATTTGGTAATTTTATTTTTATTTTTATTGGTTCATCTCCTCTCATATCTCTTTGGTGCTCTCCATATTTGGCTATCAACTCATCTGTTCTCTCGTTATCAAATCTCATAATATCTGTATCTCGTACAGCTTCTACAAATGTTTTCATTGAGATCGGTCTGGTTAGCGATAATCGGTTAATATATTTTCTAGCCTGGTCTATTGCTTGTTCTGTCATTTTTATCTGGTTTTGCCTCATTATCTTTTGTCTCTCTTTTTCTAATCCAGGTTTTATTTCTTTAGCATATAATATATGAATTTTTTGCCATATTTTTGCTGTCGTTTCCTCGGTTTCATTTTTGTTTAATGTTACCACGTTTATTCCTTTTGGCCATATTAGAGCATCCGCTAGGTGTATATCTCGCTTTATTTTCCTTCCTTGATAATATAAAGGTTTATTTTTATAACTGGGTCCTAGCTTTTTCACTACCCAATCATACAACTCGTTTGTGCTCTCACCTCTTGTGGCTATTATCTGTCTTGGTATCTCTGGAAAATCAATAATTACCTGATACTCTTCTCTATCATATTCTTTCAGATTCTCTTGGTACTTTTTTATCATGTCTTTCCATGATGCTGTAAATGTACCGTTATCTTGTTGGTGTCCTTTCGCAATCAGTTTCATTATTCTGCTGTATGCGGTTGTATCTCTGAGGTTTAAGAACATTTGATTTCGATCTACCTCTTCTACAATTTCATTAATTTTTTTTAATATCTCGGTTTCGTCTTCCCTTGGTACGCTCGTCTCCATTTCCTCTAATTCGGATTTTGATTCATCTTTATTCGATTTATTTTCCTCGCATGACTGAAATATTTCTCCACCCAGACTGCTTATTTCACTTTCATCTTCATCTGTTTGATCGTCTGGTATTTGTCTCAGCATATTAATATGTGGTTGTTCCTCCTCTTTCATTATCTTTGTTGGTCCTTTTGTTTGGAACCATATCTCTTTTATTCTGTTTTCAATTTGAGCTTCGCTCCACGTGGGCTTTTCTTTCCTGATTCTTGTTTCTATTTTTTGTAGCAGTATCCTCTGGATTCGATTTTTTGTTATTATTGGTTCTGATATCTCTTTTCCTTTTGGCATTGGTGCTTCTTGCTCATCTTTTTGTAGTTCCAATTCTGGTTCTTTCATTTCTTGCGATAGCGCTTTCTTTGCCATTACTTCTATTTTTTGGTCTAGTGCTTGTTCTTGTTCTAAATGTTTCAGCGCTCCGTCTATTTTTAATATTAGTGCCTTCTTTCTTAGTTCCGCTTTCTCTTGGTTTAGGATTGCTTCTTTTTCTTTTAATTGATCCTCCTCTTGTTCTAAAGCTTCCTCTTGCTTTATTTTCTCGAGTGTACTCTCTATTGTTTTTGTCATAATTTCATTTTCGAGTTCATCTATCTCGTACATTAGTGTTTCCTCGTTTTGATCTTCCGTTATCATCATCTTTGCTCGATTACTCTCTTGAGTTTCTGGTTCGTCTGATTTCTCAGTTGTCATTTCTTTTAGTTGTCGACGTCTCTGTTTTTCCTCCTCTGTAAATTCTTTGATGGCCTCTATTTTTTCCATCGTATTCAACTCAATTGTTTTCTCATTATCGGTTGTCATATTTCCTCCCCCTTCGTTCTCAACACACTGCTCCGCAGTGTGAATTTCGTCTGGAATTTCCATCCTCATCATATTAATTCTTTTCGGGGTTTGTTTTCGATTTTCCCATCTTTGCTGGATTTCCTGGGCTTCCTCTGTTTGAAGTCTTTGCCATTCAGCTTGTTGTTGCTCTTGATATTCTCTGGTTCGCAGCTCTTGAATCTCCTCATTGCTTCTCATTACATTAATTCGTTGTTGCTGTATATTGGCGGGCATCTGTTGCATCATCTCTTTTAATTCCATGGGCATTCGTTGTAATGTTTCCCGTAGCATGTCTATTTCTTGTATCACGTTAATTTGTGGATTTCTTGTAGGATTATTGTTTGGTCTTGGTTGATTTGACTCTCCTCTTATGTTGCATCGCCTTGCGATGTGCCCTTGTTGACCACAATTATAGCACGCTTTGCTGTTAAGTTGTTGACATATTCTCTCAGTATGCCCTCGTTTTCCACATATCTGGCAGTTGTAATTCCGGAAACAATTTTCTGATCGATGTCCCATTTTTTGACATGTGGAGCATTGTTCGTTTGCGTTTGGCTTGTTCCTGAAATTATTATTATAGCTTACTTGGTTATTACCTCTGTCTTCTGGATTTCTTGTTGCTGGTGGCTTGAACATCTGCTGTGCTCTTGGAATGAATTGATTCATAGCTGGGTTGATATTGTTGTTTTGATTGTTGGCATTGACTGTTGATGTTGTTGGTTCTGTGGTCAAGACTGCCACTTGATATCCCAGTCCCAGATGGGCTTCACATCTATTTGCGATTGCTACGGCTTTATCTAATGTCTCTGGTGCCAAGCATCCAAGGTTGGCTCGTATGTCTTCCCTTTTGATTCCTCTTATGAAGACGTCTACCATTTTATCTTCGGGCAAATCTATTTCTCCGAAGGCTTCTTTACACAATTTCTTTAATTCACATGCGTATACCGCATTCGATTCGTCTCGTCTTTGTTTTCGATGTAGGAAGTCCAATATCTTCCTATTTCCCTTTTTCTCTATTCCGAATATTTTTATTAAGAACTCTTTAATCTCTGTCCACGTTGTCAATTTTGTTACATCTCTCGCTTCTTCTACGAATAAATCTTGTGCGCTCCCTTTCAAATATAAGGGTAGTCGCTCTTTTACTTTTTGATCCGTCCAATGACAGATATTTTTATACACTTCAAATTCCTTTATGAATGTATCTAATTTGTTGAGACTACCGTCAAACGGTTCTCCTCTAAATTTTTCTCTGAATTCTCCCACTATCACGTTGTTGTTATTTGACAATGTATTTGCATCCGGCATTGAAGAGTTTATAGAAGTTGTCATGTTTAGATTGTTGTCTGGATTCTCTTCTTCGTTCACTGATTCTATTGTTGCCAATTGGTTCTCGATATTACGTAGTTCGTTCTCTTCGCTGCTATTAAATTCAAAATCGGTCAATCCGCTATCTGTGCCGGTTCCTGTTGCTGCTGTAGTTGATACTCTGGTGTTGACACTTCTGCTGTGACGAACTTTTTTCTTTTCTTCTGTTTTTAATAGACTTTTTTCTCTGTTCTCTTGGCTTTTGCTTCTCGTGTCGTTGCTGATGCTATCAATGTTTACGGTTATTTGTCTGCTTGACTGGTTTTCTTGTTTCTCTTTTCTTGCTTTGGTTGCTTTGAAATTTTGGTTGCTTATTGCTCGTAGTTACTCTGACGTTTATTACAAATTCTTTTCTGCTCGTTTATTCGAGTTTCTTTATTATCACTTTGTTTTGTCGTTTGCCCTGAAATATTTTCTCTTTGCTTTGCTTTGAACTTGGCTTGGATTGCTTTGTTGGACTATCGATTCCTAAATATAAATAACACTCCAATATTCTATACTCTATACCAATTTCTCCTCCATTTATCATACTATATACGTTATTATCCCTTGTTCGCGTTTATCGTGGTGGTCTTCTTTATCTGACTCACCCCCCTTTATTTTAAGTCTATTTTTAATTATCTATCCCTCGTAACAATTATCTATTAATCTCGTATCAATTATCTATATAGTCTTATCAGTTATCTATATAGTCGTATCAATTATCTATATCATAATATCAATAATATAACATCATCATATTCATATTCTCAATCAATCCATTAATTATTTTTCCTATGTCTCCCAAAAAAATTCATTTGCTTAATCCTCAATCGCTGGCGCTCTATGCCCGCTATAATTTCCGTTGGCTCTTCGGCCTTCGGCTTTACTCGTTTACTGGTCATCTGTGACCTTAATATCTATTCATATTCATATTTCGTCTCTACTCATATCATATCTTATCTGGCACTCCATGGCCTCTAATCATAATTATATCTCATCTGGCACTCTATGGCCTCTAATATCTAATCATAATTGTATCTCATCTTTACTGTTTAATCTAATCATAATCATGTTCTATCAATTTCATCTTTACTCATATTCATATTCATCTTATTCATATTATCTCTCATTGTTTCACCGGACTTGAGCTCATCAGTGACTTTTGGGTATGTTTGAGGCCTCACACTGACTCTCAAGCCATGGCGTCTTTTGGCCGCGCATTCTTCCGGTTACGCTTTACTCACCGCCATTCGGATATTTGGTACTCGGTGTGGGATCCGGGTTATTGTACCAAACTCCTCGCTGGGCAATAAAAAAAAACATTTCCTCGGTACTCGGTGTGGGATCCGGGTTGTGTACCTCGGAGAATATAAAAGTATGGAAATGCCTAGACGTTCAATCAAGTTCCAAAAGCGGTTTACTTGATTTCCCGAATAGTGAAAAGAAAAGGAAGCGATTAAATATAGGCGCGGAAAATTTCTAATCCCTGCCCGCCTCTGCAATCAGATTTCCCGGCTCAATTCGGCCGCCCTTATCTGACCTGTCAGATTTCCCGGCTCAATTCGGCCGCCCTTATCTGACCTTAGTAGGACATTTTGAGTATGAACCATTTACCGGTTAGTTCACATCTCACCTACCGTTTGGCCCTCGACACTCGGTGTGGGATCCGGGTTGTTGTATCGAGTTCCTCCCAGTAATAAAAAAAATCGTTCGATACTCGGTGTGTGATCCGGGTTTTTGTATCGAACGGCTCAGCGCCATCAGTCCCTTGGCTGATAACAACCTGAGCACGACAGTCCGTAGCTGTCCTCTGGTGCCTCACCACCAGCTAGGGAAAAAAAGAAGTCATCTCTAGGTACCTTTAATCAAAACTATTAATTCTGTTCCGTGTACACTCTTTTTCTCACCTCTCGGTCTATCTCTTCACTCCCCCCTTCAAAATTTGTGGTAATCGCATCAACAAGCTCCCCAAAAGAGGTGATCAATCTCTCGCCGGTTACTTGCTGACATACGCGACTTGGCCTACCAGTTCCTTTCTCAGTAGGGTTGATCAGGGTTTCCCTTGGGTGAGCGTACTATCATTAGATAGCTCGGGTTTAACCATTTTTCCTCGTCCTATCTCCATATAGTATCGATAAATATAATATCAATAAAACAAAAAGAATTATACTCTAGGAAGTTGGGTTGTCGAAATTTTTCCGTCCAATATTTGTGTCTCTGTGCATGTGTTTTAATTATTTCCCTAATTCGGCTTTCATGTATTCGGTCTATTACCTTTATTTATCGTCGTCAGGTTATTATTTTATCTACGAACACTGCATATTTATTTTTACGTTATTTTTCACAAACTCATTTATTTCACCATCTGATAATAATTCGAATAATGAACAATACACATTTATTTCATATCATAACAATTCATGGAAAGTAAACAGTTAGTCTTTCCTTAATCTTTCGTTGACATAACATGCAGTGCGACTCTTGTGCGCATCCATGACAATAACTCAGGTGCCCACAAGGTATCACCATTACTCGTGCTTCTTCTGTTTTGCACGCATAACATTCCAAATAAGCCTTGGTTTGCTCTTTCATTGTTGTTGCAATCTCGTCTTCAATATTTTCGACCTTTTTCATCAACTTGTTCCAGCTTTTTCCGAATTTGGTTATTTCCAATCTCATGGATAGAAATTCGTATATTCTTTCCATTGTCACGTCTTTATCAATGTCAATCAATTTTATCAATATGCAATGTTCGTCGGAATATAGGTTGGAAATCGTTGATATCTCCTCTTTAGCTCGTTTAATTAGCTTTTGTTTATTAATTAGTTCCTCAAGATTATTATTTTCGATGTTTAGAATCCCTTTTAGTTTTCCTATTATTTTTGTTGGTTCCATTTCTAAAATTATTAAATCTCTTTTAATTACCCATTAAATTTATTTAAATACAAATTAACTAAATTGTATGTTACTCATTCAACTCTTAGTTTAATGTTTTGTTTTAATAAACCGTTACTTTAATTACTATAATTACCCGTTATTTATTTTATTATCGTTCTATTGCTTTTCCCCGTTTGTCGTTATTCCCCTTACTTACCCCATTTCATTTTATCCCGCATTTTGCCCTTTTAATTATATGTTGTTTGCTTATGCGTCCTGTCGTGTTGTTGGTATCTTACAAGGGTGTTGTGTCATCAAGTATTAATGGATGTTGAATGCTTTGGCGTTGATATCTATTTCACTTAATTTCATATCAGTTTGTTTGCTTGGGTTTTTGCAAACTAGTCATTGTTTATCTCTGTATGTATTCTCGTGACTGTATGTAGTCGGTTTGATGGTTTTCAATTGTAGTCGGTTGGGTCGTTTTTCATTGTTATCACATCTCTCCGCGGTTCGCTAAAATGTCGTCTCGACATTTTCTATTTAAAAAGATAGTTATGCTTTATGTCTCCTGGTTGTTTGCACAAGAAAAGCTTCAAATCCCGGCTGAGCCCCCAAATTTGTATGGTGGGTTACAGGGTTTCGACGTTTAATTATTCCATGGTTGCCCCGTAACGCCATACAAAAAGATGCTAACTGCCACTTGGCACCCGTTGCTAGGCAACGTTGGTAGTGTGTTCAAGTGGTGGACCGCCCGCAAAAATTGAGTATCATTAGCTAATACTATAGTTGCTCGGACAATCCTCGGGTTCACGAGCTGTCGATAGAAGACCTGTGCTCGCTTTTAATTATTGGTCCCCTTGCGTCTAAATTTCTATCGTCTATCCAGCTGGTTTATCGGCGTCATTTTGAGAAGACGAGGTACTTAGTGGTCTTGTTTAATTCCCTACGATGTTATTTTATTATATTATTTTATTTAAAAGAAAACATTATTAGTACAGTAATGCAATGAGAGATGTACAGAAAACAGTATATTTAACAATAGTCTATTTCTCTATGAAGTGTATTGATTGGAGAGTCGAACGGCTCGGCGCTTTGCTCGCTCCTTACGACCCGGTCGTCGACTGGAGGTTGAAGGAATTGTTGGAGTAAGGTTTTCGACAGGGGTTGGCATTGCGGATGGGGTTGGATTCGACTCACGATACGCTAATTGAGCCGGTGCAAAAACTAGAGGGTAGGTCACCGCTGCCCCCTCTTGACTAGCGGACAGCGCTACCTCTAGCCCCCTGATTTGGGTCTTCAGACTTGTCACCAATTGTCTTTCCTCAGCCCACCCCTTCTGGGCCGCGGCTAGCTTTTGATATAACGGCTTAACTCTAGTGGGGTTGACCCACGTAGCCTTGAGTTGTTGCATTTCCCGGACCAGGAGTATGAGTTGATCGTGGAGGTCCTTGTTTGCCTGTTGTGCTCGAGTTAACTCGTTTTGCAATAACTTTACGGGATCCATTTCTAAAATAGTACGAATGAATTGGATGGCTACTAATGCAAATATGAATAGTTTTATTTAAACAATTTTTTAAAATGAAAGTTATGATAATAATAGAAGAGAAAAATAGTTTGTAATACTAATATTTAAATCATCACAATAAGAATCAATCGTCAGCAAGAAATCGCTTGATCCCTTCTTCTGGCGAGTAACCAGGGATCACGATTACCGGCCTTTTCAGATTTCTAACTGGCCTTGGTGAGGGTGGGTATCTACTGGCTAATCGTCCTGCCGTCAGATCATCTTGGACGTTGGCCAGGTGGGCTGTGGCCCTTGCCACATCTTCTTCGACTTGACGTTGGAGTTGGAGGAGATCCTCCAGAAGCTCCTGGGCTTGAGTCAAGATATCCTGAGAAGGATTAGGCTCATTGAACGGCTTCCGAAACTGCCGCATGAACTCTTCGGGGTTTATCTCTTCCAGCTGATCATCTTCAGGCATGGAAGGGTATCGCTCTTGATACACCCGATTCCATGCCTGCCTCCATTGTTCTACTATATGGGCGGGTAGCTCGAGCATAGCCTCGGTTGGTCCTGAATGAAAGAGGGAAAAATTATTTTTACTTGGTACGTAAATAATGTTGTTTATCAATTTGACGGAACTAGGGTATCTTAACTACAACGTATCTTAACTCTCAAAGCTTGAGGAGGGGTCGGTGGGAAGGTCATTCGTCTTTCTATCTCATTCGATTATCAGTGATTCTCTAACATTAAAATGGATATTCGTTCGGATGTCTTGACCTTGTATATGCCAATTAAGTGGGCGCCCGGTTAAGTTATGCTTGTATTATAAAATTTCAATCACTTAAACTAAATAGTACTGCAACGATTAAATCCGAAAGAATTCAAGAAAATTAATTTTTACGATCATTATTTACATACAAAATTAAGTTAATCAAGATCATTAAACCCGTTAGCACTTTGAAGATTAAATCCGAAAAATTAAGAAGAAGTACAAAAAATTAAGAAGAACAATTTTACTGACTATTATTTATGAACAAAATAGAATTCAAAAAAATTTACGAAGAAATAATCTTAATGATTATTATTTACAAGCCAAAGTAATTCAATCAAGATCATTATTAAGTTTTAGAACCAGATTTATAAGCGAAATACTAGTACGCTTGATCCTGATAGATAAACACGAAGGGATTGTGAACATCCGGATAGGCCGGAAACGTACGGCATTCATGCTTTGACTAATGGAACGGATGTTTACCTTATTGTGGTTGCCGATTTGTAAGTCAGTAAATTGTCTCAATCAATAATTTACGCATCTATTTTAGGTACTTTGCAAATCATCTCATAGTCGACGTTCATGGTGACGAGTTGCAGTGGTTCGGGGATTTTGGACTAGTGATTTATCTGGTACTATCAGGGCGAGGGATCTTTTCAGTAAGGACGATAGTGTTTCAGAAGTTGCGATCGGGTCATCTGGTAATTTATGTTATTCATTACTTAGTTTTTCGCATGTTTTTTAAGGGAGTTTTCTTGATCGCCAATATGATGGATCGGTTTATTTCGATTTTGATTCGACTTCTATTGGAATTTTTTTTTGAACCATTTCGTTTATCTCTTGGATATCCTATGCATCCCTTTGGATTTATGTGAACGAGTAGTGGTAATTTATTGATAATAAATTTTAAGAAAAAAAATTGCTGTTCTAATATATTTATAGTAATTGGTATTTGAAGTAATAAGGGATTTTATCATAATTAGTTCACATCAGTTATTTTATTGTCAACATTAGTTGGGCTGGTTCAAATCCTAGTCGATAATATTCGATGTTTAGGTTGCTATAGTATTTATACGGTTCAATTAAATTTATATTATTATTAAAGAGAACTTGTCCCTCAAACCGATTAATCCAGTTTAATATTTATTCTAATTCCTGAGTTTCAATGGTTGATATTCTCCTTCCAAATTTTTTTCACTGATTTTTAAATAAATTACCATGAGGTAATCCCGCAATTTTTCCAAATAAATCTTTACCCTTAACTATAGTAATTTGATGTATTGGTTTAATCTGCCTTTAGTTTTCATCGATAGTTGTTCCACGTTGGTTAACTCTCAGTTTTCTTTGATAATTAATTTAATAGAAGTTAAGCAATGTTGACTTGAATTTTTATCCTTTTCTTACAATTACAACTACACATTTTACTCAATAATTAATCCAAGTGATAAAATTTTTGAATTACTCTAAATTTTCTTTGCATTGACTGAGAAGTATTTTAATTTTTATTAATAACTATATTTGGTTAGATTAATAAATTTCACCTATACTAATCCGTTTGAAAGACAAGTTCAATTTAATTGTACCAATATTTTTCATCTAAGTTATTTCAAATTATTAATATCAACGATTTGATTCCCCGCGCCATTCCCCGTCAGTAGAACTCAAGCGCATAATGTGCTCATATTATATTTAATGAGTTAAATATCATTACATTAATCATTTTTCATCGATAAATTATTTATTAATTGGATACCAAATATTTTTACATTAATCCATTGAAATCGATGAGTTATTTATTAAATGGATATTAAATATTTTTACATTAATCAATGAGAATCAATAAATGATCTCTATCAATTTATTGGACTTGCAAATTTAATTTTATTTGAACTAATCAACTTAGATTATAACAACGATTTCTATTTTAATTAACCCCAGTTCCAATCCCTTTTAATAAGCCTTAAGCGCATTTTGTGTTTATATTATATTTACTGAGTGCCCACTGGACTACTCGGTGTAGATGATTTTGAGCCATGTGTAGTATGAGTTAAGTCGAGTTTACAGAAACGAGGAACGAGGAAGCAATCCAATGACTTCTCCCTTATTCCTCCTTTCATCTATAAGGATAATATTGACGATCCAACTCTGCGTTCCGCACGCCGGGTCTTCACGGGCACAGATCATTGGCGATATTCCACGCGCTTACACGAATCTGAATTGTGTGTAGATTTTATTTACTTGCATTATGTTTCGGCTGTGGGCCGGAAAAATTTCGACATATTTTAAAATAAAATAAGCTATATATATATGAAACAAATTATACATAGTAATGTTTATTAATGATAAGAAAAATATAACATGTTACCCTTCCAATTCATAAAAGCAGCATACATTTACATAATAAACCAAATGCCTCTCTTCCCACGCCGACGTCCGAGCAGAGCTCTACAGAGATGCAAGACACGGGGCGTGGAAAGAGGGTTCCAAAATCAATGATTCTCACCTAAAATTTCTACAAAAATTCAAAACAATGATCTCGAACAGATTTAAAATGTTTAAAAACGATTCAAATAGTTTGAAATATTTTTACACACGGAGTGTTTTTCAACAATGGTTAACTTTAATGTGAAAATGGATCAGTATATATACCTAAATTTTTGGTGTGTAAAATTTGATGCAGTAAAACAAAATTCGACCTTGTTGTTTTCTAGCAAATTCTATTATTTATTTTTATTATTTTTCGATTTATTTTTATAATTTTTTATTTAGAATTTTATTTGAATTATTACTAATTCAAATTTTCCGATTTAAATTTCACTTTAATGAACTTTAATTGATTTTTCCAATTTCGTCGAATTTGTTGTGTTTTCTTGTTGTATTTGTGTAGATATCGTGCGGATCTTGGTGCCTTTTGTTAATATTTTAATTTATTTTTATGTTTCTTAATTTATATTTAATTCTTTTATTTCTCCGATTTTATATGGTTTAATTGGTGTTTTGGGGTTTTATTTAAATTACGTGTTGTGTTTGCGTGTGTGTTTCTGATCCATTTAAACATTTTTGAAGGCCGTTTACGTTCTGGCCCAACAATTATATTACATCTGTGGGGTTTACGATTTGTATGACCTTGACTCTAAATAGAATTTTTCTTTACCCCCAATGGTTACCCGTCGCTAGGCAACATTGGTAATGTAACCATTGGTTCCGAGATCACCAAAGGTGAGCGCTGCGAGAGAACTACTCTGGCCCGACCTCAAGATGGGTTCAACGCACTACCGTTAGAAGTGTGGGGTTTTTGGTGGTGTCAGTGTCCCTGACCCCATATGAAAATTATTATCTTGCTCCCAATGGTTACCCGTTGCTATGCAACGTTGGTAATGCAACCACTCCGTATTCTCCTTACGTGAGTTTTTGAGAGTGGTGGGTTACAGGGTATTATGATTTGTTTTAATTTATCTTTGGTTTCCCAGGTAACGCCATATAAATATTTCTCTACTACCACTTGGCACCCGTTGCTAAGCAACGTTGGAACTGTACTCGAGTGGGTAGATCGTCCGCAAAAAGTGAGCGTTATTACTAATGCTGTAATTGCTCGGGCGACCTCACTGGGTTCAACGAGCTGTCGTTAGAAGACTTGTGCTCGCTTTAGATCATTCGGTCCCCTTTATGTCGTAAGTTTTATCGTTGTAGTATATCATAATATCAAAAGGAATTCGACAATGTTATTTTAGGAATTAATCTAACTGTTGTATTGTAATGATGTATTTTGCGTGTTGGTCGCGGTGTTATAGGCACTTATCCCAACTTTTGAAGGTACCATTCCAAACAACCAGGGATATATAAATACAAAATAAACATATATAGTCTACAAACTCAACAATATATTATTCACAAACCAAATACATTCTCCAAGTTTATCAGGCCTTGTTCAGCAATCGAGCGGCTCGGCGTTTAGCCCGCTCCTTCCGTCCGGGTCGGTAACTGTTCGGAGTTGGGTTATTGTTGAGGTCGTTGTAGGGGATGTTATCGCCTCCCGGTAAGCCAATTGAGCGGGAGCAAATACGAGGGGATAGGTTACTGCTGCCCCTTCTTGACAGGCAGACAGTGCAACCTCCAGTCCCTTTATTTGTGTTCGAAGACCTTGCACCAACTGTCTTTCTTTTGCCCATCCCTTTTGGGCTACTGTAAGCCGCTGGTAAAGCGATTTTACCTTTTGGGGCTCCATCCAAACGTCTTTCGTCTGTTGTACTTCTATAGTCAGCTGGAACATTTGATCATGGAGATTTTTATTGATTTTTCGGGCGCGTTCCAACTCCGTCTGCAATATTTGTAAGGGCTCCATCTCTGTAATTAGGAACATTAAAGCTTTTACAAACTGATTTAAAATTCTCAAGTATACAGTTAATTTAAACACGTGTTACAAAACTACGCTACGAAAAAAAAATTAACACATGTTTCAAATGTCAAGTATATATTTTATAAAATTGTTTAGGATAAAACCAGGTGGTCGGGTTTCAGGAATCAGTGAGGTCCAGAATCCTGGAAAAACTTCTTTATCCCTTCCTCAGGAGAGCAGTGTGGGATTACGAACACGGGCCATTTTGTTTTACGGGCCGGTCGTGGGCTGGGTGGATAGACATCCGCGATTCGCCCGGCTGCGAGGTCGTCCTCCACGTTGGCCAGGTAAAAAAAAAATCAAATTTTTATTCATAAAAGTTCAGTTGCCACACAGGGCATAAGGCGAGTTTGATTACTCTGCCCTTCAAAATTTTAGCTTATTCATGTTATTACACTTTAAGGCGAAAAAAGTATTTCCAGCCCTTAGTACAACTCTGAGGGTCACGTTCGACGTTCGGTAGACGGTAGATTGATCGGGTATTCGGCAAACATATAAGTCATCTGGTATTCGGTATTTTCGGTATTTTCGGTATTTTCGGTATTTCAGTATTTTTGTTTTTTTGGTATTTTTTTTCAGTATTTCAGTATATCGGTATTTCATTCTTTCGATATTTCGGCATTTGTAAATCAGGAGGTTTGGTATATCATCAAGTATTTATAATACATATCGGATTCATCATTCAGTATTTGGAGATTAATTATCGGATTTACATTAGGCATAGAGTAGAGTTCTGGCAGGCATCAGGATACAAAGCATTCTGGAGCATCATCATTGATATTCACCATTCAGTACTCATCAGCAGATATTCGGTATTGCTTTCTATAGTAGAAAAATCATCACATGTGCAAAAGAAAATAAGTTTGACCAGGAGAATTCAGTTTATATAGATATAAATATATATTATTATTATTTTGTTATTTATGTTGTATAAATAAGTAAATTTTATAAATAAGTAGGTAACATAAGTACAATAGGCAGCTGGGATGGGGGAGAGTAGAGTATATAATTAATTTTTGGATGTATGTTCTCTATATATGTCATAACTTGCTCTAACCGCAGTAGCAGAAGCTATTTGAGAAAGTGTTTTAATTTCAGGATCAGAGAGGCCTATTGTTTTTAGTATGGATGTGTTACGATGGTCCCATGAACCAAGAGTTCCAATCACAAGGGCATGTATGGTTGTTTTGCATTTAGTAATGTTTCGTATTTCTATTGAAAGGTTTTTATATTTTATGTAGTTATCTTCTCTAGCAGCGTCGAATTTTTTCCTTGAGTCATAAGGTACCTTAATGTCAAGTATGTGTATTAACTTATTTCTCTTAGAAGTAATAAGAAGGTCAGGAATTAATTTTGTGTTGATTCCAATGGGTGGTTTTTCAACATCTACATTAAACTTTTTATCAAGAAGGAAGTCAACAACTGCTTCAAGGACTCTTTTATGTTTAATGCGCTTTGCATGTGGTCTAGAAGTGCAGTGGTTGAATACATGTGCCTGTGTCTCTGGTAAGATTCTACAGTGTCTGCATGTGGTTTGGATGTTGTTTTTTAGCTTGTATGGAGAGTAATCAAGTTTCAAGATGTTGTTTCTAGCTTTAATAAGAAAGTAGTATTGTGAGTCAGTTAGAACGTCTGATTGTATAAGAAAGGCAGCAGTGCTACTCTCCCCTATAAGCGCTGCAATATAACCATGGCAAGGCATGCTATACCATTTTTGGGCATATATAGAACTAATAATTGAATGAAGCTCAGAGGATGCCCAGTCTACCAAGGAGTTGACCCGGCGCTGTAGTCTTTGAGGTGAGTCAGCAGCGCCCGGGCTCATATATAATAATTCATAAAAATTAGGGCGAAGAATTTTACCTAACGATTGAGTCCTCGGGTTTCGCATTAGGTCATCATTGGGAATCTGCCCTGTCGGATCTCTGTTCATTTGGTTTGCTGGGTAGTACATTTTTAGTGTTTTGGTAATTGTGTTCTGTTAATTTCGTTTTGTTGACACCTCTTATATAGATCGGTGTGTCAATCGAGGGAGAACACGTAAGTGTGCCTACTCGCACTATCTGATCGGATTAATTGATGCCGTAGGTGTGTTATGCAGACATGTCATAAAATACACGCGAGGTATCGGTTTCCCTTACTACCATCAGGATCGCAATACCGGGGAGATTTCCTGCCGGGCGTGTGTATACATATTGTACACTGCTCGATGATGTGCTTGAATATAGATATTCATCGGCGACGTGGTGAGGAAAAATTCGCGGAATCAATATTCCTAAATGTCAATGATAGGTCAGCTTTCTCAGTCGATTTATTTATGTAGTTTTATATATTGATTTCCAGATGGACTATCTAAGGGAAGTTGGATTATTCCCGATTGAGTGTTATAATGTGGATGTAATTTCGGCGATAATTTGCTAATGTTGGTTGCTTTCCATTATTATTGCTGGAAAAGGATTTGTAACTTCAATCGGCAGTTCTTAACAATTCTGGTGGAGGTGACTGATTTTATTATTTATAACTAATTTGATTGTAAAATTATTCAGCAAAGTGATGGTAGCTCTTTGTCAAATATTTCCCATGGTTTTTGATTATTGACGATAGTATCGGGGTCCTTTAAAGATGTTACTCGTGGGGACAGGCTATTCAATGTTAGGATTCATTAAATGGGTTATTTCCTCGATTTATTATTATTTTATAATTTTATTTTATTACTTATCGATTTTCTTATTTGGTTCCTTTTAGAATAATATTCGTTAATACTAGTGGTTGGATATGAAGATTTTTTATTATATTCGCGGTTCATTTTATTTAAATGGACTATTTCCCAAATTACTAGTATTGACGGTATGATTTCATTTCATTAACTTATCTATTTCTGCTTATTTGATCACTTTTTAGGATAATATTCTTTGGAACTCGTTATTGGTCATTAAGACTATAATATTGATTCATTTTATTTAAATAAACCTTCTTGGATTTTTGATTAATTATTAGGTCGAGAAAACAGGAAGCATGTATTCAATGGATGGGTGATTGAAACCTTCATTCGAGTGTAATCCACAGTATTTCCCAATATGGGTGGAGCTCTGATGGATCCAATTTATCTATGTTGCTACAGAGTCGGAGTTAACTTAGTATTTATTGGGAGTTTATTTATTGGTGATTACAAATATATGGTCTCGGGTGTCTTGTTGGGGGATTTTTGGGAGTTATGTTTTCTAACGGTAATTTAGTGTACTCCTTCGTCCGATATATAGATTGAACTTAGGTACTTTTTTCTTGTTTTAATAGACTATTATATTCATATTACCTATTCGTCATTATGGGGAATTGTTACGAATTTGTATTATTACTTGAGTGTCTATAGGGTTTAAATTTTGATATTCACTTCCGTAGTTTATTTTAATCGCGCTAACTTATTGAATCCTACTACCATATTACATGGTTAGATTAGTCTACCTCTACTTGAGTAATGGTTTGGGTTCTCGATGTGAAAATTTGTATTATCGTTTTTTATATCTGCGTAAATGACTTCGTTTATTCGGACAAATTAAAGTGCAAAAACAACATTTTGTTCATAACGAGTTTAAGTCCTTAGCGACTACTCGAGTCTGTAATTTATTTAGATTCCTGTCCTAACTTAAGATTATTAACACGTGCGTGGCAACCGCTTCATTTTCATAATTATTTTTAACTTCGCCTCTGTAACTCGAGAATTTACGGTCATATTAAATACCTAATGATAGTTTGAACCTATAATTTATTTGAATTTCATAACAACGATTTCCATTTTATAATTTCCCGTTACCTTCCCTTAATTGACCTTAGGCGCATTATGTTCACATTATATTTAATGAGTGCCCACTGGACTACTCGGTGTGGTGATTTTGAGCCGTATGTTGAATAATTTAGGTCGAATTTAAAGAAAATCGAGAGACGAGGAAGTAGCCAAAAGACCACTTCCTTATCTCTCCCTTCTTCTATACGGGGTAATATTGACGTTCCAATCCCTGCGTTCCGCACGCCGGGGTCTTCACGGGCACAGATTATTGGAGATATTCCACGCACTTACACGAATCTGAATAACATTTCTGATTTTAATTACTTGTGATGTGTCTTGGCTATGGAGTGGAAAAATTTCGACAAATTTTAAAAACAAAAACATAATTTATATATTATGAATAATTGATTAAAATCAAAATGAAATTACCAACACGATCGTATTCCATATAAAAAATTCATAAATAACTTACTCTCCCCACGCCAGCATCCAAGCAGAGCTCTACCGAGGTTGCGAGAATGTGACGTGGAGAGAGTTCTAATTAAAACTCTCACTTACATAGATTTTTAAAACTAGTTTGAAAATTTCAAAAACGATTTTGAAAAACGATTAAAAATTATGTGAAAATGCATCGGTATATATACCTATTTTTTGGCCCTAACCTTGCGTGTTCTTTTTGATTCAGTAAAACAAAATTCGACCTTGGAATTTTCTTGTGTATTCTAATCTTAATTTTTATTATTTTTCAATTTTATTTGATAATTTTCCTTTTAAAATTTTTATTGAATTATTTCTAATTCAAATTCTTTGATTTTTATTTCATTTTCATGAAATTTCACATTTTGTTAAATTATCAAATTTCGGTCAAATTTGTTAGGTTTTCGTGTTATGTTTATATTTATATCGTGCGGATCTTGTTGCTTTTTGTTATTATTTTAATTTATTTTTATGTTTATGATTTTATATTTCATTGTTTTTCCTCTCATATTTTGGTGGGTTTAATTGGTGTTTTAATAGGTTTGAATTTAAATCTGCATGTTATATTTGCATGTGTGTTACCGATTCATTTAAATATTTACAAGGCCGTTTGTGTTCTGGCCCAACAAGAGCCTTGTTCAGAATTGTACCGGTGTCCATCTCTGTGAAAAGACAAAATAGGTCATTAATGTTTCATTTTGTCTAATGTGCGATGAATATTATTATAATTACGATAATTTTAAGATGCATTACGTCTAATCTAAAGTCGTGAAACAATTTTCTTATATTGGTGAGTATTTTTATGATACTTATAAATATGAGAAGACAATAAAACCAGAACTAATATATTTAAATCAATTTTAGCGTGAGTTTGAATATTGGCTTCTTGGATTTTGTCTCGATGCCCTCCGAGTATAGGAGTGATTCCACTCCGGCCTCCTATCTCCACCCTCTGCACTCATTCCTTTGGGGAGGATCTTCTTCGGCATCGACATGGTCATGGCCTGTGTTGGCTGATTTATCCTGGGGTCATCGAGTTCGAATGAGATGCCATAAGAAAGGGCATACCCATCCGTACTCGGAATCAGACAAGCCGCGATGTCTTCATTGATCTGTTCCAAATGGCGGCGGGCTCGTTCTACTTCTTTGTTGGTCCTCCTTTGATGAGCTTCGAGCCGTGCCAAGATATCTTCCGTCCTCGCTCACGTTTTATCGCAACATACGGCAACTCGACATCTTCGGCTCCTCCTTGTCTCCCGAATCTTGACTCTTTCACTGGAGAAATCGAATATCCCGCATCCCACATCGCCTGTCTGCATCTAGCGACGGATTGGGATGGGAATCTCATCGTGATCCGAGATTCGTCCACCCATGAATCTATTTGAACGAATAACATTAAATTTGTGATTATCTAATAAGTAGGAGCATTAAACATATAAATTAATGTGTGTTCAAAATGGCATAAGTCCAAGATACTTATAGAGTTGATGACATAGTGGAGTTTCGTGACAGGGGTAGTCTAAATTAGTTCCTAAATCTGAGACAGTTTGTGGTTCAGGAATTGTATATTTTGTTACGGTCATTTATCGCGACGACTTGTACTATGGGTCATGGTGGATTAGTTGTTACGGTTTCGTCAGTGAAATTTTCATGGCTTAAGTAGCATTTCGACGGAGCATTTCATTAGTTTGGGTATGATAGTCTGGAAAATTTTCATTGACGTTTTAAGTGAGCATCAGTACACCTCAGAGGCACTCGGTGTGTTGTGCATTTGACAAGTAATCAAAATAACTGGTCCTTAACCAAAAATTCATTTTTGGTATCCAACATACTACACGGATGTGGCATTATTTCGTCGGCACCGCGAGTTGGTATTTGGCCGATTGTAATTTAATCCTAATAAAGTCTCTGGATGTTGCTCACTGGATGATATTGTGACTAGTGATTAGCAAATCATTTAGTGGGCTTTTTTATTCTAATCATGCGTACGAGTTCATCATAACAGGATTCAGGCAGAATTGAAATTTAGCATTTATTTAATAAAATTTGTTGATACAATCAGGTCTTCCTGGATTTTTGACACTTTACTACCAGCAAGGGCTTCTCTTCTTATCTCGACTTGACTCTGTTAGAGACATGTACAGAGTTTTTTCTTATGGAGTAGACTAGCCGAAGTGCATAAACATTTTATAATTAAAAAAAAATAACTAAATGCAATTCCCTTCTTTTTTGGGCGTCGGTCCTTCGTTCCTAGATCTTAATCTCATCCGTATTCGAATGGCGTGAGGGGCGACTTCTGTCTCGTGGATCGTTGTGGTTGTTGAAATTCATTGTTGCTTTCAATTATAAACTTTCTGACTTGTCGTCGTTGGTCTACCTATTTATACTATATGTCCTGTCTCTGCCAATGTGCATGTGTCGTTTAATTCTCTCTCTCGGCAACCTTCCTGTGTATGTGTTAACTTTATAAATTTTCTTACCTCGCTTTTCAACATTGGTAATCGATTTATACCAGATGTTTTTTCTCCACGTGGACATTTCCTGCCCTTTTCGCTGATCTGAATGGAATTAATCGTGTCTAAACACGTCTACCATTTGTTCGTGACAGTATCGATTTGATTTTTCTGTCTTTCATTTATTTAACGATATATCAGTTCTTCGCTATCGATTTCCGGGATTGCACTTTACGGTCAAAAATTTCGGTTAGATTTTGTATCATTTTATTAAATTAATAAATCTTATTCATGACACAGAGAATTGATTTGCAATCCTGATAAGTTTGCAAGCCTCCACTGCCTTACAAAGATGCCAATTTGTTTTCCTCCTACTCATTTGGACGTTACTCTTTGTGAGATTGTAATTAACGCCGGATGCTGCTATTGTGATTTGAATGAGTATACATCTCCATTTTATTGTTCTCTTTGATTATTATTGTGATTAACTAACGAGAACACTCAATTGATAATAGTCTACAAAGTTGATAGTATGCCTTTCGACTATTTATAATCACATTCTATCCCCTAATTTGTCTACCTCTGAATTAATTCAATCTATTACTGAAGTATGTATGTTATGTTCAGATTTATGGTCTCGTGATATGTCCAAATGAAATCTTAGAAATTATTAACTAGATTTTTATCTAATTTGTCGCTGATTTTACGGGTAAAGCTACCTCACTATATCTTGTTATTCTGACTGATGGTTGGGTCACGCTCGGGGAAAATATTTTTAATGATAATATACCTGTGTCTTTGGGTGATTTTATAAATTACGAACAGATTGATTTAATCAACGCGTGAAATAGCTATAGAGAAAATTAACTTCAAGTAAACCGATAACACAATTTCTTATTAAAAGGTCCATGGGATAACCTATCCACTCTGATTAATTTTCCTCGTTAAATTTTGCGGTATTATTATTATGCGAATATATTAATCTATACTGGGTATCGATATCGTATCATTGGTTCTCCGTCACCGTCCTTGTCTAGTATTTTTAGTTATACTAATTAGTAAATTTTACGTAGTTAATTTTGTTTAAGGTTGAGTTAGATCATTTTCGACATAACAATTATTTCCGAATTCGTTCCCCACTTCCTTCCCTCTGAGTTGACCTTAGGATAGTTATGTTAACATTATGATTTTAAGAGTGCTCACCGAGCTACTCAATGTTTATGATTTTTAGCCGTTGTGTTTGATGATTTTTTGGTCGAAATTATGGAAAAATGAGTGGTGGAGGAGCAGCCAAAAGACTACTTCCACTCCTCCCAATTTCTCCTATAACGGATATTATTGACGTTTAGGCCCTGCGTTATTCACGCTGGAACCTTCACGGACACAGGCTATTGGCAGATAAACTGCACCTACACAGCCTGAATAGTGTGTTGATTATATTTTCTTGTGGTGCGTGTGTGGTTGTGGACCGGAAAAATTTCAACGAAAAATACGTTGCTTTTATTTTATAACATTTATTGACGAAATCAGTTGTAATTAGCATAGCACATGTCATCATCAAATCATATCAAGACTTTCCCCACGCCGACGCCCAAACAGAGCTCTTACGAGGTTACAAGGACGCAACGTGGAGAAAGTTTTCGAGCATTCTTCAACTCACATCGATAGTTTGGTTTCTCAACTGGTTAAGACTAGATCAAAACTGATTCAAGGTTTAAAAACCGATTAAACTGATTCAAGTTTTTCAAAACTGATTAAAATGATTAACATTATGTGAAAATGAATCGGTATATATACCTATTGTATGACCCTAACCTTGCGTGTTAAATTTGATTTAGTAAAACAAAATTTGACTTTGTGATTTTCTAGTATATTCTATTCTTAATTTTATTATTTTTATAATTTAATTTGACAATTTTCTTTTTAATTTTTAAATTGAATTGTTTGCAATTCAAATTTTTGAAGTTTTGTTCCATTTTTATGGATTTTTCTATTTTTTAGTAAATTGTCAAATTTCGGTCAAATTTTCGTGTTCTCATGTTATTTTTATGTTTATTTCGTGCGGATCTTGTTGCACTTTGTTATTATTTTAATTTATTTTTGTGTTTTATGATTTTATATTTAATTGTTTTTTTTCTCATATTTTAGCAGGGTTAGTTGGTGTTTTATAGGTCCGATTTTAAATCTGCATGTTGTATTTGCGTGTGTATTACCGATTCATTTAAACAATTCTCAAGGCCGTTTGTGTTCTGTCCCAACAGAAGGTTAACGTGCGAAGGTTAACTTTGACCCCAAATGCAACTTTTCTTTGCCCCAAACAGTTAACCATTGCTAAGCAACGTTGGAAATGTAACAATTTGTTTTGAGGTCTCCAAAGGTGAGCTCTACGAAAGTACTACTCTGGCCCGACCTCAAGGTGAGTTCAACGCACTACCGTTTGGAAGGTTCACGTGCGGTTTTTTTCCCTGGTCCTTCTCTGGTATAACTGACATTCTTATCATTCAGACTTGGACTCTACCTTGTTCTAGAATCCTGGTTAATTAACTCCTAAGACTAACTGATCATTTAATATGAATTATGAGAATTAAAAGGCCAATCAAAAACATTTATTAAATAACAAGCTAATGCAATTATAAAAGAAGTTTCAATCCTTAGCCTGAGCGGCTCGTCGCTTGGCTTGCTCTGATTTTCCTGGACAACGTTTGGGTGGTCTGTTTGCGAGCTTCATGGTAGTCGTCGCGTCCCTGTAGGCCAATTGGGCAGGCGCGAACACTAATGGGTAGGTTACCACGTTGCCCTACTGGCACGCTGATAACGCTACCTCCAGACTGCAAATTTGGGTTTTCTGGTTTTGGTTGAGCTGTTTTTCTTCAGCCCAACCCTTCTGTGCAGCGGTCATCTTTTGATATAGTGCTTTGACTTTTCTCGGTTCCACCCAGGTGGACTTAATTTGATGCATTTCTTTTGTCAGTTGTAAGATTTGTTCGTATAATTTCTTGTTCGTTCTCCGTGCGTTGTCCAACTCGCGCTGTAGAATCCGACATGATTCCATATCTACAAAAAGGGAATTATCATTAAACAGTACGACTCTTCACAAATGTTATTTATTTTTTTTATACTCTTGAGTCAGAGGATCTTAAAGTAGCGATTCACTAGGATCTTAAATTATAAATTACAAGAATTGATAACGAGACTGAATATTTTATTTTCTATAGCAAACACTATTATTCGGCTCTCGGTGATATCTGTTACTGTCATGCCTTGGAGGTTCTCACGGTGGCTATCGGGTCGATTTTCTTCTTTTCTCATTTCACGGGTAAGGATCTTCCGTGGTACTACCACGTTGATTGCCGTAGACCTCGCGTCTAGTCTATGGTCGTCGAGGTTATATGAGGTATTGTACGGTGGAGCGTAATCGTCTTTACTGGGAATTCTCCCTGCCGCAATATCCTCGTTAACTTCAGCCAGATAACGCTTGGCTCTCTCTAGTTGTGCATTGGTCTGACGCTGATGCTCTTCAAGGCAAGCCAGGAGAAATTCAGCTTGTCCCCAGATTGCGTCAGGTTCCCGACGAACGGGAGATCGACCTCCTCGGAATTCTGTTGCGTGCCAAATCTAGATTCTTTTACCGGGAGACGGTGTATCCTGCTTCACACATGGCTTGGCGACATCTGTTAGCCGCATGTGCGGGGAAACGCACAGTGATTCTGGACGCATCGATCCACGAATCGTCTAGAAAGATCTTAATGATTAACCAGTTCATTAGCAACTTTATTTTATCAATCGGATTAGTTATGGATCGGTACACGATTATTGTGCATTTTGATGGGTTGGATAAGTTATGTTGTTTTCGTTATTTCTTTGTGGCGATTAATCGATCTTTATTTTATTTTGATAGTTATTTAACTTTGTAATTTTAATTTTAACGATTTTGCATTCCATTTTACCTAGATTTTGTAATTTGAATCGTCAAACTCGCGAAATCTAACTTATCGAATCTCTTTACATGTTTTGGTATGACAATTACTAAATTTCGGATAGAAGCTGGTTCTAGTTGGCTTCGATCTGGTAGCATCTAACTTTGGACATGAGTGGCTACTATGCTCGGGTTCAATGTAGCAACGGTTTTAGAATTACAAAGGATCCCCCTTTTCTACATAGTATCAGTTATAACTTTTACTGAGGGTCGTGTTACCGATGTTCATTATAGTTACCATTTCCCAGATTTCTTGCTTGGGGCTATTACATCAGATCCCATGATGTGGTTGGCTCATTCGTGTGAAACTCATTCTATCTCATTTCGCGGGCAATGAGGACTTTGATGACGAAGTAATTTCTAGTTTGGCCAACGTTATTATCTAGATTAAATAAAACACGTGAATACTGACGCGGGTAATTGACTCTAATAGACAACTATTGATTAATAGGTGACTAGTCGGTTGGAGATATGCGAACATTTCAAGCTTCCCCTCTTCGGTAAGTCGGAGTATACCCTATTCGTACTTGTTATTCGAATTTCCTCAGTGGAACGAACTCTCATTACATAACCTCCATGGATCTCTCTTATGGTTGCTTTTGGCGGAAACAAGGATTATATTATGGAGTGGGAAGATTTGACGCAATATAATCTTTCAGTCAAATATTCACTATGGAATTCCTTTATTTTCGTCCTTATTTGATACTCCTTGTTCATGTATTTTGATTTAGAAATCTAGTAAATGTATCTGTTCCTGTTTTTTTGACGTCAGCTTTTGGGTAAGAAATTTTAAATTGAAAGCTTTCGTTTCCGTATCATATGATTTTAATCCTAATATGTTAACTATTCATAAGTTTCATATGTAGTAAATATTATTACCCATTTTTGTGGTTCAATGCATCCTTTTATCACTTTTATAATATAATTTAATAAGTTTCTTGACTGAGGGTAGATGTCGGGTTACTTGTTTGTTTCTAACAAGAATTAAATTAAATAAACATCCTGATAAATGTAAGAACCGAAAAAATAACTTCATCGTGAATAATAGGCCTTAAAGGGAAGTTTGGTGGTGTGGTTATTATTTCCTTTAATTATTTATCTGTTTAGTAGTATTAAATGTAAAATTTTTAACTTTAGTAGGTCAACAAAGTTGTGGGTATTCTACATTATAAACTGTGATTTTGTGGTTCAACAAAATTTTGAGGATGGAAAACTAGATTTTACTTAAGGTTAAACGATGTCTATAATTTTTATCTTTTACTATTACAAATTACTGGCATAGCAACAATTTTTGAGCATTAGTTTACCCGTCACCTTCCCTTAATTGACCTTAGGTTAAATTGTGTCGATATTAAGAGTTTATGAGTGCCCACTGGACTACTCAGTGTTTTGATTTTAAGCCGATTTGTATCATCATCAGTTAGGTCGAATTTTCAGAAATTGGGTGATGATGGACTAGCCAAAAGACTATTCCTTCTTCAACCCATTTCCCCTATACGGAATAATATTGACGTTCCAGCTCCTGCGTTCTCTGCGTCCTCACGAACTATTGGCGGACTTACACCGCACTTACACAGTTCGGTTGAGGTATGTTGATTTTACTATATTGTGGTGCTGTATCGGCTGTGGGCCGGAAAAATTTCGACGTAAATTGTTTTGTTTAAAACTGTTATAATACATCTTTGAATAATAATTGGTATACAACATCGTCAGATCTAATTACAAAATTTTCACCGACGCCGACGCTCATATGAGGTTGTTTGTGCGCAACGTGGAGAAAGTTTTCGAATATTCCTTCACTCACATTGTAAATTCGTAGAAATAAGTTGTTCGGTAAGACGAGTATTCGAGTTTTTTAGTTACAAATTCTGTGAAAATGAATCGGAATATATACCTATTGTACGACCCTAACCTTGCGTGTTAAATTTGATGTGGTAAAACAAAATTTGACCTTGTGATTTTCTTGTATATTCTAATCCTAATTTTATTATATTCGTGATTTAATTTGACAATTTTATTTTTTGACTTTTAATTGAATTGTTTCCAATTCAAATTATTTAATTTTAGTTCCAACTTTTGTCAAATTTTCGTGTTCTCATGTTATTTCTGTGTTTATTTCGTGCTGATCTTGTTGCACTTTGTTAATATTTTAATTTATTTTTATGTTTTATGATTTTATATTTAATTATTTCTTTCTCATATTTTAACGTGGTTAATTGATGTTTTATGGGTCTGATTTTAAATCTGCGTGTTGTGTTTGCGTGTTATTATCGATTCATTCAAACAAAATTGTGTGTTGGCCCAACACATCATTAGTTATTCAGGCTTGTTAGTTAAATTTTAAATACTGTAGGACAAAAACTAAAATAGAAAACATTCTTGTTTGCTCGATGCCAAAACTTTAAAAGGATTTTAACGAAAAAAATGAAAAAAACATCAAAAAGTAACTTATCAAAAATAAATGAATACTGTCGTGTACTAATAGGAGGAAATATAATTTAATTTCAGAAAGGATGCTTAGATGATTCCTAACAAAAATCATGTGAAATTTTTATCCATTCGGCATGGTATTACATAAAAAATCTCGCAATGGAAAAATGAGTTGGTGGGTTTCTGAGTGTTGAAATTTTTGTCTTTATATGGTTGTTACCCAGATAACCCCATATAAATATTTTTCGCTTATCACCGGCACCCGTTGCTAAGCAACGTTGGGACTGTATTCGAATGGGTAGATCGTCCGCAAAAAGTGAGCGTGTTTACTAATGCTAAAATTTACCGAACGATACATGGGTCAAAAGAGGTGACGATAGAAGGCCTGTGCTCAATTTCGATGTTAATGTACCATCATTCTCCTATCTCCTTCAAATGTTAATATATACTGTTATATCATTTATTATTATGTCCATTCCCAGATTCCTCCTTGTCGTTATTCGTATTATTGACTTTACAATGGCCTGACACTTTTGGTTATGTTAAATATCCTCACAGTATCTCTCTTACCTTTATTCCTATTATAACTACTATCCTCCTTATTATTGCTACTAGTATTATCATCGTTACTATTATGTGTTGTTCTTATCAACTGTTACTACTGTTAGGTAAAAACTGATGTAAGCTCTTAATTTTATTTGGCCAGCACGATAATGCCTATATAGTTTTGAGCGGTAAAACTATATATTAAAGTTAGAAAGAAAAACGAAAAATTTAAAATGAAAAAAAATTATTAAAAAATTAAATCAAGTTTTAATACATAAAACTTGAAAAATTAATAATAAAATCAAAAAATTAAAAAAGATTAATTTAAAAAATTAAAAATTAAAATTCCTTGTTTTACCGCATCAAAATACACACAAGGAAAATCGTGGTATATAAGGCAATGCTGAGCAAGCAAAATTCAGTACGTTTTTCAGAAATTTATTTATCTTTTTATTAACACGTACTATGAGTTCCAATTATTATTCTTTTAAATTTTAAATTTTTGGAAATCTCGGATTCTTTCAACAAATGTAAAATTTTTTTGTATTATGCTATTGTAATTCTTTTATGATAAATGAATTTTATTTTTAATGATAGCACTTATATCAACACTTTACCTGAATAATAATTTTAATTTTCATTTTAGTTTTTTTATTTGGTTTAATTCGATTTTTTTTCATTTATTTTATTTTAAAATAATTTATCACAACGAATCGAAAAATGTCCATGATTGAACTCCATCTCGACGGAGTGAAATCTTAAATTAAATTACTAATCAAATATTACACAAGTTTACAAGTTAGTAAAATTATTTTATGACCGACTATGGGTGATGTTAAACCACGGACCGTAGTGCCCAGGACGTGAAGAAGCTGTGCGGACGGTTGTCATAACAGCCCAGAGCTCCCCCCGGAGACCCTATCGCCTGACCGTCGATAGACTAAGATTGGCCTTGAGGAAAGATTAAAATCTAATAATATAAAAAGAATCATAAATGACTAGTTAGAAGGAAGAAAGGAATTGGAACAAAAAAGAAAAATGATAATTACACGAAGAGCCTGTTGAATAACTATTGATATATTGGCAGAAAACTATCCGGTAAAACCGACTATGTAAACGATATGTTACAAATATGGATAGTTACTAAAAAATCAAAACTATACGATAATCAAACGTTCTCATAGTGTAATATATTCTCGTCTCTGAAAATTAGATTTATTAAATTTTCTTTATTTATAATATGATGCGACCTAATCGAAATTTAACTTTTAGCAATACATTAATTGGAAATTAAAATTAAACAGTCTATAGAAATATACTTGCTAGTCGCAAAAAATATTCCAAAAATAAGAATTTGAATTGACACAAAATTTCTCGTTGGAGACGATAGAGATCTTTAAGAATAATTTGAACCACCTATCACAATTTATAGTAATTCTCAAAATCATACGATAAGGCAAGAGTCCAGAGGATCCTGAATCAGGTAGAATTTATAATAAATGCCGAGATCCACGAACGGTGACAATCAACTATTGCTAAATTACCTGTAAATTTAGTTAAAAATACATTAGGCATAGTCAAATAATACTCATCTCTCATTGAGGAAGTAAGGGGAAAAGAAAATCTATAAAAATAAAATCAATAAAAGTAAAAGTACTTTTAAGAAAATCTTACGGCGCAGTTTATGAAAATTAATTAGTCATGTGTATGACGCACATTCCGACTATTGCTATTAATATTATTAACATTATTGTTATTATTAATACATTATGATTGTTATTATTATTACTATTAAGGTAGCTGTGGCTGTTATTATCATTAAAATTATTATTATTATAATTATTATTATTATCATTAATATTATCCCTATTATTGTTATTATTATCATTAACAATATTATTATTATTACTAACGCTATTAATGTCATTATTAGTCTATTAATATTACCATTCTTATTATTGTTATTACTATTCTTATTATTATAGTTATCATTATCACTAAGATTATCATTATTATTATTATTATTATTATGATTACTATTATTATTATTAGTGTTATCATTAGGATTATTTATTAAAAATTACCCTTGTCATTAGTATTAATATTAGTATTAGTTTTAATTAGTATTAGTTTTAATTAGTATTAGTTTTATTAGTATTAGTATTAATTTCAATTTTCATCAAAATGGTTATTACTATTGGTATTAGTATACGTTTAAAATCTAAAATTAAAATTTTGAATTTTATTGATTTAAACAAGAAATTCCTTTCTAAAAAAGATCGGAATTTCATGTTTATACACCACAACTCACGGTGAGGAATTATTTTAGTTAATTTTATTTCTTTTTCATAACCCGATTGATTTTATTTAGGATTGGTTTCTTCTAAAATTTTCCCCAAAACTGGATTTTTATGCATCTAATTTCTTTCTGGATTTACCCTCCCATCGTTCGTAAGTTGCAACTCTTTTTGGATTTTGTTAAATAAAAATTATAGTTAAAACTTTGTTCATTTATTATTAAAGATATTTATAATAACTTAAATTTAAAGAAGTTAATGGTAATTTTATTTCCATTTTGTGAAAACAACTCAAAAGAAAAATAATTCGTCTAATTAGCACAATTTTATTTTTCAAAGAAGTTAGATTCAATTAAATTTTCTCCCGATACTGAATTTTGTGAGATTCTTTTCTGGCTTTTCCGTATTCTTTTTCATTGGATGTCGGGTTTATATAATAAAAACGAAAATTATTAATTATTTTATAACAATGATTCTCATCCTGGGAGATATCGTCCCCTGGTGGGCGATCGACATCTTAAAGTGGGCGATTATTTGACTTTACACTTTTGGGGGGCGATAGTAATTTTACGTGGGCGAAATCATTTTGAATACCCGCTTGCAGAGATGGCTCATGCAATACGTATATAAGAGATGCCGCTGCATTTTTATATTGCGTTGCGTTGTCTTTGATTCGCTTTGCGTGTGCAACGGTTTCAAGCATTTAGTCGCGTTTAGTCAAGCAGTCAGTAATAAGTAGTGTTCAATTTAATTTTAATGTTGTCTGTTGTGCTGTCGCCATATAATTTCAATTATTTTTAAAATAAACTTATTTCATTTTGTTCTGTATATCACAGGTAAGTTAATTATTACTTATACCTATTGATTTAATATTATTTTCTATTAATTTAACTAATATTAGAAATATTAAAATAAAACAACGACCTAAGAATCGAACCCGGCACTATTAGATTCTAGCAATTGTTTTTTAATTTGAATTTTAGATCAACTTTTAAAAATTTTCCAGAAAAAGAAATGTCGGCACTATTCTGTTGCATATGTAAAGTTTAGTTTTATTTCTTCGCCACAAAATAGCCAACTTCCAATGTGTTTACTGTGCAATCAGGTATTTTCTAATGAAGCAATGAAACCAATGAAAAAAGCATTGAATATTTCGAAAATTTATGGATAGCAATTAACAATAATAATATTTATAATATGAGTAACAAATAAATTTGATTCTTTTTCTCGGCGATTTCAAAATTAATAAATTAATATGATTGAGTGAGGATAATGTAAATCTAATCATGAGGCATCCCGTATTGGTCAAGTACCATGGAAACGAAGTTTTCATGGGACTTGGTCGATATGATGGAATATTCTGACTTTTTTTGGCATTATTTTTTTGGTTAGTAAATTGATAAAAATTCAAAAATTTAACTAAAGTTTAATCAAATCATATAATTCAAAAATAAACATTGTAGTACATACAACCTATTTAACAAATCTTGCATTTATAGACGAAAAAAATTAATATAAAATTAATTCGAATATAACATAGTTTTCCTAAAATTTTCTTAAGGGTTTGCAATAATATCAAATTAATAATAAAATAAATAAATATGAAAAATTAACGAAAGGTTTTCCTTACTTTTAAGGTTCTTTCAAAGTTGTGAAAAAAAGATTCTTTTGAAAAAGTAGCATTAAATTATGTCGATCTGGCATCGACTCATATAAGGGGTTTTACACGCATGTTTTTAGTTGCGGTAAAACAAAACGCCTACATGTTTTTAACATATTTCATAACTCCTCCCCTAGTTGTCAAATTTTCATGATTCTTTTTTGTTAAAGTTTCTAATTATATTTTAAGCTTAATTCTCATAATTATTTCCTAGAATATAAGCGTTTTCGATGAATTTTGAGCCAATTTGATTAAATAGGTTAATTTTGCTAAAATGTAATGTTTTTCGATTCTTTATAAAGGTTTTTATTTATTTTTTACATATTTTTATTTATTTTTTTACTCTTTTTTCTACTTTTTGTATTATTTAATGATTTTTAATGATGATTTTTTGTCCATTTGCATTTTGCGCGCCCTAATTTAATCAGATGTCATGCCAGATAAACAATAATTCAAAATCTTAGTTTTTGCGCAACACTGTTTTGGTTTTTGGGACGAGTTCTTGAATAAACCTGACATCCAATATTCGCAGTTTCTGCTCATCGAAACTTATAGTATTCATTATGTAAAGATGTTTCTTTCTTGTTTTTTAAATAGGATTTTGACGCATATGTGCATTTCTATTTACAAAAAGGTATTACCTATTGTTGCGTTTTTATCGAAAGTTGGTATTAAAGTCTGACTCCTCGGTGTCCTTGTTTAATAAAATTCTTTAACCAAACAAAATAACGTTTATTTTGATTTATCACAATTGATTACAAATTCTCCGCACAATATTAACACAATTACAATTTTAATGTACATCTGAACATTTTCTGATACTGATTTGATTCAATTGGCTTTTGCTTAGCGTTGGGATACGTCTTTCTAATGAGAGATTTTCTTTTGGTACGCCTTTAAAATAAACTCTCTTAGTGCTGTTCTAACGGTTTTTCACCGTCTCAACTTCTCGATTTGTCATCGACCAAATTGGTGATTTTGTTGATTTGTTTTCTTTCTTTATATCCGTTTTATAATTAATTTACTTGCAATCAAATTGATGTTGCCTTTTTAGACATCTCTCTTTGGAGTTTTCCTAAAATTAATTTTCTAACACTTCAGAGCTCCCGGGGTTTCTATCTAACCTATTTACTTAAGAAAATTTACATTCAATGTCGGGTTCCCTTTTTATCCTGGGTCTCCTTTATCACCCAATTTATTTGCTTTAATTAAATAATTTTGTTGATGGTCCAGGTTTCTCAAATTGCTGGGGTTTTTTGTTGGCTCGTGAAGTCACCATGCGATTGAAATTACTTAACTCTTCGATTAATGATATAAAAAATACAGCTGCTACAATACAACTCCTATTGCAAAATTACTGGCATCCGTCATTAATATAAATGGCTTTTTAAAATTTGGGCATCTTAATATTGGCTGGTTTATTAAGCTTTCTTTGAGCTTTCATGCTGAGCCGTTGCCCATTTAAATTTGGTCTGCTTCTTTGATAACATATTTAAAGGTTGTGCGACATGCGAGAAATTTTTTATAAATTTTCTGTAGTAACTGGTGAATCCAAGAAATTGTCAAACTTGATCCACATCCTTGGGGATCGGATATTTCTAAACTTTCTTCACATTTTCTGGATTTGGTTGCAAACCTCGTCTTGAAATTATATGACCCACATACACAATTTCTGATTTGCCCCATTCGCATTTTGACGGCTTTATTTTCAAGTTTGCATCTAATAATCGCTTGAATACCGTTTCCACATCTTTTAAATGTTCGTGAAAATTAATAGAGAATATTATTATGTCGTCGATGTATACTAATGCATGTGGGATGTCACGCAAAACAAAGTTCATACCCCTCTGAAATGTAGCAGGATCTCCAGTTAATCCGAACGGTAACACATTAAACTCATACAGGCATTTACCGTCTGAAAATGCCGTTTTCCTCCTATCTTCCTCTTTAACTTTAAATTGGTTATACGCTTTATTGAGATCGACTACCGTAAAGAATTGCATTTCAGGTGGGACTGGTATAGGATATGTATCTTTTCTAGTAACTTGGTTTAATTTCCTAAAATCAACACAAAATCTTAAGTCACCATCTTTCGTTTTCACTACCACTATAGATGATGAAAATGGTGATGAGCTATCTCGAATTATTTTGAATTCCTTCATTGCTTTGATTTGCCGGTCACTTTCCTCTTGATGTATATATGGAATTCTATACGCCCGTAGCTTGATTAGGGTTTCGTCTATTAACGGTATCTCGTGCTCAATTATTTGAGTAAGTCCCAAATCATACTTATGCTTTGCAAATATATTTTCACATTTTTTTAATAATACTGTAAATTCTTGTTTTTGCTCTATTGTTAAATCATCACTTATAACTTGAGGTTCTTTATAAATTTTAATATTTCTAGGTAACTTCTGAACTTCTTCGGATTTAATTTTTTGTTAATTTACTTTCTGTTTCCCATCCCGATTCCTCAATTAGTTCTAATTTATTATTTATTTCATTTTCATCTCCAATACACAAACTATCCTTTAACCCATTTAAAATTTCTCTCGAGCTCCTTTTTACCATTTAATTTTCACCAATTTCACTCAGCACCTTATCACTAATCATACCTGCTATTTGTAACTCATTTTTATTTCCCGGTATAATTCCAAATCTATCAAAAATTCATCATTTTCTACATCCCTATCATTAAATTTTAACTCCACTATTCATCCTTCATGTTTTTCCTTTAATCTATTTTTCAAATCTTTGACACAATCATTTACTTCAAAACGACAACAGATTACCATTTTATTAATTTCATCAATCAAATCAACAAAAATAACATCTAACCATTTATTCTCTCTATAAGATTTACCAAATATTTTCATTAATTCTGTAATCTCATCTTTATGCCTTGGGCTCATATTATAATACTTTATAATAATACTTCATATTATAATACTTTATTATAATACTTTATTATAATACTTCAATATTTTCGTCGAATCTATTTCATTATTTTCCATTAATTTTCGAATTTTGGACACAATCATTGTCGCCTTTTCACTTTGCAAATCATCTTTTATGTTTCTCATCTTCAACTCATTCTCAGTCAATTCTTCTTGCGAATCAAACATCATGTGAGTATCATATTCATCATCTGATTCGAACATTGACATCAAGCGATCCAAAAGTCGACCCATTTCTCTCACTTCTTTTTCCATTCTTTCATTGAAATTATCTGGTTGCACAAACCCTACATTGTCTGTCTGTTATTTGTCACCTTGAAATCTAATTGCCTTCTTTAATATTGGCTTCTGAAATTTATTTACATTCTTTGGGCATGATCTGGATATATGTCCATAACCTCTGCGTAAGTGACACTGGATTTGACCTTGAAGATTTAATTTGTCTCTCTGTGGTGAAGGTGAGATATGCCCTTTCTGTCGCAATTATAGCATTGAGAGTTAACATTAATTCACTAATCATTTGTGTTTATTTTATTAAAACTTTTCTCACCATTACCCTTCACCCAATCTGATCGCATTTGTTTTGGGCTTCGCTGCACATTATTCTTGAACCAGCATTGATTACTATCATGTCCCACCTTTTGGCAATTGAACCAGCATTGATTACTATAATGTCCCACCTTTTGGCAATTGGGCTCTTTTGAGATTTATTTTTGAGCCAATATTGATTAATGTAGTACCCAGCCTCTGGCAATAACTACATTGAATTGGACTTTCTTTTCCGTCATTCTGAATATCTATCATCTTATTTGATTCAAACTTTAGCATGAACTTTGGTTATGGGCTACTTGCTTGTTGGATCCGATTATTTCTAAATGAACTTATTGATCTTTCTCTGGTTTCATTGATGATTGCAAACGATTCTGACTTGGTCTGTGCGCTTTTCAAATTCAGTTCAATTTTCATTGCTTTCTTAATTAACTCATCAAAGCTATTAAAATCTACATAACATAAAGCCTTTTTAATTTCATTTTTAACTCTTGTCAGGAATTGATCTTGTAACAACTCCTTTACCTGCGTTGCAACATCAGTTTGGTCTGGTTTCACTTCAAAAGCCTTTTCTGCAAAAGTAGTTAAATGGTAAGCAAATTCACTTATCGATTCATCTGACTTCTGCACTCTGTTGTAGAACTTTTGTCGCTTTATTCTTTTAATATCACCGCCGGTTAACATTGCTGCGAGAGCATCTTTCAATTTTGTTTAGTCATTAGCTATTGTTCTTTTGTCAATTTGTTGCCATGCTTCTCTGACTGCTCCTTTTAAATATAACGGCAATCTTTATACTATTATCGACTGGCTTCATCCGTAGGCTGTAGCGTACATATAATAATCCGCCATAAAGTCGACAAATTCTACAGGATCTCCTCCGTATTGAGTGACTGGTAGTTTTTGGCAACTTGCATAATCATTAACTTCTTTGCTATTTCCCGTAATAACGGTAGACACGGATGTTTCGTCAATATTATTAGTATTGATGGATTGTCTTGAAGTACTCATTATGATTTCAACTTGTCTTTGGCTTCTCAAATTGTAAAATGATCTGGTCAACACAGATTTCACTCGTCTAAATTTCAAACTATTACAATTATAGAATTTACCTTTCGTTTTAATCTTGAATTTTCACTTTACTAATAAATTTTCGTAATAATATATATATATATATATATTTATTTATTTATTTATATATTTATTTTCATCTCACCGATTCACAGTATTTCAAATTTCTAATAGTTTCACAACTTCACAAAATTTTCTACGACTTTTACTCTCTTCAACAATATTCTTTGAACAATATTCGTTTTACTATCAATCTCCTGACTGACTTTGATCACGTTGGGCTCACCAAATATGTTGGGTTTTTATAAAGAAAGTCGGTGCTTAGGTCTGACTCCTTGGTGTCCTTTTTAAATCAATTCAATTAACCCAACACAATAAGATTTATTTCCAATTTATATATGACAACTTTATTCACAACTTTCACAAAAATCGATTCAACTCACAAAATTCAATGTGTAAGGATACCACTTCCAAAGGGAGATTTCCCTGTCTAGTACGCAATTTGTTTGGCTGGTTGGTTTATCTTTAAGTTTATTACCTCCTTTACTCCGCTCTCTGAAATATTCTCTTCGCCCAACTAGCAATTTTGCTGATCTGCCTTTTCTTTTTATACTCATCTCGCAAATCAAGTCAATCGCAAACTAAATTGGTTTTGGCATTTCTGACACCTCTGTCCAAAACCAAATTAGTTATTTCTGGGCTTCCGGGGTTTCCATTTGTTTGCAATTATTATTTTGGTGGCGGGTTCCCCTTTTATTCCGGGTTTCCTTCGTCAACCAATTTCGTTTTTCTTAATTTGTTGACGTCCCGGGTTTCTCACACTATTCGGGTTTTCTGTTGGCTCGGACTTCCCATTAGCTCGGGTTTCCCATTAGCCAATTAATTTTTAATTAATTTCTATTTTTAATAAATGTGTCCTTCTGGAGACTCCCCATCGATTTAATTTTATTATATTTGGATTCGTCTCGTCATTTGGCATCTGCCCATAAATATTTATTTTAAAATTTTAATTGATTTTACCTTTTTAATGTTGTTATTGATTTTTCATTTTTACTTTTGTGCATTTTGCTAACCCCAACAAATTATCATAGTCTCTAAAATTAGGAGTTAAAATCATTTTTAACAACAAAACTGTTTTCCCAGATCCAGAACTTCCAATTATCAACACTCTAAAAGAATTCTGTAAAATAGGATTGTGATTGAATTTCATAATATTTTTATTCCAAGTTGGTATAAACGAAGTCATTTTTAATATTAAAATTTTTTAATAATGAAAAATTATTTATTTTTTATAAGGAGAAAGAAAGATTCCATCATCATCAACCTCTCTTTTAATATTCCCCTTTTTAATTTTTTCTAAACTTGTTTTAATTTTTTATTTTAGGAATTACTCTTTTTATTAATAGATTTGATAAAATCAAAAATTCCATGACCTTGATATGGATCTAAATAAATTCCTTTTCCTTCTGGAGATTTTTCTTGTGAAGATTTTTCTTCTGAGAAATTAAGAATTTTCGCCTTTAAAGCATCAGTTAATTGTGCTTCTTTTATATCTTTAACAGCAGTTGTTATTCCACCTGCTGCTCCTGCTGCAGCTGTAATTCCTTTAAAAATTAATGGTAATAAAGCTGCAAGTAGAAGAATTCCTCCACAATGTTCTTTTTCTTTAATTTCTGCTATTTTCTTTATACCAACATATATTTTTTCACCATTATCCTCAGCAGATACAGGTTTGTTTGTTTCTATTAATTTTCTTATCTTGTTTTCTAAATTAGAGACACTTTGTGGATTAGAGACATTTTGTGGATTACTAATTTTGTCAACAATTTTAATAGAAATTATTTATTAAAAAATAGTTTTTTGGAGTTCATTTTGATAGAATTTGCCTAGAATTTCTTCACTAGGAGCACCCTGTGTATCTAAATCTTTAAATCCATAAGTTATTGGTTTTGTGCCAGCATGTATTTCTGAAATGATAAAAATTCTTTAGACCAATTATGTATTAAATCTTTTTAAAATTTATTTTTCCATTTGATTATTCTAACTCGGTCTCCAATATTAAATTTTTATTTTTCTTCTAAATCTTCATTAGCAACATTTGTTATCATAAATAATTTCTTTTATTAGATCAGGATTCTCACTTGCTTCTGTTGGCGAAACTCCTATTGTTCCATGAATTTTATTATTATATTTATTAATTAATTCTGGTAATACATCTATCCAAATTCTATTTCCTTGTTCTTTAAATTTTTTAAACATCCAATTTTTTAATGTTCTATTAAATCTTTCAATTATAGGATTATGTGAACCATAATTTGATCTATCATCAGGTGAATTAAAAGTTGAATCAATTTCAATATCATTTTCTTGTCTAAATTCTTCAAATATATACATATAATTTTTTTGGAATTCTATCTGGGGTTTCTTCAAATAAAAACTCGAATTCTTCTTTAATTGAATTTGCTGTTTTATTTTTTAATGGTAGAACCAAAACATATCGAGTATACAAATCAATAATTGTTAAAATATATCTATAATTTGTATTTTTTTTAGGATTTATGGTTTCAATTAAATCAGCTGACCAAATATCATTTTATTGAAAACTTTTATTTTTAAATATTATTTAGGTTTTCTACATTCTTTGTGTAACTCTGTCGCAAAAGCTTCTCGCTGGTGTAAGTCATTCGCTAGATTAGTATTTTGATTGTCTGAGTTTGTTGGTATTTCTCCACCTAACATTATTTTTGTTTTCATTGCTATTTTTCCTATTGCTCTTGAAAATCTTTCAGAAAATGTTGGATTTTGAATATCATTTAAATCTTGAATCAAATCAATATCTGCTTTTTGACGAGAACGAATATCTTCTTGACGATACGTTATGTCATGTTTTAAAGCCGCTGCATCAACTCTATTAATTGGTTCTTCTCCAGGTTTTGGATTATCATTTTCATCAAGTCTTATATCTGGCGAAAAATCTCTCAATTTTCCAAGAGAGTCGGGCTATATGTTAAGGAATCATTAAAGCTGATTAGACTTTTCATCCCCACCAACGTTTAGTCTCTGAACAATCTCCATATTCTAATCATAGTGGCAAAGCCTGTGCTTCACAACAGTGAACTTAGGAGACGTGCTGCTGATTGTCCATTGTTTTATTCTTTTTCTTTTTTACCATTGGGATCGGTCATTACCCGAGTTCCTTCATTAAATTTCTTTAATGAAGTGGTAGAAAGAGACTTTAGGAGTTTCTAGCAATTTTAAGGTGTTGCATTTACTAAATTCATAAAATAATGAAATTTAATTTCTTGTAATAAATATTCTTTTAAAATTATTTTACTGTGTTTTGATAAATTCTTCTTTGCTCTTAAAGGTCTTAAATTTATCCAATTAAAACATATTTTTATTTGTTCTTTATTTTCAAAATTAAAACTAGAAGCTGATAATGTGTGATCTATTTGCCAATAAGAACCTTGATTTTCCCAAGTTATTCAATCATAAAATTGAAATTCAATCCATTGATAAAAATCATTTATTGAGCATCCTAAATATTTCAACAATGTTTGAGTTTCTTTGACTTCTTTTAATGCTCTTCTAATACCCCCATATAAATGATGAGTTAATTTAACTTTAGGTATTTTCCTTATTATTTTGTGCATATTTTCGTTGACATCCTTACACTCTGAATTATAAACATAATAATCTCTTTTTAATCTATTCCTAAATTCACTTATAGGTTTGTCAATATTACACTTTGTACATACTTTTATTGGTAAAGTAGTTTTCAAATTTCTTATTCTTAATAAACGTTTCTCTTTATATTTTGTTTCATTTAACTTATGATATATACTTTCGCATTCTTTACACTTACCAAGAAAATAGGATTTTCCTTTTTTCTTAATAATTTTAAAAGATTCAATTGATTTTTCAATATTACATTTATTACAAATTTTTAAATAAATTTTTAGTTTAATTATTTTATAATGAATTTAGCAAACACTAGCATGTTCTTTTTTAAAACACACTTGTGCCCAATTGACCCAAATAATTATATTTTGGAAGATGATGTTCTCCTGGATATTTTGCCCATGGAAATTCTGGAAGTTTAGAACTTAATTGTTGTAAATCACCACATTAAGTATGAATGTGTAAAGTGTGAAACATTTTTTGGTGGATTTTAGTTTTTTCATGTTTAGCTTTGTGATCTTTTGAAAGATACTTATTACAAGATTCACAAAAAAATATTTTTCTCGAATTACCATATTTTTAAAATTTAAAAAATTATGAATTTATTTTTATCATCTTATGGTTAAGTATTGTGTTTTTAAGCGTTTCCAGCAAGCACCCTTTATGAGGAATTAAAGGCTTGTGTTGGGCAAAAACTAATTCAGCCTATTTTTATTTGTCCAGCACGATAACGCCTGTGTTTTTATAAGCGGAAAACTTAAAAATTTAGCAAAAATAGAAAATATAAGAAAAATAAAATAAAGAAAAATTTTGGTACATAAAAATATAAAAATTTAATTTTCAATCAAAAAGAATAAAAAATTTATAATTTTGGAATATTCTGGAAAATTCCTTGTTTTACCGTATCAAAACACACACACAAACAATCGTGATATGTAAGGCGATGCTGGTCGAGCGAAAATTAATAATAAGAATAATCAGCCATAAGTATTATTATTATCTTATTCTCTTTTCTTACTCTCTCAAGAATATTTTATTTTGGTAACCTTGTGCTATTACCTATTATTATTGTGGATCTTGATATATTGGAAAAGGAATATTTTGAAACAAGTAAAATTTTTGAATTTTTATATGGAATTAAAATTTTTGTATGTTAACCAAATTTTGTTATGAAATCTATTGGTTTAATTATAATAATTTTAATCATTGTTTTTTTTTCTTTTTTCTTATTGAATCCTAACTTACGCATTTTAACTTTACTTTTATATTTTTGTTCATGATCGAACCCCATCTCGATGGAGTGGCATCATTTTAAAATCATCTACAAATATGCAAGTGTGGGGTTGCTGGTGGTTATTGTGACCTTGACCCCAATCATATAACACTATCTGACTGCCACTGGTTACTCGTTGCTACATCGTCAGTATAAATCATCATAACTTATCATCCACATCATTGTTAATATCATTATAATCGCATAATTATTAGTATTATTATTATTATTTTATTATTATTACCATTATTATTATTATAATTATTGTCATTGTCGTTGCTAAACTTATCGTTATTATTATTTGTAGGTTTCTGGGTGTTGATATTTTGAAACTATATGGTTTTTACCCAGACAACCCCATACAAATAACTTTTGCTTACCACTCGGCGCCCGTTGCTAAGCAACGTTGGAACTTTGTACGAGTATGTAGATCGTCCGCAAAAAGTGAGCGCTATTGCAAATGCTATAATTGACCGAACGATCCATGGGTCCAACGAGCTGCCGATAGAAGGCCTGTGCTCGATTTCGATTTTTAGGTTCCCTTATTTTCCTATCTCCTTCAAATGTTAATCTATACTCTCATATCATTTATCTTTATGTCCATTCGCTTAGTCCTTCTCATCGTTGTCCGCGTTGGGGATTTTACAATGGCCTGACACCTTTGGTTATGTTAAATATCCACTCAGCATCTCTCTTACCCTTATCCTTATTATTACTAGTATGTTTCTTATTATTGTCACTGTTATGACAATTGTTGCTATTATATGTATTACCTTTATTAACTGTTACCGTTATTACATTTATTATTATACTTATTACTACCATTATCATTATATTTATTATTACTATTATTATTATTATTATAATTATTATTATTATTATAGTTACCATTATCCTTACTATTATTATTCTTATTATCAATTTTCTGTAGGGATTCGTCCTTCTTCCTCAGCTTTATGAAAATATTTTACCTATATAAAAATTTAGCCGTAATCCATCCTTATTTTATAATTTTCGATAAAGTATTTTTGTTGTTAAAGATTTATGTCGATTTTATCTAAATTAAGCACAAGAAACTTGAGCCAAAAGACTCACTCTCAAGCTACTCTCTTTCGCTATTTACTTCAATGATTTTACGTTCGGGTTCCTGCGTTCTCACAACGGAACCTTCTCGGGCACGAACTATTGGCGGACATACACCACACTTACACAGTTCGATAGGGTGTTTTATTTTACTATCTTTCGATATGTTTTGGCTGTGAGCCGGAAAAGGAATGAATGAAAATTACTAGATCAATTGGGTAAAATTCTCGAGTGCATGAAATAATTGTCGGAAGTTTGTAAGCATATAATAGAAATTCATAGTAGCATAATTCATAATTCATCATATATTGAAAATTCGTAGTAGCATAATTCATAATTCATCATATATTGAAAATTCGTAGTAGCATAATTCATATTTCATCATAGTACCGGTCTACCAATCAATAAGTTCGCAGTCATCCATGCAGTTAACTGCAACGCACACCACTACGATCAGTCTCCAAGTGAGACTGAAAATCAATATTTCAACCAAGTTGAAAATAATACTTCAAAGTAGTTTTTAATTTGTGAAAACACATCAGTATATATACCTATAATTTGGCCTTAACCTTGCATGTTAATTTTATTGCGATTAAACAAAATTAAACCTTGAAATTATTTGTATTTTATCTAAATTAAATTTTTATTAATTTCTTAATTTAAATTGGTAATTTATTTTTAACATTTTTAATTAAATTTATTCAGCCAAAAATATTTTATTTTTATTCATTTAATTCATTAATTTTTACTTTAATATAAATGGTCATTTTATGGTCAAATTTTCTTGTTATTATGTTATTTTTTATGTAAATTTCGTGCGGTTCTTGATGCATTTTGTATTTATTTTATTTTACTTTTATGTTTTTGATTTTATATTTATTTATATTCTCTCAGATTTTAAAAGGTTTAGTTGGTGTTGTATGTTATATTTTAAGTTATCTTGGTGCTGGGTTTTTGTGCTGTATTACTGATGCATTTAAACAATTCTCAAGGTTATTTGTGTTCTGGCCTAACATTATTATTAATTTGGTATTATTATTATTATTAATACCTTTTACCTCCTTATTATCATTATCATTAATATTATTGTTATTATTATTGATCTAACATTATTGTTGGTATTATTATTATTACTCACATTAGTAATATATTATTGGTAATTTTATTATTACTATTAGTTTTATTATTATTATCATTATGTTGAGCTAGTACAAGGTTTTGTTTAAATGGATTGGGAATAGCACGCAAACACAACAGGCAGATTTAAAATCGGACCCATAAACATCAAATAACCACCTCAAAATGCGAGAAACACATAATTAAAAATATAAAATGAAAAAACATAAAAGTAAATTAAAATAACAACAAATAATTAAACTAAAAAGTTAATGAATAAATTGTCAAATGAAATCGAGAAAATAATAAAATTAGAATTAAATTAGACAAGTAATATCAAGGTCAAATGTTGTTTTATCGCATAAAAATTAACATGCAAGGTTAGGGTCACAGAATAGGTATAAATACCAATCCATTTTCACAGAATTTTAATGCTTTTCATTTGGTGAACAAATTATTTTTCGCTAGAGAATTTACAAATCTAAGGAGCAACTCTCGGCAAAAATTTCCACAATACGAAATCAAGCACCTTATATGTAAGCCCTACTTGATCGTATGTGTGGGAAACCTTTTGTCGGATGTATGAATGAATGCAAATGAATAACAATGTACCGATTTGAAAATATATATTTATAATGAAAGAGTCTTAAATGTCGAAATTTTTCTGACCCACAGCCACACAACATACAAGTTATAAAAATCATACATAACTAGTCACGCTGTGTAAGTGCGGTTTCTCCGCCTATATCGTGTGCCCGCGAGAGTTCCGTCGTGCGTAAAGACGGCCTCGAACGTAAATGCTATATTCGTTCATAAGGGCGATAGGAAGATCGAGAACTAGTCTTTTGGCTAGCTCTCTTTCACCCATCTCCCGAAAAATCGACCTAAAACCAAATGTACAAATCGGCTAAACTGATCACACCGAGTAGTCCAGTGGACACTCGTAAAATCTAATATGAACACAAGTTCCTTAGGATCAAATTGAGGCTCGAGAGGTGGGGACTCGATATCGATGTGACTAAAAGTAATTGTGATTTATTAAAAGTAATGAAAGTAATTATAACTTATTTAGAAGTGACGAAAAGCGATTATAATTTATTAAAAGTATAGAAAATAATTATAATTTTTCTTAAAGTGACGACAATAATTGTAACTTAGTTAAAAGTGACGAAAAGTGATTAAAAATGCTAAATATATCGACAAGTGATTAGATGTATTAAAAATATCTAAAGTAATTAAATATATTAATTCGTACAAAAAATAACTAAAAATAAGGAATAGTCAATAAAATATCAGTATAGTAACTAACTGTCAGGGATATAATTAAATATTAGATGTGAGTAAGGATGACTAAATGTAACAAAATTAACAAAATCTGGAAAAGCATAATAATAAGACCACAAATAACCAAATAAACATAATGTTCTCGCAAACGGAAGATACCACGAAACATGGGAGGAATCAACGAGAGTTTGATCGTAGCAGGATCGGTTTACTTACAATAACGACGCATGCGAAATTCGTCTAGCGAACATTGCCAGAAATAACGACAGTCTGAAACTGGTTGACCGAATTGCATTGGAAGATGGGTAATGACATTCCTTGCGATAACAAAATCCAGTAGGGAGTGGCACTCCAGTAAATCTAGAGTAACAGAGTGATGAAGAGGGATCTGGTATTCATAAATCAACTGAAGGGGGAGAGAATCCTGAGACGAGTAGCCAGCAAGCGCGAGTCCTTTTGATCACCCGAGACGAATAGAATTGTACAATGAGAAGCAAATCTCCTGATCGGTATAATATGTTTCTGAACATTAATCAACTGAAAGTAACGGTATGAAATAACGAAATAAAATTCAAATTAGTCCACTCACCATAATACTGATTATGAAACGGCGTCGACTCAAGTAAAGAAATTTAACTATTGTTTTTCTCCAGTCAACCAAGGAATTGATTGAACAGATAAAATAAATAAGCAACAATTGAAAATAATTCCCGCCAGCTAAATAAATAAAGAATAAAATATTGTACCATATAGAATTAAGATAAATAAATGCACCGGAATTAATATGGAAAATCGACCAATCGAGCGGTGACGAACTGATACCTTTCAGACATAAATACAAAACTCAAATTTGATAACCAGCAAATAAAATCATGTCCAACCGACGACAATTACATTCTGAAGGTAGACGAAATACGAAAGAACGGATTGGAAACGGACACCGAAATCGGCTATCGCCTAACGATATAGACACGAGGAAGGAGACTATCGAGCTGCAACAAGGTACTACATCTTTTATGTAATGATAAGTTATCCAACGTAATTATGATTTCTTTCCACCCCAAATAACGGACGACGATGAACCTTATTTCCACAACTACACAATATTTGACAAATGAATTATTAAAATAAATTTTACAATTTACGATTAATTATATTGATTATTTAGTCCGTAGGGATCCATACGGGGGTTGGAATGACGATTCCCGACTGACACTACAAATACCGACTAATTCTGCTGCGCAATATAGACAAGCGCTATGGAGTAGTAGGATGTGAGCCCGTCAGATACAACCCCCCCCCTTGGCTTACGTAATTATTACATAACATTTGGCCTCTGCACATGCTGTTGCTACCTGGAGATTGACCTTTGTCTACTAGTTGCTACGTAGTAATTGACCTTTGGTCAGTGACCTCATGATTATGTCACTGGTCAGTTGCACACTTGTTATGTCACCAGTCACTACCCGGAGATACACTTATTATCTAACTGTTATTATGTCACGTAGTTGTGGACCAACACACCTACCTTCTAGAATATTCCACACACCTACCTTCTTGATACTTCCACACACCTATCTTCTAGAACCTTTTGTTCTTAAACATTTCACACACACCAACCAACGATCAACGATCCGCACCGATCCGTACCCATCCGTACCCATCCGCACTGATCCGCGCCGATCCGCGCCGATCCGCACCGATCCGCACCGATCAGCTCCCATCAACGTTCATCATCGCCCAACACGCCTACAACTACGTCTACGACTAAGTCGTAGATTTACCAAAATCACTCATATAAAAATTTATTAATATAACAATTTTGAATTTTTCATATCGGACACAGCTCTACATGGAGCTTGCTGTTCTGAGACTCTCCAAAAGCAAAAGATTCAATTGAGTTTCAATATTTCATCTTATTGTTGAGGAACTCTTGGCGCAGTTGCAATTGAATTTTCTCTAAATTGGCCTCGGCTCTGATTCTCTTTCATCGGCATTTTCATCCGGCATTGAATCTCCATTGGCTTTCGATGCAGCACCTTTGTAGTGGAAGCTGATCGCAAATCTAAGACATCAAAGTAGATTCGGTCATTGGAATTCAGCATTTGATTATCGCCTTCTGACATCTGCCCAGATTCATTATTGATAATTGACATTGATTGTTGAGATCTATTTCTTTATCGAATATTGAATCTTCATCTGCTTTTATTTCCATCCTTCAGAATTGAGTTTTCAGCAGATTTGGGAAAATTACCATCAGGCTTCTTCATTCTAGATTAATTTGCTACCAAGTGTAGACAGAGAGTTTAATTTTATGCAAATTTAAACCTTTCCCTGGAAGAGGGTGGAATTCATTAATTAACACAATAAATCACATACACAAGTCAAATGGCAATTTTAACTCAAACATTAATTAAATTGAAATTTTTTAAGATTTACCAAAATACTCGTCTTGTGGTAGTGCTACGTCTAGCAGAATTGGAAATATTGCTTAGTGCACAATCTTTTAATAAACCTTTCAGGTGAGTTCGATCAACTCCAATCTTTAAAAGTAATTCAGGAGTCTTTGGAGGAAAGGAACCTAAAGAGCCGATGATACAAGTATCAAGCTCCACTTTGAATTCAGGTTTGGCATCTTGTATTTGCATTTTCAACGAATCGTATTTTTGTAAATTAAGAAGATCTACTCGTGCAAAATTATTAATTGTATCACATGGACATTTCATGTCAACTAAAAATATTTTTTTCCGCACCATGTCAGTGATCATTAAATCTACTCGCTCTTTCGATTCCGGAACAAGTGAATATACATGGTCAGCAACAACAATCAAATTTGAATTTTTCGACAAGTGAGACGAAATCAGATCAAGACAATCATTGTGCCTCTCAGAACCAAGAGTCAAATGGATTTTACAAGATTGAATAATATGCGACATTGTTTCGTCTTCAGTGTGACATAATCGACACAGTCTTTTATTACCTTTATTATGTGGTTTTGCATTGATGGACAAAGTATTTGTTCGAACACGATGGATAAAGTGCCAAGCAAACTCAGAAATGTCACCTCGATAAATAGCTTTATTAATTTTTGGTGAAAGTTTAATGGCTGAGGCAATGAAATTTGAAGTGCAGCTTTTTTCCCATTTCGAAAGATACGAGTCACAGAGAGCCATGTGCAAGACTTTTGAAGTAGTTTTACGCAAATCAGGAGTAAGAATAAATGTCCCACGTTTTTCTGATGTAATGAAGAGTGAAGGTTGACCTTTGGTGACAATAAACATAATATTAATATTGCAATTCTAGCTCGCTGAAAACGAGTTTTCTTACCAGAATGCCGAGGTTTTGGCTCTTTCCCATTGATCCAATCAAACCTTTCTTGCAAAGTCGGATTGATAATACCAAGTCGCGGACCAGCTACAAATTTTAAAGAATCAAGGTTAACTTTTCTCGCAAATTCACAACTAGAAGTAAAAAGTCGGGAAAAGTGTGTTATTGTCTGTGTGTGGTATTCGTCAAGTAGGTCAACACAGTTTGCCCCTCCGTTTTCAGTTGAATTATAAAAATAACATACTTCAGAGTGGTTAGGCAAAGACATCATTTTCCTAAAACAATTTCTTAATTGGCTAGTGATGTTTACAGTCAGATTATTGTTGGCATTGGATTTTGCTAGTGCACTTGTTTTAATCTCTCGTGTTCTAAAAGGAAATACTAAACGAGAATGTAAAAAGATTTTGTACGCTTTCAGTTTTTGCCATCCAAGTAAGTCAGACTCAGCAATTTTCCTAGTATCAGAAACAACTTTCTTTAGAATGTCATATGGACTCTGATCGGTTTCTTCACCCACAGGCACTCCAAGATATTGGTAGAATTCACTTGAAGCTAATTTTTTAATTTTAATGTCATTTATAAGAATTTGACTTTCTGTTTCGATAAGAGGAAGTTCGATATAACCGCATTTTTCAGGACGGTATTCAAAGCCAATTTCAGATGCAATTACAACACCAATGTTTGTTACTTTCTGTAAGTCGTAAGCAGACTTTGATACAAGAGCAATGTCATCAACATACGCAAGGATTTTAACTGCAGATTCACCAATCATAAATGGTTCATATTTAGATCGGGATACCGCTTCAAGAACTAGATTAATTTCTAAAGCAAACAATATCATAGAGATAGGACATCCTTGCTTAACACCTTGTCTGATTGCAATATTTGGAGTCAAGATAGGGCCACAACTATAGAAAGTACTTGTATCGGAATACATCCTCTCAAGAATGGTCACAAATTCCTCATCAACCCCAACAAATCGAAGTAAAGACCACATGTAGGCATGAGGAACATTCCCAAAAGCATCCTTAATGTCAAGCCAAGCAATAGCAAGTGGAGAGTTCTTGCTATATTTAGAGTGCTTTAAAGCTGACGAAAGAATTGAATTGTGTTCCACACATCCATCGTGTCTAGAGCCACCTTTCTGACCGATATGCAACAGATTGTTCTTATTTATCCAAAATGTTAAACGATTAGCTAAACAAGAGGCAAACAGTTTGTAGATAACGGAAAGTAGTGCAATTGGACGCCAAGACGACACATTATCATATTTATCACCTTTATCGGGCTTTGGAATTAGCAACGTTTTAAAGGATTTCCAGCTATCTGGTATAACTTTTTAAGAAATAATTTTATTAAATAAAAAAGTTAGTAGTTTACCCTCGGATCCAGCATCACCAGGTCTCGATATTTTATACCATCAACACCAGGACTTGTGTTGTCAGCTTTCTTGAGCTCAAATAATACCTCAGAATTCGATAAATATTTAAGTTTAAGTTTTTTATCAGAACGATTACAAAATTTAAACACCTTATCCCAAGTTCTGTCTAAAGGAATTTTGTTCTCAAAATTCGTTATAATGTTTTCATATTTAGGTCTAACATCCACATTTACATCATTAATGATCGTGTTTACAGTGGTTTTCATGGCACTGTTGAAATTTTTAATTAAATTACTTTTATTAATTTGAGATTCTACTCTTTCTTTATTGCCCAAGTAAGGTTTGTGTGTTGGCACAGTTTTAATAGAAATTTGATCTAAAATTGCATCGACGATTTCATCAACATTCATTTTAAATACTTTTATTAAAAGTTGATCAATTTTATTTTTACGTTCTTTTAAATTTTCACTTTCTTTATGATTTTGATTAATTATATTATTTTCTAAGGATTTAACTTACTATTGAGACTAACTATTGGAAAGAAGGAGTTTACCACATTACCAATTTGTCTTAAATTCAAACCAACTAAAGGCAAATCATTTGCATAATTTGACATGTAAGAACAAAACAGAATTTTGCTTACTAAACCTGAACCACGAATATCATGTGGGCATTCACCAAGATTTAATACACGATTAGGTGATTCTCTAATTTCATTAATTTTATTCCTTAGAATCTTACAAGTAGACAAATAATTATCATTTCCTAAAAGAGTTTTTGGGTTTAAAAGGTAATATTCATCAGTGTTGTAGTCTATGATAAAAAGAATTTCACGAAATTTTGGAGGTGCTACAATGGCGAATATAACTTGTGCTTTGATAATTTTATCATAGTTTAAAAAATCATTTAAATAGCGAGTGCAATCATCCATAATAGCAGTGCACATTGCTGAATTTAGGAATATAAAATTGCTGGGTAAATTTAAATTTTTAAAATATTTTGTGATAATTTCATCATTAATTGAAAAATTAATTAAATTTAAATTTTTACAGATCTCATTTGTTATTTGTAGTTTAAATGATTTTAAAGTTTCATTGATTTTAGTAAATGAAAGGATATTACCAAAGAAGAATCTCTCGAGAAATTCAATAAACGCAGAAGCAAAAAAATGTGGATCTTCCGATGTAAACGATAATTGAGTCTGGTTATGATTAACAATAAAATTGACTTTCACAGTGGAAATGAAGAATTTATTCAGATAATCAGTCATGCTTTTACCAATACTGACAAGTCTCTCATTTAAGACTCTGCCTTGAAAGTTTAAGATGTAGCTGTGCTCGAATACAGGGGAAAATATATGCAGACACCAGTGTGGGTTGTTTGGAATGACAGCAATTACTTACTTTACTCTCGTAAATTGCCTAAATGTGACGTTTTCTCTTATAAATTGATTATTATGTGCAAAAAGATTCAATGTCAATTCAGGAGACAATACTGTTATATAATTTTGTTACTAAACCATTCTTTTATTAAAGAAGGTACACAGGAATTCTCATTTTGGAGAGAAGCTTTATAAGGAAGTGCTACTTTTGGTGGTCTTGTTACATTTTGGAAGCGTTTAAAAATAGGCAATGTCGTTATACCCCCCCCAGAGACTTTTGGTGGATTCTGAAATTTACTAGTTTGGAATCGATGGACATTTTTACGTATTGTTTCAATAAAGTTGTTGGGAAATGTTTGCCATTCTTGGCTTATCAGCATAGCATACGCGCAGATGTAAGGTCCACAATCGTAATTATTATCCTGGTAAACAAGGTTATCATGAGGGTGAAAGGTTACAGCAGCTTTGAGATCAAAAAGATTATTTAAAGCCATCGTGATTTTAAGTGCACTTGACTTATTAATAAGGTTATGCCGTTTACGGAGAATTGGGTCAACAAAATAGGAAATTTTAGTCAATTTACAGTAAACAAAAAGGATCCAATGAGATTCATTGATGTTAAGAGGGCATAATATTATTTGTGCTTTAAAAAGATTATCTGGCATTGGAAATATTTCGTCTTTGCAATTCGAACTTAAAATTTCGACGATAAAACATTTGACCGGTGCAAAGTTTGGATTACCGATGTGACTCTCAAGATAATAGTCAATATCATCATCGGTAAACCAGATTTTGGGGTCACGTTCATGAAAAAAGTAATTAATTATAGTGCTATCTGCATCAGTCTCTTCAAAGATTGGAACAGATATTGAAACTAATGCAGGCACTTCCCTTCATTTAGATTTTTGTGCCTTGGGTTTTACAGCTTGTTTTGATGTTATTTTTTTCAGAGGTTTATCTATAGTAACTGGCTCAGTTTCGTCAATGTTTGTTGGGAAAGTATCCATCTGACCAACTATAACTGTGTCAGGAGTGGGATTGACAGGTTCCACTATTAAGATATTTAAGTTTTCATTAGGAGATACGTCTATATTATTGTCTACAACAGCTTCTCGCTCTTAAAAAAGTTTATTTGACTGAATGAGCTTAGTTATGAAATCACTCATTTTTAGTGTACAAAGTTTTCTAAAATTGAAGGGTATGCGATAGTTAAAATTATCTTTATTTAGAAATCATTTTTTGTCCCTAATAATAAAATAAAGCATTCTCTTTGCTTTAACCAAATCATCTACATCATTGTCGATTTCTATGTTATTAATTTTTTTACCTAAACTAGTAAGAAATTTCAGTTGGTCGGATTTGGTAGTATAAGATTGGTCAATCACCCCAAGAAAGTTATTGATTTCAATTATAGTTTCAGGACAAATGATATTGTGGATTCTGTCAATTTCACCAGACAATTTCCATTGTTTGAGCTTTAAAAGTTTTTCTTTACAACTTGAACTATAATGGGAAGAAGAAGAAATCAATTCAATCAATTTTGAAGCCCACAATTCAATATTATCAAGATTTAAGAAAGCACAAGTCTCAAGATCTAGAATTGAGTGCATTAACAAACAATTAACAATATAGTTTTGAACATAATTTTCATAAGTTCCGTTTGTTGAAGTATCAAAATTGCCTTTTAAATTTAGGTAATTTAAATGAAAAATTATATCAACCATTTTCTCTGGAGACTTTGGTTGACATAAAAGGGAATTAAAATATTATCATATTCAGATAAACCAAAGAGACTAAACAAACCAAGGTTAAACATGATATCGGATTCAGATTCCACTTGTGAAAACTGAGAATCATTTAATTTATCAATCTTAACAAATTTACCCCCCACAAATGAAATCTGTTGAGGAAATGTTTCTTCAATTTTAAATTTATTAATTAAATTAATTAATTTTTCAGGGTTTTCATCTATGCTTTTTTTTCGATGAAAAAAAGTTCCTGAATTTCAGGGAATGAGTTAAATAGTTCTTTAATTTGTGAACTGGACAGTTCAGTAATTTTTTGGCCCAACTCACCCTCAATCTCACAACTATTTAACAAATCCAAAATTAAAAAATTCCCATCCTTATATTTAATTTGGGATTTAACCAAATAGTCAGGTAGGCTATTTTTAATTTTTAATAAAGTAATTATTTTATTTATTTGTTCCTCTCTGACTGTGACATTACTAATATTAGTTGTCTCAGCCAGTTTATCTGAAAGAACAAATAAAAACTTCTGTATCGATAAAGAAGCAGGGATAAATTTATTCGTATTGTAATTTTTAACAATCTTTGAGTTTATTAAAGATGTTTTGATTTTTAAGTTTTTAGTAATTTTAGATTTTACTTTACTACTATTATAAAAATCAATTGTAACACATATATTATTATTTCTAAAAAAGAAATTTTTAAATCCAGCTATATTTAGGGGATTATCTATTTTAGAAATTTTGGTCAACTCGATATTTAATACCTCAGATTTCTTTTCTGATTCTTTACTTTTCAATAAAGCAAATAAATTGGGAAATAGCTTAAAAAACTGTTGCCTCTCTTTGGAATCTAAAACTCTAACAAATAGCGAAAAGTTTACTCTAGAAGTATGCTCTATTGTCTTTTTAGAAACTATCTTAGAAGGAACAATTTTAGTTGGTATTTTCCATATCAAATCTTCTTCTGATAACTTAAGACAAGGAACCTTATTTTGGACTAAAAGAGCTGAAGGAAGTTCACTAAAAAGATAAGTCTTAACAATTGAAAGAGGTTCCTTAACATGATTAGTCTTACAAATACAATTTAATTTATTATTATTGTCAAAATTACCATTCAAACCAGATATAAGATAATTTAAAGTATTAACAATAGAATCCATCTTACTGTTCAGAAGCTCATTACTTCTTTCCAATGCATGAAATCTTTCATTAATCTGGAAAACAGGCATATCTTTAGAAGGCACACGAGACTCAGGCACCGATTCATTCCGAAATTCCTCTTCCTGCTTCGATTTTGCATTAAGTTGTTCGAAAAAACGCTGAAAAAGAGCAGCAAATTCTCCGATTTCGATTTTCATAACGTTAATTTTAAAAATAACGTGCAACTTCTTATGTAATATTCTAAAATCAAAAGGGTTATTAGGTAATAAAATATTTACGTGTAATTATTTTAGGATTAGTTATCAACTTTTGATATTCGATTAAATATTTTTTATCGTTAAATTGGCTTCAATATGGAAATTGTGTTTAATTATACTAAAACTTATAATAAAGTATTGAATAATAGCTAGTATATTAATTTATCATATATGTCCACTTAGTATAATATAGAGCCTGTTAAATATTTTAGTTTAAATTTAGGATTCTCGATATAGTTTTCATGAATTTTATATCTAATCGAATGTCAATTGATATTACTAAAGAATTTATTGAGAATTTGATGTAAACTTTTAAGAGAACTGTATCAATTTTAGGGAGAGTATTCCAACGTATGAATATTTCAGAGTGTTAGATATAATGGAAAGGTTAGATTTATCACTATGGATTGAATTTTGATCAATTCTAGTATGCTTTACAAGTGAGAATATCGAGTTTAGATGTAGTAAGGGAAATATTGAGTGAGAAATTGAATCGATTAATCGATCAGTAATATATCGATTTAAAGTAGATATTTTCGCTAAATATTGAGTATGTGCAGAAAAATGTAGAGTTTTACATGAAATGCTCAGTAATATATCAATTTTATACGGATAAAAAATCATTTTTTAAACATGGTTTGAAACGAAAACGCACCATAAAATCTGAAATACTTGAAAAATATTTATTAAAGATGATTTACAAATTGGACTAGGGTTAAGTGACATTATTGTTGAACCAGAATTGAATATGATTTACTACGCTCACATCGAATTATAAAAGTGAACATTGGAAGATATAATGTTAAGGAAATAGTTCTTCCATCTTCTCTTTTGGAAAAACTAAAAATTACATTAAATGAAATGAAACATTCAAAAGTTCAATTTGGAGTCCAAGTAGAATTTGAAAAATATGGGAACTCAAAGTAGCTAGTATATTAAATCGTGCTGCTACAGTGACTACAACTTTTCTTGATATTGGTATAAAGAAAATAAATGAAAAGATTGTTAAACGAACAGAATTAGTTGGAAAATAAACCGAATAATAGAAGTAAATTTCAAGGTAACCAAAGTTTCTAATATATCTAGGTTATCTGGACATAGTTATATTCCAACACTTAAGCTCTAATAGGTAAAAAAGTAATAGTTAACGTACAAAATACCAATAATTTATGTTTCATATATAGTGTTTTGGCTGTATTGAAATCTGATAAAATCAAAAAAGATAGAGATAGAAAATATTTACCGTATATGAATGACTTGGTTTACGATCCTAACGATATATCAATGAAACTGTGTGATATTCCAACTTTTGTGAAGAAAAATCCTGGTTTTGCAATTAATAACGAAAATTTTGAGGATAGAAAAGAACTTATAATGAAGCATCCATATTTAAATATAATTCACCGAACAAAAGTAACTGGATTGGATCCAATTTATTCATTATTGATAAAGGATGGGGGAAAATATCATTATACAGCAGTAACTAACTTACAATCCTTGATGAATTGTCATAAAAATAATGATTGTAATGTTCGAATTTGTTGCAAATGGTGTGAAAATTGTTTAAATGGATTTCGTAAGCCAAAATCCTTTGAAAAACATCAAGAGTTATGTAAGAAAAATCAGATGGGTACTACGCTATATACATTACTAAAAGATAAATATTTGGAGTTCAAAAACTGGTCAAAACACCTCATTTCGTTATCTATGCAGATTTTGAATCTATTTTACCAAAAGATAACATTTATTTTCAAAAACATTTGCCAATTTTTGATGGACTCTTATTAATCAACAATTTCACTGATATGACAAGTTACCATCATTTCATTGATCAAAACTACGTTTATGAATTTTTGAAGAATATTCATTTGATAATTGTGAATATTGTTATTTGTGTAATAAGAACATAGTAGATAAGGTTAGAGACCATGACCATTTTACATGAAAATATATTGGTCCAGCATGTAAAAGTTGTAATGTTAATAGGAGCATCAAAGAATTATTACCTCTAGTGTTTTACAATGCATATAATTAGATTCGGATAAGGGTTAAATAAGTCGGTGATTAGCAATAAGTTCAACATTATATTAATTTTAAATGACTTTTGTTGATTTATTTAAAAAGATTAATGAAATTATGATCGATTGAATAGTATGATTTCCTATCAATGCGGTACCAATAATATTTAGAAAATAATTTGAACATTAAAATTTTAATTAATTTGAGTCGTTGTCATTGGTAATAAATAAAATTAACCAATCAAAATCAAGTATTCTATAATTTCATTTTCAAATTATTATTTTCATGAAAATTTTAATTATTTTAATTGATAAATTTATTAGTATTTTCAACAACCGGTTTTAGTTAAATAATAAGTTTATTTAAAAATAGTTTGTATGTTTTCAAATTATTTTCAAGAAAAATTACAATAAATATATCGATAAATCTATTCATCTATTTTTAGTTTAATAATAGTTTTATTGAAAAATAGTTTGTACGTTTTCAAATTATTTTCAAGAAAACTGTAATAATTTTCATATATTGATTAGTATTTTTTGTTTAGCGACTAAATTTATCGAAAAATAATGTCGTTGTCAATAGGAATAGTAACAACCAATAAAAATCAAGTATTTTGTTTCTACTTTTTCAAATTATTTTCAAGAAAACTGTAATAATTTTAATAAATTTATTAGTATTTTGAGTTTAGCGATTAAATTTATCGCAAAATAATGTCGTTGTCAATAGTAACAGCCAATCAAAATAAAGTATGTGGTTTCTACTTTTTCAAAATTAATTTAAAGAAAACTTATTGAAATATGATTTTTATGTTGTTTCAAGAATAACTTTCTATTAAAAAATAAGTTCAGTCAATAATATTTCTAATTAACAATTGCATTTAATCAATCAATAATTTTACGAGTTTATTTTAATTGACGATTAACAAATTTATATACTTTTTAATTTCAATAGAGATTTTCAATTTAATATTCTTAAATTAAAATATTTATTCATATTTTCAAACCATTTTTAACTGGTACTTAAAAATTGTCAACGATTATTAAATATATGTATGTTTTTTACCAACTACTCTTTATTAAAGATATGTGTTTACTTGGTATTTAGTAATTATTGGTATACATAAGGTTATAACTTTTAATCACATAGGGTTCAAAGTTATATTTCATCATTTAGGGTTAAAATGTGTCTTCTTTCATTATTTAGGGTTAAAATTATTAAATATTTCATTACTTTGAGTTAAAATTGTTACTTCTTTCATTACTTAGGGTTAAAGTTATTACCTATTTCTTCACATAGGGTTAAAATTCTTAACCTTTTAAATAACTTTATAACAAATCATGTAATAGCTTATTCATAAATTTATCGAAAAGTATTATAATATACCTAGTTTGAATCATAAATTATTGAAATATTTAATAGGTATCACCTGATGAATTTTTAATGGTTATTTAATCAATTTTTTGTTACATAAAGCTTTAATGTCCGAAATTAATTAGCATGTTGTTAATGAGTTTAAATCTAATTTTACACGTTTTGGTATCAACATTTAATTAGTATTTAGATAAAAGCTCTTATTAAAAACAAAAGTTTATTTAGATATCATTAGTATTCACTTGACTGATATTGACAATGTAATACGTGTTTGTATTAAATTTACGTGTGAAAAATTATCTTTTTAATTGTTGTGTAAGTTAATTTATTATCAATAGCATTATTATTAGCATTAATTAATCCAGTATGCGTGAGTAGAGGGATATGAGGACTATGCCCCGTGGATATTTGGCTTGAAAAAAAAATTCCGAGACCTCCCCCCGTAAAAAAAATTTTAGGGGGGGTGTTGATTTTTTTTTAATTATTTGTTTTAATGAATGGAAAATTTTTTTTTTAATTATTTGTTTTAATGAACGAATTTTTTTTTTGTTTAAATGTTTAAATTTTTAAAAAAATTTTAATTCATGATAAAAAAGTCCAAGTATTTTTTTTTCTCGATTAAAAAGCTTAAAAAATAAAAATTGGCTCAAATCGCCTATTTTTTAATTCATGATAAAAAAGTCCAAGTATTTTTTCTCCATTAAAAAGCCTAAAAAATTGGCTCAAATCGCCTGTCGATTAAAAATCCTGAATATATATATATATTTTTTTATTTACTTTAATTATTTGTTCAAGTAATTATTATTTATATTTTAAATATATTATTAATAAATTTATTTGTTTGTTTATTTGTTTTATTTATTATTATTAAATTGTTTTAATGAAGTGAATTAAATAATTATTTATTTATTTTTATTTAATTAATTATTTTTATTATTATTTATTTATTTTATTATTATTAAATTGTTTTAATGAAGTGAATTAAATAATTATTTATTTATTTTTATTTAATTAATTATTTATATTATTATTATTTATTTATTTTATTATTATTAAATTGTTTTAATGAAGTGAATTAAATAATTATTATTTAATTAATATTATTTTTATTTAATTATTTATTTTATATTATTATTATTATTTTATTATAATCAACTTTATAAAGATTATTTTTATAAAGATTAAATAAAAAAGATTAATTTTTATTTCAAATCAAAAATATCAGAGTAATATGTTTTACGCATTTCGGCCAACAATATATATATATCCTTTGACATTTTTAATACTTGATATAAAATAATACTAACTTAAAAACATAAAAATTATAAACATCAACAAAAATATACAAAGAATATTTTCAAATAATTTATTCATTCAAAATTCTTCATAATCATCATATTCTTCATTAAACTCCGAAAATTCTTCTGGACTGTTACCTAAAACCACATCACCTCCCCTATAATGATCATATGCTACACTTATATTTTTACCCACCCAAACCCTTTTATCATCCTTATTTGTTAATGCAGTTTTACTGTTTATAATTGTAAATAATTGATGTTTTTTACTAGTAATACGAGTTTGTGGTACAGAAAAAATTAAGTTTTGTTATAACAATCTAGGTATGACTTATGTTTTAAGTCAGTACCCTTCAATGTTATACCCTTAGCTTTGATACTTTCAACTTCAGACAAGAGGCTATAACATTTTGGACGAAGGAACACCCACTCCTTGTATTTAAGTCCTTTATTCTCGTCTTTGAACTTTCCAATGACAGAATCAAGGTTCCTACTATACAAGGGATGTTTTGGATCATAATTAGAAGTATCGAGGAGATTATCACGAACCATAGCAGATAAAAGAATGTCTAACTTACAATTCTTAATTTCCAGAAAAAAGGAATCGGTGTCCCAGCAACTATATTAATTTCACAAGTGAATTCGTTTCGATATTTTTCTAACTCTATATATTGTAATTGATACATCCTAAGTTTAGATAAATCGAGTACAGTTTGTCCAATGTAACTCGGTCGATCTAAACATACCGATTCCTTATTTAATAACACAGAGACCAAATCATTGTCGATTTTAAATGATTTCGAAAAGTTGGTTTTGAGCAATAATTAATTAATTTGTTTGCAGAATTACATAATCTTAAATTAATTCGTTTTTTAAGATTTTCAACGGTTTTTCCGTAGAGGCTATTATTTAAAAGTTTATAATAGTTTTTATCTAAGTCATTGGTTGATTGCGCTCTAAGTTGTGTGTTTGTGTCTATATACTTTTTAAATATTGATTTTTGATTATATTTAATGGCTCTATGTACATGTGTAATTTTAATTTGTAAAGAAACAAAAAGCTGCAAAAGTCTCCAATGAAGAACATAATTCTTCTTTGGATAATGCGTTAGCATTAACTTCTCAACCTTAGAACCCGGAGCGCACATCTTTTCAGCAGCTACTGGAAAATCATTAAGTTTATCATGAAGAAATGTTGGGATTTCTAAATCTACTTCAAATGTGACAGCAAATGACAGTGATTCAAGATCCTTATTCAAAAAACTAATTAAATTATTTAATTGATTAGTATCAGTGACCCATTCAAAATTTCCATATGGTAATGGTTGACTTAAAGCCCAACCATAGAGATTATTGATGTCAATGTAAAGCAGTTCGGTGTTGTCATCAGATACTACGTGATGTTTATTAACAAAGGTTAATCCACCACGGATTCCCCCTTCGAAAAAATTATACATCTCCATGTCAGTTAGAAGTTCAATTGGTTCGTCAAGAGTCATAAGAGCCGATGCCCAAGACATACCGGGAATTCCATAAAAGTTAAGTGGTTCCAATCGGTTATGAGTTAAGGACTTTGAACGAAATTGCTGAAAAAGTCAGCCAAAAGAAAAACATCAAGTTTGAGGTAAACCATCATATAATCTAGTAAAGAGTTACAATTGGTTTCTTCCCAAATAGATTGAGCCTTACTATATTCGGCTTCAGTTACATCTTCCCAAATCGGTGGAAGTTCATATGTAGTTTCTAAAACTTCTTGAGAAGTTGCAAAGTTATAAGGGAAAATGCCTTTAGTTTCGATAATACTACCTACAAATTCCGAACGAGTTAAAGGAAGAGTGGTCAATGTTTTAACTGCATTACTTAATGAACTATTAATAAATTGACAAGAATCAATGAATTTTACAGTTAATCCACTGATTCTTGCCGACAAAGAAAGAGACTTTTCACTTGTTACAGGAATACAACTTATTTTCCACGTGTTAAAATCACTCATACCATACTTTAGGATATGGTGAAGATCATACCCTCTCAAATTATGAAAAACAACTGGAAATTCAAACCTTATTTGTCGAGAAATATTACATTTGGAACAAGCTGCTCCCAAATATTTTCCAGTAAAGTGATCATGGTCCTTAACCGGTACTGATAAAATCTTATTACACAAATAACAACAAGTTGCCGAAGAAAACGAAATAATGTCTGAGTCTGTTAATAATATTTTCTTTTTATAATTATTTTGATAGAAGGGTAAAACAGTATTAATTGAAATATTATTTATTTCTTGTAGAAAATTAACTACACAATCATCACCCAGGAAACTCTTGTATGATTTTTCACCTGTAAAATTGTTAATTAAAAGTAAACCGGCTGAAATCGGCATATGTATTTGATAATGTATGTCATCTGAAGGTAAGATAGCCTCAAAATCAGCGTAAAGGACGAAAGGAGGAGTAACAGTTTTAGCCCAATTCTTAAATTCCAAGTTTTTATTTAAAGGTAATGTATAAAGAGTTGTGCCTAATTGATTTTTATCACACAACCCTTTATGTTTATTTAATGAAATTATATTGCGAAAACCATTTAGACATCGATGGCACCATATACTTTGAACTCTAGTATCAGTAAAAGAATGATTCCTATAATTTAAAAGCCTATCTAATTTAGTAACAGCGATATAATGATAGGAATCAAGGCTTTCTAATAAAATTAAATTAATAGCTTGTCCTCCAACAACTTTAGAACGATGAATTATTTCGACATAAGGGTGTTTGAAAACTTCAGGGTTAGAAAAATCATTAATTAAATTATTTTCATCATACGTAAGAACATTAATTGAAAGATTTTGATTTTTAGCTTCAAATTTTGGAATGTCACAAAGTTTCATAGGTAAATCCGAAGGTGAAACGTCAAGCTCAGATGTGTTGTAACTAAAGGTTTCATTTCTATGATGGTTACCTATATTTTCATGATTTAAAATAGCTAAAATACTGTAAATGAAACATAAATTATCAGAATTAGCAACATTTACAGTACAATGTTTATTTAATAATGATAATGGTGTTGGAATAAATCCATGACCACTCAACCGATTTATTTGTGAAAACTTGGTAAGAACAAAATGAATTTCTTTTATTTTATTTATAACCCAGTTACTACCTTTATCATTAATTAATGTTATTTTTTCATCAAGAAGAGTAGCACCTTCATCTAAAAATGAATCACTCATTATTCTGGCAGAGTTTGAAATGATGAAAGATTGAAATTCTCCATTTTTTTCAAACTCAACATCAATACAAAATTGAATCTTAACAGATCCCATTTGATTGATAACATTATTTAATTTATTAATTAACTGTGTGGGTACTGTAATTAACTTTAAATTTAAATCCGAAAGATCCATTCTAACAATGGCATGTGATTGATTTAAATCAAAATTAACAATAGGTGGTATCGAGCCACCATATTGATTAACAGAAGGAATATCAACAGGAAAAACATCATCTGAATCAGAAATGATTATTACATCATCAACCATCTTTAATTCGTCAGAGTCTGAAAGTATGATAGTTTCTATAACTTTAGGAACTTTCGAAGAGCGTGGATAATTATTATTATTTGTTTTTCTTTTATTTTTTGTAATATTATTATTATTATTATTATTATTATTATTACTATCACACAATGGTAATTTAAAAATATATTTTCGCTTAGTATTAAACTGTGTTAAATGTTCCTTATGGTTTAAATAAAAGTCGGTATAATTCATTTTATGGGTGGTTTTACACGTGGGACAAATATAATAGGTGATGTTGTTATAGATATGAGAATAATAATTCTCCATAATCATATCACAATTTCCATCGTGTTGTGGAGAATTGCAAAAATTTGGGTAAAGATGACCTGTTAAAATAAAAGAAAAATTTAAAAATAAAATCATAAAATCAAATAAATCATTAAAAAATCATTAAAATAAATCATTAAAATATAAACATTAAATTAATTTTACACACAATGAATAAATGAATTTGATTGGTTAATTTTATTTTGAAAATCTTATATAAGTATATTAAAATAGTTTAAAATCATAAAATGAATAAAAGTAAATGGTTTTCATATTATGTAATAATTCATTAATTGTTTTTATAGAAAATTCAGTTAGAAAAGAAGCTGTCAAGTTAATTCTTGAAGAAAATTCCATAAATGCTATCAGTTTAAGCAGAAATTCCCAAGTAATGTATTTACAATATTCAATGGAATATTTAAAATTTCCAATTATATATTCATTTAGAGTAAGTATTTTTATTAAAAGTAATATTATTAATAAATTTTAATAGGAACCAACAACATTGAAACAAAGCCTATATAATATGAAAGTTGGTGAAATTGGAGAAATTGATCTAAAAAATATAACAGAGTTATTACGAGCCATCAACAAAGATATTAGTTTTAATGAACAATTCACTTTTATGAATTGTGAAAAAGAATGTAATTATGAAAATCAAAAAGAAAATGAACATTTTATGATTAAAATAAGAATTCAAGGATATAAAGAAGGAAACCAGATTATTCGACAAATTTGGAAAATTATTGAAGCCAAATGTATTTAAATAAAATTTATTTAACTTTATTCGTCCTAGTTTTTTATCATATTATTATTTTTAATTTTTTGTGTTTAAATTAATAAAATGTTAATATTAAATTTATTTCAAAAATTATCATTTTATAATAGTAAAAATTTAATAGTACTTACATTTAACTCTTACTTTTGCGACTCTGAGTTTTAACATTGTTGTTGGTAATTTTTATTGAAGATTTTAATTCTTGAATTATATTATTGATGGATTCCATTTTCTAAAAATAAAAATAAAAAATAATTAAATATATGATAAAAAACTTACTAAAGTTTGGTATTTGATAAAAGTGAATTTTTTAAAAAATGCATTCAGTTATATATATTAACAAACATGTAAGTGATCGACCAATTAAAATTTAGTTTATAAAACACACTTAATTACATAACATCAAAAACATTTAAATACTTATAATCCTCTGAACTTAATCCTTTAAAATGAATATTACATAATGCATCTTTAATTACATTTTTAATTAACAAACAATTTTGAAAAGAAACTTTATTCAATCATTTATTTTTCATTGTTTTTAACCAAGCTAAACAATGCTGTCCACATGTTTTTGTCATAGGATTTTGATAACGAATTCGATTGTATTCAATTGGCATTAACATTGATTCTAGTTTATTAATTAATATAGGGGGATAATAGAAACCCATTGGATCAAATACATTTATTTTATTTGGTTTCACATAAATTGCAAGCCAATGTTCGCCACTGAGATTAGACGATTGAGTATTTACAATCAAAGCTTTGTTAAAATCGATATATGGAATTTTATCTAGAGGGAAAACTCCAAGAAATTCTTTTCCCAATAATTTTCTACCAATAGAATCAATCTGAATAGAACTAATAATAATTAAAAAATATATAATTAATAAAAATTCATACTTCATACTTGACAAATAAAAAAAAATATCAATCGGGTTTATAGTTCAAACTAATACTGTTCGATTGGAAGTAATTTGAATTTCCTTTTCAAAAACTCCATATACAATTACAGTAACAGATTCAGTTAGGGGTGATCCAAACTTTATATCTAATCTTAAATTTCCACTTTGTGGTAACTGACTTTGATTAAGATCGAAATCTGGAGCCAATACAAATGTAAAGAATGGATATTTATTTTTAAAGTCTGACATACTGATACCACAATTCAAATTTTTATTAAGATATCCCATATTCCAAACAATACTTTGCATATAACTTGTACTATAATTATCATTTTCAAAATCTTGACTATATTTTTCACGATAATCACTTCCTTTACTTAAAGTTATTGACTTAACGTTAAAGTGATCAAACATAGTAAATGTATCTAAAAACTATCCACTAAATCTTTTATTTCCCTGGAAAGATACAAGGACCAAATATTTGTTCCTTATAAAAAGAAGAAGATCCAATAGGTAAAGAAAATTCAACAACTTCTTTGCTTCGCATTGGATAAATTGCATTTCTTGTAGCAAGACCTATTTGATAACCAGCTAAAACAGAAGGTTCAACACGAACTCTTCTAACCATTAATTTTGCATCTAGCAATACTATTTTTGGTACAAATTTAGTACATGTCAGACTTTTTTCTGGATTTGTTCTTGTTAATTTAATTTGGACACTAACACCTGGTAACAAATATTTGGGTTGATCAAAGAAATCAAATTGGAGTGGTGAACATAATGAAAATGCTTTTGATTTTGCAATCCATGTTTTTCGCATAGGATCATGTTCAGTGTAACCCATTCCCCCTAAAGATGTATGTTTAGTATCTTGATTATAATTTATAATAGTTTCAATTAGGGCTTTGTGTGCAAAACTATCATTTGCTCCTTCAATTTTAGTAGAATTAAAAACTAATTCAGCGTCTTTAAAAAGAGTTTGAAAAAAGAAATTGTTTGCGGTTACGTCGGCTTCTTGTGTAATATTTTCACCTAAGCTATTTACAACTTTCAACTGAATATATAACAAAGTATCGTTCAAATCTAAATATTCTGTTTGTGATCCGTTAATGTAAAATTGAATCGAAGAGGTACCAGCATCAGTTATTGAATTCATTGGGAAAATATCTTCAAATGAACCATGTTCAATCACGGCTTGAGGGGATGGTCTATCAAAAAGACATAATTCAGGTTTTGCACAAATCATTTTTCAAATATAGTTCCGAATCCTCTCATTCTTTTGTTTATATGTTTCTTCATAATCTTTCTACGTTTAAGTTTCCTTCCTTTTTGTTCATTTTCATGATTAAATACATCACTTACTTTATTAATAACACTAGGTAAAGTTTGCATAACACTAGGTAAAGATTCTTTAATTTCAGATATTGCATTAGATTTTAAAGCAGGTAAAAAATCAGAATTATTATTTATTACATCATTTGCCGTTTTCATACCGAAATTGCCTATACGTCTAAGAATAGGTAAATCAAATCTACCTATTGTTTTCAACCAACCGGTTCCATATTGTTTACCTATAAAATATGGTAATTCTCCACCAGATTGACTACTACTATAAAAATTTACAATGTCAGGATTGCTCATTTATTTTACGAAAATGTAATGTAAGAAAAGTTTTATCTTCTTTACCAAATATATATTTTCCACTATCGTCACGAATATTGATTTCTATATTGTTTATATATGTTGACGATACAGACAAATACATTGGGTTTTTCTCTATAATTTGAACTAGATCATCCTTTTTATGTTTTTCAACCCATACACATTTCAATAGAGGTATCAAAACATCCCCAACAAGAATAGGTTCAATGATATTTGTATAGATCATCATTTGTTGATTACTTTGCAAAATTTCTGGTAAACGTAATCCAACAATAACTTTTTCTGAATATGATTCTTCACTTAATCCTAAACTTTGAGCCAAGAATTTACTAAATTTAACTTTACTGACATCATCTTCCAATTCAATTTTGACTAATCTTCCTTGTTCAATTTCGCAAGATTTAAATGGATGCGGATAAAAAGTCATTAATTGATCATTTATTTGTGATAAATTAGTAATGATTAAATTTTCTTCAAATTTATCTATATACTCGAAATCATAAAAATAATTTATAGTTAATCGAATTGTATCAAACTTTATTTTACGATTATTTGAAGGAATTTTAATTTGATTCAAGTTTTCAACAAAATTTATTTCTTTTTTATTAAATCCTAATTTTTGAGCTTCTGCAATACTGTCAAATGAAATTTTAAATGGAAAATATTTACAATTAATATTTAAAGTATTTCCATCAATGTATACTAGATAAAATATAGAGTCGTGACTAATTGTATATTCATTCTTTGCATCGTTATAGTAAAAATATTCATAACTTGTATGTAATGTGCTCTTACTATATTTAATATTTGAGTTGTTATAAAATGGAAAATTATTGTATACAAAAGTGAAATCGGTCAGAGCAACTTGCCATTCACCTTCCAAGTAAATTGGATTTTGAAATTCAACATTAAATTTATCAGCTTTATTATTTGGATGAGTAAGAAGACAACTATTACTCGGTAGATTTATGTAAAATTCTTTATTCATTTATTTTTCTAAAATGTATTGATAAATGTGTTTTGGTATCTTTACTAAATTTAATTAATTTTCCACTATCATCGCGAATATTAATTTCAATGTTGTTTATAGTTGAAGTCGAAATTGGTAAATACATTGGATTCTTCATTTCTAATTGTACAATTTCCCCTTGTTCATAGTTTTTAACCCAAATAGATTTTAATAGAGGAACTCTAACATCTCCAACAGTTATTGGTTCAATAATGTTCGAATAAATGAACATTTGTTGATGATGATGTAATAATCTTGAAACTTTATTACCAACGATGTCTTTATCAATAAAAGTTTGTTTATTTAATCCTAAGGTTTTGATTAAATTGTTGTCAAAATATATTTTTGAAATGTTATCTGCAAGTTTTATTTTAACCAATTCATTGTTTTCAATTTTTAGTTCTTTAAACGGAGACGGAATAAATGACATTAAATGTCCTTGTAATTCAGATAATGTGTTTATGAGTAAATTATCTGCAAAATATTTTTCAAATATTGTTTTTTCTTCATAACTTATAATTATCCCGAATTGTTCCATAACACCATCATCTGTAAATTTTAGTAATTTTAATCGACAATGATCATCTTCATTAATGACGGATATAGAATTTAATCCAAAGCTAAACGCATGTTGAATGTCAGGGAATGTTACTTTAAATGGAACATGTGGACTGACAATAACCAAGTTCTCATATTTTTCAATAAAAACATCAACATCAGGGGTATGTTTAGGATTTATTAATTCATTAGTTTCATTTTGATTATTGATTTTCAAATATTTTATTTCAGTACCACTCTTCATCGATTCATAACTTAGATAAAAATTACTATAAAACGGAAATGTTTTATACACAAAAGTAAAATCAATCAAAGCAACTTCCCACTCACCATCCAAGTAAATAGGATTTTGAAATTCGACATTAAAATTACTAGCTTCATTATTAGGAAAAATAAGAGGACAACTATTACTAGGTAAAATCATATAAAACTGGTTTTCTTTCATAATATTTATTTAATTAATTGATTTTCAGATATCCAAGTTGGAGTTTCATATACATGCCATTTAACATAGTATTGTTTATATTTACCAACATTCTTGGTTTTTAATATCTTTTGAATTCTGAATACAATAGGGGCTTCTATAACTTGGAGTTCCTGTTCGTAGAATTTTCCACTAACTTGATTGTTTTCCTCAACTTTGATAAAATACATTACAGGATTCTGATTCGTATCAATTTCTGAGATTTGAAATACTTCATCGCTCCAATTGTTGTCGAAATTTTTGATGAATGGAGAAGCACTGATTGAATTTGAGTAAGTCCATGTTCTTCGTCAGCTCCTCTATGCCAATATATTTTGTTGAATTTTAATTTGAACAAGTTCGATTGTAATAAATTGCATACAAATAAAGTCTTTCCACAACCACTTGGTCCAACTACTTGATTTACTGCATCATTTCTTAATTCCATTTTATTATTAATTATTTATTTAATTGTTTATATTTGTTTTAATTTTTAGAATTACTTGAATTGAAATTATTTGAAAATGTTGAGTAATATAAATTATAAAGGAAGATATTCTATACCTGATATAAAATTCCCATTTTGAAAACCACAGCAAGTTGTAGATCGAACAGGTAAGTATCCGATAATATTTTTCAGATCGGGGAAATGTCGAGTAATGGGATGTAAGCAACCTCTAAAAACTGGGGATTTTAAATATAATATACATGATTTACAAATTCAATCAATCACTGTAACAATCGATATTGGAAAATTTATAAATCTATATGAATTACAAAGAAAGGTGAATTGTATATTTGAACCAGAAATATTTCCAGCATTACGTCTTCAAAAATATAATCCATCATGTGTCAATATATTTTCAAGTGGGAAAGTAGTAATACTCGGAATAAAATCCTTGGATTATACTGATTATGTGGAAAATATTAAATCAGAAATAATTATGTTAATAAATTAATAAATATTTTGTTTGAATTTGTTTATTTATTAAGTATTATAAAATGTCAAGAGGTAAATCATGTATATTTAAATATATATTTGATTTTATTATTTAGTTTATCTCTTTGAAGTAATTTTAAAGAAAATTCAGGAACTTTATCCAAGAATTAAAAATACGTTGGATTATTGCGCACCAGAGTTTCTCGCAACAAAAATTTATAATTTCACAAGGATTAACATTGAAGAACTTCTCGAGATTCATTATGACAACGTTCAGGGATCTGGTGACCGATGTGTTGCAAATTGCATTGTTTGTAAAGATAGTATGAGAGTAACATGTTCAAATGGATGTCCATGTTGCCACGATTTCAAACGTGACCAAGCAATCCATATATTGTTGGCCGAAATGCGTAAAACATATTACTCTGATATTTTTGATTTGAAATAAAAATTAATCTTTTTTATTTAATCTTTATAAAAATATTTGTATGGATTAGTTATTTTTACAATTCAAAATTTATAGATGATATATATTTTTTACATTGAAAAATTATTCTTAGACTTGCAAAGAAATTTTAAAAAAAATTTAAAAAAAAAAGAAAAAAAGTTGATTAGAATAAAATAATAATAATAATATAAAATAAATAATTAAATAAAAATAATATTAATTAAATAATAATTATTTAATTCACTTCATTAAAACAATTTAATAATAATAAAATAAATAAATAATAATATAAATAATTAATTAAATAAAAATAAATAAATAATTATTTAATTCACTTCATTAAAACAATTTAATAATAATAAATAAAACAAATAAACAAACAAATAAATTTATTAATAATATATTTAAAATATAAATAATAATTACTTGAACAAATAATTAAAGTAAATAAAAATATATATATATATATATTCAGGATTTTTAATCGACAGGCGATTTGAGCCAATTTTTATTTTGACACAAAAATACTTAGGCTTTTTAATAGATTTTATACTTTTAGTTTCATTATTCGAGAAAATTTTATTCGAAAATACTCATCAGTATGATAAATAATAGGCGATATGAGCCAATTTTTTAGGTTTTTTAATGGAGAAAAAATACTTGGACTTTTTTATCATGAATTAAAAATTTTTTAAAAATTTAAACATTTAAACAAAAAAAAACAAAAAAAAATTCGTTCATTAAAACAAATAATTAAAAGAAAATTTTCATTCATTAAAACAAATAATTTTTTTAAAAATCAACACCCCCCCCCTAAAAAAAAATTTACGGGGGGGTCTCGGACTTTTTTTTTCAAGCCAAATATCCACGGGGCATAGTCCTCATATCCCTCTACTTGCGTGAATTTTTAAAAAATATTGATATAAAACTCATGGATCGATTATTCTTTATAAATTTATATAGTGAGCCCAGTGACTTTCATTTGTAAACCCAGTGACTTATTTTCATAAAAACACTAAAAAGTTGTTACAACGAATTTAGTTGATGGTATCGCTAATAATTTATAGAGTTGGATGAACTTGTAAATTAGTATTTTCAAATACTAACTTGGTGAATTATTATCAAAATATTGAATTTTTATTAGAAACAGTATATTTGCTATAAATTTATAGAATTTGGTTAAGTATTTACATGTAAATAATCCTATGATGGGTTATTTTCATAAACTTTATAAATCCAATGTTTAAATCCTATCTTGAATGAGTTATTTTCAAATTCTTACATTAGTGGTGTCGGTAATAATTCGTTGAGGGGTTCAACTCCTATCGTGGGCGAATTATTTTTTTTTTTCAAAATTAAATGTTTTAATAGAATACAAATCTGTAAATTTTATTTGCTGTAAATTTAAAATTTTATAGAAATTGGTAAAGTAAATCTTGTATAATTTTTTACATTTAGTTAAGTTAAAATTTTAAACTTGTTGAATTATTTTCTTAAAATTTTGTAAATCCAGTGAAAAAATTTAAGTTTTGAGTGGCTTATTTTTAATTAAATAAACTATCAATATACTATTATGGTTTTAAACTTAAATTTTCATGAAAATTATTAAAGTTTAATGATTATTTTGATAAAATTGTTACGTAATATACTACTATCAAATTAGTCAGTAAGCTAAAACATTTAGGATTGAACATTTATTTTAAGACGCGTTTGATGATAATTTATTATGTTTAATGATTATTTTATAATTTTTTATGTAAAAATATAATTAACAATTAAAAATTTCATGTAAATATAATTTTTTATAAATTATTAATTATTAAAGTTTTATGATTATTTTGATAAAATTGTTATGTAATATACTACTAACAAAATAGTAAGTAAGTTAAATAATTTAGGATTGAACATTTATTTTTAAAACGAGTTTGATGTTAATTTATTATGTTTAATGATTATTTTATAATTTTTTATGTAATAATATAATTAACAATTGAAAATTTCATGTAAATATAATTTTTTAATATATCACATGCAAGTAACATGAATCAATGAGGTAAACGAAACTCTTACGTTTATATGAAGTAAACAGTATAATAATAATACCAATAGTACTAGTGGGTGATTTTGCTAAGTCTACGACTTAGTTGTAGGCGTGTTGGGCGATGATGGGTGATGATGGGCGATGATGGGAGCTGATCGGTGTGGATCGGTGCGGATCAGTGCGGATGGGTACGGCTCGGTATGTAACGGTACGGCTCGGTACGGCTCAGTATGGATCGTTGATCGTTGGTTGGTTGGTGTGTGTGAAATGTTTAAGAACGGAATGTTCTAGAAGGTAGGTGTGTAGAAGTTGGTAGGTGTGTGGAAGGTTCTAGAAGGTAGGTGTGTGGAAGTTGATAGGTGTGTGGAAGATTCTAGAAGGTAGGTGTGTTGGTCCACAACTACGTGACATAATAACAGTTAGGTAACAAGTCTCCGAGTAGTAACCAGTGACATAATAACAGTTAGGTAATACTTTTGTCTCTGAGTATTGACCAGTGACATAGTAAGTGTGTGTCTGGCAAGTGACATAGTAATTGTGTGTCTGACCAGTGACATAATAAGTGTGCGACTGTCCAGTGGTCGAGTGACGTAATCATGACGTCATTGATCTTTGGTCAATTACTAGGTAGCAACTAGTGGACAGAGGTCAATCTCCAGGTACCAACAGCGTGTGCAAGGTCAAATGTTATATAACAATTACGTAAACCAAGGGGGGGTTGTATCTGACGAGCTTACATCCTACTACTCTATGGGATCAAGGTTACAACTTTGCCACCTATGGAGAATCCAGTTGGTCCCGACGGCCAAACGATCGCGGAGATGAGATCAAATTGCCCAGCATTGCAATCAAGCGGGAACCGGGTAGAAACCCGGCACGAGAAGCTCGTCAACGAGCAGAATACACCGCGATAAAGATGGAAGAGATGGAAAGGAGATACCACAAAAAGGCGAATCTTGCCAGGCAGCGATTGGCACGTGTGAATCAGGACATCGCGAACGGACTCATTCCAAGAACCGACGGATTCGCTCCAGACTATGGGGTTTCATTCAAATTGGACGACCCGAGATTACTACAAATGACCGCCCCAACAAAGCTTATTCTGCTGAAGAAATTAGTCCAGCCAGCTCTTCACAGTGGACTCGGACCAAGACAACAAGGCGACCATGTATACGCCAGTCGACACCCGCAATGGGCATTCGCCAATCGTTTTCACCGAAGTGCTCATTCCAAGGATCAAAATGAACTTGAAAAATGACTAAATTTGTATCATGCAATAAATGTTAATGATTAATTTGACTGTTTGATTTTGTTTGCACCAAATGAAAATAAATTCCACTGTCATAAACGAATAAAACGAGTTCTAACTACACTAATTTAGGAAAATGTGACTTTACAATATAGAAGGTAGATACTGCGAGGGAGATAATCACTAAAATACAAATAGTTAATACCAAATTAAATTAATAAATAAGTTGTATGAGACTCATAGAAAACTAATTCGTGGGACTGATACTGCTCACAAATAAACTTAAGACCAGGGTGGATAAAATCGATTAATGTGTCAAAACCAACAATATTAATGATAATCACTCAAATAATTTCAATTTAGGAATGGAGGCGACAAGGATCCTCAGCCGAGAACTAAAAGATCTTCGACGTAAAAATATGCATCTCCATCGGCAACTCCTACAGCAAAGCCGAGAAATCAAGCAAATTAAAGTCACCTGGGCAGAACCGGCTAAAATGAAGGAAGTGTATCAACGACTCACTGCGGCCCAACAAAGCTGGAAGGATGAAAAATTGCTCAACCAAGCTCAACGGACTCAAATAAAAGGCTTGAAGTCGCTCTGTCAGCGTGCCAGGAGGGGAGTGTGGTGACATATCCCTTAGTGTTTGCACCGGCACAGCTGGCCTATCGCGACCAGGATCCATCAAAACATCCCAGCAAACGATTTCAACAGCACGCCAGACCAGGCAGGACTGAAAGATTAAGGAGACGTGCCCAAGGCGAAAATAAATAAATGATTAAATTTGTGTTTTAATACAAAAGCTCATTCAATGTTAATGCAATAAAATTGTGTTTTGATATTTTGTTTATTATTGACAATTAGAGTACACGAGTAAAATGATAAGGAATTATTTAAGGGACCTAAAAGAGAAGACGGACAGAGGCCTTCTAACGGCCGTCCACTGAACCCGACATAGGACCAGAACTTAGCAGTTCTGACATCGGAACTCACCTTTGGCGGTCCTGTGACCAATGGTTGCAGTTCCAACGTTGTCTAGCAACGGGTAACCATTGGCGGGCGTGAAACATTGTATGTGATGCGGTCAAGGTCACGAATACCACTAACCCACAATTATTATTATCGTTAATATTATTATGATTGTTATTATTATTATTATTATTATTATTATTATTATTGTCATTATTATTATTATAACTAAATTTACTATTATTATTACTATCGACTTAATATTATTATTATTGTTACTTTTAATATCATTATTATTATTATTATTATTATTATTATTATTATTATTATTATTATTAACCTTACTATTATTATTATCATAAAATTACTATGATCGTCATTAAAATTTTCTTATAATTATGTTAAAATTACTATTACTAGTACTATACATTAAATTTAAAGAAAATGTCAAAAGAAAAAGTAACAACGTCACCGTATAAAATTTATTTTTGCGAAACATAATCAAAATAATTTTGCGATAAAAATTTCCAAGATTGATTTGGGTTGGATTTGGAATTCTAAAGTACCAAGAATTAAAATGAATTAAACTAAATAAACAAATAACCTGGTAGATAATAATTGTGTCGGTGAAAAGCATCCAAATGTATTTGTCTTCTGGGGAAAGCCTAAAAAACGTAAAAAATATTAGTTAAAAATATCTAAAAATCGATACTTACTTTTATTATAGAAATTGTTTATTGTGTTGCCATGGTAATTAGTGGCAAGCAAAATGGAATAAATTTCGGTAATGAGATATATACTTGAATACCTCCCAAACCAGTGACTTTTGACGGTTTAAATGAATACAGGTAGTTTAAAATGGGAAGTTTTCACTCACGATAGGGTCAATCAGCGTAAATAAGTTAAAATTTTATAAAGTACTATATAGTAATTTAAAGTAAATAATTTTAATTTTTAATGTTTGTAAATTAAATTTTTAAAGTTAAAAAATAAAACTTATTAGGAAAAATTTGAAATCAATTTTTATCATCTTGGGAAATAAAAATTATTAATATAATTATTATTGTTATTAACGTGTTGATAACTATTATAAAAAATAGTTATTGTGGTTATTATTAATAAATCGTTGTTATCGTGATAATAATTGGTATTACTATTTTTTGCCCTTATTATTATATATTGGTAAATTATTATCACCATTATGTGTCGTGGTTAGGGTTATCAAGGGTTATCAATATTATGATATGGGTTTTTACGATTATCGGGTGACTACTACGTGTTCATCGTAACTTTTCCTCATTTTGATTTCCAACGTAATTCGCCATCACATACTGACCCATGAACTCACTGTACCACTAACATCAAATCGAGGACCGTAAACATACATAGGGCCACTCCCGGATGATTTGATAAGTAACACCGGAACGCGTTAACCCTGGGAAAAATTTGCCGTTTTATCCTATAAATTTTGATCTTAATAATATCAATCGTACAGGTCCACTCGACTAGCAGTTAAACTTTATTTTTCGTTTTAGTGGATAATCACCAGGCCGACTTTGAAAAGTTTAGAAAAGACGTCGCCAGGTACCATGAAGAGGCGATGAGCCAGTCACAGCGGGCAGAGTCCCTTGTGCGTCATATGCGACGCATGGAGCCGACGTGGATCCGGCTGGATAAAGCTAAAAAGCTTCATCAACAACTGGCCCAAGTCAAAAAGTTGTACGAGGAAAAACATACCTTGTCCCGCTCCCTCAAGGTGAAAATACGACAACAGCCTGCACCATAGCGGCTTTGGAGACCAAACTCCAAATCCACGCTGATCTTACCATCAAACCCTCGTACGCCGAAACAGAACTGTTTCCGGCAACCAATATGATTCAAATCGAGGCAAGGGCCTCTACCTCGGCACCTCCTCCAGAGCCTTCCTCCACAATAGGGCGTCGGCTCGGAAGCGACCGCCGCCGTCTAAACCACGACCGGGCAAGCACGAGAGAGCACGAAACCGAAGGCTTAAAGAAGCATGTCTGATGGGGCAATTTGCCAGTATATTTGACTTGATTTGACTTTTCTTATACATCGTGCACCCTTGTGATAGCGTATTTATAGTTAGATCTTAGTTACGAATAAATGTATTAATTTAACTTCATTTCATGTGTTCACATTGTTTCAAGGCCATTGAGAATAGAGTGAGAATGGGACCTTAAGGAGTAGGACAATAAACCTTTTACGGTAGTCCGTGAACCCAAAGAGGGTTAGGGCATTAGCAGTTCTTGTAGAGGAGCTCACCTTTTGCTAACCTTCCACCCATTAGTGCACAGTATCAACGTCACTTTTGACGGGTGCCTAGTGGTAACAATTTTTATGCGCGTACTGTATTGGGTTTGTAGCCATTCCCTAGATACTGATATAAAATTTTCCCCATAAGTACCCAGCATTTGTGAAAGTTTCTAATTTACCACATTACCAAACTCTGAGATTTTGAAAATTTTGAAAATTAGAAAAATTGGAAATTCGAGAAATTCTGGTATCTCGGGTAGGGTTGAGAGCTGTAAACGCTTAAAAACCGACTACTCAAGATAATTTTAACGGTTTTAAGCTCTTTGTTTTTCTTCTTTTGCACTTTTACTTGTTAATTAGGAATAACCTGTTTTAATTCAATTGTCTGTTTTTATTAATTTTCTTCTATTTAGTTCTCATTTTTCAGTCATATTTCTGTTGGGCTTAGAGTCAAAATTAAAACAAAAATAATATATTTTGGTTATTTGAAACAACAAATAAAAATAGTCAAAATGTCCACTGCTCATACACATGTACCGCAGACAAATATTAGAAATAAAAAATAAAAGTAAACAAATTAAAAATAAAACAATTAATAATTAAAACAAAAATAATAAAATCAAAAAAACCCTACAGCAGCTGACAGGAACATAGACAATACATAAAACCGCCAAAACCTTGCAAAAGAAGGTTCAGAAAATAATTAGGCGGAAGCGGCTACCAAAAATCCAACTTTTTAAGAATAAAAAAAGAGAAATGATCAAAACATTGTTGAGGATACCTAAATAATGAAATAAAATAATTAATAAAATGTAAAATGATTGGGGGAAACAATGAAAAGTGAGTAAGATGTGGTTCTGGAGCCTCATAAAAAGAGAATGAAAAAGAAATGTTGAACAACGATAAAGGAATAAGAGAAAATCAATAAAAACAGACAATTAAATCAAAGAAAGTCATTTATAATTAACAAGTGCAAATTTTGGAAAACAAAAACAAAAACAAAATTCGCACATCATCTCGAAAGCCCTTTCAAAATAAAGGAAGAAATATTGTTTGAAAATCCGGGAAAGGGCATCTCCAAAAAATGATTTATCTGGACAGCTGTCATCGATCATGGTGGCCCAAAATGAATTAGCGTTAAAAGATATCAGAAATTCTATTCGACATCAGTAAGTGTTATTGAATGATGGAGTATAAAAAGGAAGCTCAATTGAAATCAACAACACAAAAATTTAAGAGATTTAGCTTGCGAAAGGCCAAAGCTATGAAAGACAAAAAATTGCGAGAGACAAGAAATTTGCAGGAGACAAAGAATTGCAGAAGATAAAGAAAAACAAAAAGAAATTAAACAGAAATTTGAAACAGAAATTAAGCAAGGTCAAAGCAAATCAAAGCAACTAAATCAGAGTTACCGATCTCAGAAACCCACCACAGTAGTCAGGTGATCGTAAAGCTAATTGCTCCGAAAAGTGCTAGTCTTCCCGAAGGGTCGTAATAAGCAATAAGTGTGATAAATTGATAATTCGTTGTGTCATTTTAAAGTGGAAATAAAGTGTATTAATCAATAAAGTTTATATCGTTTGGAGTTCGTTACTGTTCTTTAAAGCACGCTTGGAGTCAGATCGACAATAATTTCTATTCGAATTCACCGACAACCCCAACAAAATAATAAGAAAAAGAAAAAGAAAAAGAAAATTAGGAAGAGATAAAAAAAATCAAAAAAATAAAGAAAAATGAGGATAAAATTATAAAAATATTTTTAAATAAATAAAATCAATAAAAACCCTCGAAATGGCGAAAAATCGTCTATTGGTAGCACACAAGCACTAAATAACATATATACAGTGGTTATTTTCACAATAATTTAACCTTACAAAAACTTTTCAACGAAATCTACTAATTTTTGAACATTGTAAAATCACTTTTAATTGGTAAGGATTTGTATATTGTTGTATTAATATAATTTTTAGGCTTATTTTAATTTTACTACGTTAATAATTCTTTTCAGGATGGTTGTGACATCGATTGATGTCCTGGCGAGTCCCCCCTTAATTATTATATTTATGTATGGTAATAGAAATTTAGGAGGGTAGACTGTCGGTCCGGCTAACGAGTTAATTTTTGTTAGTTTTGGCTATTGGTCGTGCTATTCCTAATATTTCGGCTGTCTACGGTGAGTTCTGGTCGAAAGACTCAGGTTTCAACCCATAGGGTGCTGTTGTGAAACCTGTTGGGCTTAGAGCCACCATCTAAACAAAAATAAAAATAAAATCTAAGGTGAAAGAGCGAGATTAATGAAAGAAATCACTGCACATAAACATGCACCGCACCAAGATATTAAAAATCAATAAATAACAGAATAATTAAACAAAATAAAAACACAACAAAAATTAAATAAAACAAATAATTAATTAAAATTCGAAAATGCCTACAAAAGCCGAAAAGAAAGCATAAAGAAATAAAATAAACTGCCAAAACCTTGCAAAATAAGGTTTAGAAAAAACATAGGCAGAAGAGGCGACCAGAAAACAAAATATTAGGGCTTAAAAACAATATTGTAAGAAAATAATAATAAAAATAAAATCTAACAATAAAATATTAATAAACCAAAAAATAAAGAAAAATATATAAAAAATTAGAAAAATATTTTAAAATAAATAAAATAATTAAAATGCCCTAAAAATGGCGAAAAATCGCCCATTGGTCGCACACAAGCACAAAAACACTATAAATATAGTGATGAATTTCATTAATCTTAATCTTATGCTTTATTAACTTTTGAAAATTTTGAAACCAAACCAAATCGAGTAAGGAATTTTTCTTTTATGGAATTGATTTTACGTTTTACGAAATTATGTCTATGTTAATTTATTAAATGCTTTAACGATCCATTTCATTTCTAATAATAGATATACGCTATTTATAATGTTCGGACCCCTTAAAATATTATATTTATGTATCGGAATAGATTGGTTCATGGGACCGACCGTGTGCCGGCTAGTGGGTGAAAACCCTTAGTTGTGCTCGTGGGTCATGCCTCGTGAACCCCTTGGCAGTTCGCAGTCGGTTCCGGCTTTGTGCACGGGACCGCTACGCAGGGCGCCATTGTATATTCGAGGCGGCTGCTGAAAATGTGGCCGGAGCGAATAGCTAAAATTTCGGGAAGAGCGGAAAGTCTGAGTTAGAGGGAAATTAGGTCGGATCATACACTGATCAAAATGATTTTAATATTCCGAACGGGAGAAGGCGGACAAACTGGGTAGCACGGATAGGAGTTAGAATGAAAGAGCCGAAATTGTTTTCTTTAATAATGACTAACGAATAAATAAAAATTTTTTTGGACAACTTATGATAAATAAACGATTTCACAAATAAATTACCGTATCAATAGGTACTCCATAGGAGTGTATCACGGTGGGCCGTTCCAAATCTGTCTTTCGATAGATCATCCAGGAAATATTAATAAATCCAGAATCGTCCAGAATAAGAATGACACCCTCGTAAGACCATTAGAAAACCTCATCGAATACATAGTAAATAATCAGACAAATGACCTAAGAAAATCCATGTCCAGTATGAATAGACGACCAGAAACCACCAACAAACGGCAAAAATCGAACATCCAGAAATAGAATCACTAGGTCCCGGATTAACAAACTGTATCGATTACAGAAAATTAAACGAGAGTACTGGACCATAACTTTCAACCGTAGGCCAGGCTGACCAAATGTTGATAAAATCGATATAATTGATTTGATAAAATTTGTGATATTCTTACTTAACTGGAGTTAAATCATTTGCCGCAAATAGGACACCCATCCAGAACAAAGTTAAGTAAGCATACCTCTTGATTTTTAACTTGATTACTAATTACTGCAAAATTTGAACCCGTAATGTTTGTGATGTAACGTAAATTTAAATATCGACTAGTTAAAAATTTAAAATAGAAATATTTAGAAATGTTTTACAAACTAAAATATCGATTTACTCAAAAATTCCAATACTTAGGAACGCTTTATAAATTTAAAATTGGGCTAATGTAAAAGTTAAACTCGAAATGTCTATGATCACATGGAAAAATTTAAAGGTTGACTATTTCGATATCGGACTCGGAGCACTTGTGATCGTAAGATAAAGTTACCAATTAACCCCTTTAAATTTAACTCATAGAACTTACGATTGTGCTGACGAAATCGATATCACCCATGCTAAACTAATTTCACCAATTCGTGATTTCGATTCGAACTCAAACCGTACACTCATCGATTTCGTTTTTGTAATATCTACAATGGTGAGATAGATCCAAGTGCTAAAACCCCCTAATTTTAACTCAGAATGTCACCGCACGAGCCGCAACTTAAAGTGGGAACTTGATGCAGACTGTCACCAATCCATAGTTTACCTACGCACTCGGGGAGGGGGGGGTGCGTCAAACGTAGTTGCTCGACTAATTCCACTAACGACATTAAGCACAAATATTTCCTTACCGATCTACGAGTGACGGTAGGAGGGGAATCACGATGACCATATGCCCTAAAATTCTCGCCCTTTGAAAGTAAATCACCAATCACGCCCGACTTCTGATTACTTGTTACCGAAATGAAACGGGTCGAACCCACTCCATTTACCACCGATACTCCAGTTTCCGGTTCTGTTTGACTTCTCCTTCAGTTTTTTTCTTTTTGGTTTATTTTGATTTATGCTAATCAGCTCATTCTCAACGAATTTTCTCATTTTCCACAGAATGACAGGAAACGAAACTACCAGCTCATCGACGAGAATCCCTCGCTTACCTCCATCAATTGTGGCCCTCCGCCATAAGTACGAGGATCCAACATCGAGACCTCCAGACAAAGCACGACAGGGTAAGAGGAACATGGGCTCCACCGGAAGTCGTCCGGGAGCTACGGCAGAAAATCTCTCGCCTTTCCCAAGCGCGCGACGAACTAATCGCCGAATCTCGCGCTCAACGTCTGCTAATCCGAGAGCAGTCCGTGGCACTGCACCAGGCGTACTCAGATGCCGAACTCCGAATCCGAGTTCCTGGCAATCTCCGGGTGGAACAGCTCGACATCGTTCCAGCCCACCACCTACCAGACATTGGAGATCAGTCTCACCCGATTGCGAATGTCTCAACATCGAACATCAACTCTGTGGGCCTACCACCCTCCAGAACGGTGGGAAACCAGGCTAATGGGTCTGCCCCTACGGCCCGTCATCGGCCGAATCGCAACAAACGACGCCGAGATCGTCGCCGGCAAGAAGAAGCCCGCCTGCGAGGCACTCAGCCAACGGGGGAAGTGAGTACCTTAGACGACCTACCGCCCCCTTATCAAGAATTTGAAATCGCCGAATTCGACCCGGAGATATGTTATGCTCCGCGGATCCTGTTCTCCTCTCCTCCAGCCTCAATCTACATCAACCTAGTGGATGAGGAGAACGAACCAGCCCAGCGAATCCGAAGCCTGAGTGATCTAAATTTAGATCTGGAAGAGATCGCCATCCTCACGGGGGAAATCCCCAACATCGGCCCCCGAGGCGAGATTGCCGGTCCATCTTCTCGCAGGGATGAAGACCCACGAGGTGACCCCCCACCATACCGGCCACCCAAGAGAAGGCGTTTCTCGACCGATATAGACGCAGAGGAGGATTAGGAGCCGGATTAATCTACATCGTTAATAGCATGCTGATAAATCTAACATTTTCTTGATATTCGAGTAGTTTTTGTGATCTTCCATAGTTTATTGTTATTTGGTTTTTATTAAAAATTGTTTGGATTTTGGTTTTCTTTATTAATATGGCTAAATGAAATTCTGTTTTGTTACTTCTCGAGAATCGGAGTATCGAAGGTAAAGGGAATTGTGGACGTGCATAAACTCCCGAACGATGGTTCCCTCTCATGATTTCTCACGTCGGAGCTAAGGGTGATAGCGGAGATGAAAAGGGTTTTTGAATTAAGAGCGTAAGTCCTTCTACCGGCAGCTGGAAATCCGGGAAAACGAAGGTACTTCGGGGAGTAGTACTGGTAATGGCGCTCACCTGCTCGAATGGCATTCGGCTATTGTGCACAGTTCCAACGTGGTTTTAATCACGGGTGCATAATAGTAATTAAAATTGTGTGGCGTGAGGAGGAGTTACCCCTAGTGATTACGAGAGTATGGGGCGAAGGTGCCTCAAGGATTTAAAAGTCAACACTCCCCTACGACCAACAAACCCATAGCGGCTGATGAAAACGTCTTTCGGCATGGGCAGATAAATTTCTGGGAAGAGCATTAGGATGAATTTTTGAAACCTCGTCAAAATCTTAATGACAGTGGGAAGCTAGGGGTAAGTTAGCTAACTTGATACCAAATAAAACTACGTAATCAGATGAAAGTTTTTATAACTAATGATACGTATGATGGGAATAGATGTTTTGAACCAATCGAGTGCCTTGATAATTGAATTTATAAATTCTAGAATCAAACCTTAGTAAATTTCAGTTGTAAAACATCTGCAGAACTTTTCTAATAGTGTTGGGCCAGAACGTAAGCGGCCTTGAAAAATGTTTAAATGGATCAGAAACACACACGCAGATACAACACGCAATTTAAAATAAACCTGAAAAACACCAATTAAACCACATAAAATCTGAGAAATAAAAGAATTAAATATAAAATAATAAACATAAAAATAAATTAAAATATTAACAAAATGCACCAAGATCCGCACGATACCTATACAAATATAACAAGAAAACACAACAAATTCGACGAAATTGAAAAAATCAATTAAAGTTCATTAAAATGAAATTTAAATCGAAAATTTTGAATTAGTAATAATTCAATAAAAATTCGAAATAAAAAATTATAAAAATAAATCAAAAAATAATAAAACTAAAAAATAGAATTTGCTAGAAAATAACAAGGTCGAATTTTGTTTTACTGCATCAAATTTCACAAGTCATACAAATAGGTATAAATACTGATCCATTTTCACATTTAACTTAACCATTTTTTCAAACTGATTAAAACCATTTTTAGTAACCATATTTTCAAGTCTTGAAAACCACTTCGAGAATTGTTTTAACTATTTTTGAAAATTGTTTGAAGCTATTTCGAATTTACAGTTATTATTCTAGGTGAGAAATATTTACGTTAGAGCCCTCTTTCCACATCACGTTCATAGCATCTCTGTAGAGCTCTGCTTGACGGCGGTGTGGGGAGAGAGGCATTTATGCTTTCTGTTATGATATTTTATGCTATCATGTGAAAATTTTGGAATGGTTATGAAGGGTAATTCTGTTATTTTGTCCTAATTAATAAATATTATTAATATATTTAAATTGTTCTACATATATCTAACTTATTTTAGATGCTTTTATAAATTTTAATGTCGAAATTTTTCCGGCCCACAGCCGACACATAACGCAAGTAAATAAAATCTACATAGTACAGAGGCATGTAAGTGCGTGGAAAATCGCCAATGATATGTACCCGTGAAGACTCAGCGTGCGCAACGCAGCGGTCGTAACGTCAATATTATCCCTATAGCTGAAGCGAGAAATAAGGAAGAAGTCTCTGGCTGCTTCCTCGTTTCTCAATTCTGTAAAATCGACCTAAAATTATGTTACATACGGCTTAAAATTATCACACCGAGTAGTCCAGTGGGCACTCAATAAATATAATATGAACACAATATGCGTCTAAGGCCTATTAAAGGGAAAGGGTACTTGGGTTAAATTAACTGAAATCGTTGTTATAACTATTTTGGATCAACATTTTGAAATAAATAAAATTTATTGGGAATCATTGAACTCGATTAAATTGAAATTATTGATAAAAGTTAAATTAACCATTGATTTTAGAAGTAAAGTGTTTTATGGCTTAAAAATTTCAGTAAAGATAATTCATAATGATCGTAAATTATTGATTAAAATTAGGGTAATGACAAATAATTTCATCAATTAAATTATTATAATTCATTTCAATAAAAGTAATCTGATCTTTGAGAAAAACGAGTAATGTTTTGATCTAATCAACCCCCGATAAAAATGAAAGCAATTAGGAATCGAATTCATTGATTTCAAATAAAGAAATGTATCGATTAAAAGTAAAATTATTCTCGAATAAAAGTATGGGATTCCTTAATTAAATTGTTGATTCAAATTAATGTAACACTACATAATTCACTGTTAATTCATCTTGATAAAATTGAAGAAGTGATTGAGCAAATCCAAGTATTTAGATTAAATTATTGATTAAAAATAAAATGAATAAAAATAAATATATCGTTGCTTCAATTAAATCTATTCATTGGTAACAATTAAAATGAGTTTCGGGTAAACAGGAATATCACATTGAGTAAACTAAGTCAGATAGCTATTGAGTAAAACCCAAATAATCTAGTTTTGGTAAGGTAAAGTATTGAATAAGGATGAATAACATAAGCTCCTTAATGAACTATGGTTAGAGGATTAAAGATTAGAATTACAGATGGATTGAATAACCGTAAGACAGTTTCTTTAGTAAAAATCAAGTAATTTTCGATGTAAATTAAGGTAAAACTCGATGCACGGATTTAAAACTATTAGCATTAAAATAACTTTGTGGGTTAAAGTAATAGTTGATCCAAATAGCCTTAGGGAAGACTATTAGAAATCGGAGTAACAGATGTTGATAATATAATCTTTTAACTAGAATTAGAATAATTCATAAATCGATAAAATAGGTTTCATCAATTATCGTAAATTCAGGATTTATAGCAAATTGATTAGTGGTAAAGTGAATGAATATTTACGTAAATTAAATTAATACAATTGAAAAAACCAAAGTCTAAGATGAGCGAAAATTTGTATTAAGATCACATTAAATTCCACGCTCCAACAAAGGGTATCGCACCTATTTAGGAACCTCGATAAGCGTAGAAGTTTTTCCTAAAATTTGCTAATAAAGTACATTTAAACTAGTCAACGAAATAACTTACCGGAAATTGAGATAATCGAGTGTAGGCGAACATTTGACCAGTAATTCTGAAAATATGACACGAATAATACAATCACCGGATGTAAGCAATGTAATTCACCTTTAGTCAACCGCTTAAGTGGCAACGATAACATCCGCCGGAAAACGTTCGCCCACCAGGATACGCCTACACGCAACTAAGTTATCTCGGATCAACATCCGGCCTAAATCTTAAAGTTCGAACAACTGTAATTAAAAGTGAGTAAACAAACTTTAAATCAATGTACAGATTCCCTTAAGTCAATGTACGAGTATCTGCCTACATGAAAAATTTTAATGTTAAGATGCATATATCGAATAAGTTAAACATCAAGTTATCTCACCCATATGATTAATTACATACTTTCCCCATAAAGGAGTGCACCTTAAAGAACCTGACCCACAAAGTAACCTAACCTGCTTATTAATGTTCCATCGCGTAAAGGGAGGCAATGGTCACGTATATGACGCCCTCACTATTAACATAGACACAATCTGCTTGCTCATAAACTTAGAATGATAAATCAAGCGAACCTAATGACAGTAATGTTTAGACATGTCGCCCAAACGAACTACCCGTCGAGAGACCGTCAGACAGGAACCGACAGGAGTCACGCCGACCACGAGGATACTCAATCAGTTGCAACGATCATGTCTCTCGGAACGGCAATATCCCACTGCAGAGACCTACCTGCACGCACAGGAGCTCCTCACCCAATGGGAAAGGGTGCAGGAGCAGGTAGATTTACAGGTGGTTAAGGCAAGGATGTACCTTGCGAACGTGGTCGAAGACATCCTTGCCGGGCGGATTGCAGTCGCCTATCCACCTCATCCAGTTCGAGACACCAGAAGACCCTACACCGTTGAGGCTCTCAAACGGAGCCTGAAGAGATATTGTCCGGACGAGTAAACCAACAATGACCGACTTCATGTAGTAACTGATTGAAAATATTAGAACTTTACTTGTTATTTCTTTTCTTATAGCTAGAGTTATTCGTGTTTTGTTTAATGAAATAAACAATTATATAACTTGATCAATAATAAATTAACATCATCTATTCGATTGTAGTAATGTCTTCCTTACAAATCTTACAAGCTGAATTGGACCGCGCGAGGCAGACGAATGCAGAGCTACTCAGTCAGGTCCTGCAATTAACTCGCGAGGTGCAGCAGGCCAAGGCGACCTGTTTAGACCCTAAACGGACGAAGATACTTTACCAACGACTCACCGCAGCTCAAAAGGGCTGGGCCGAAGAACGTCAGCTCAATCGGAGTCTGCGCACGCAGATTCGGGGACTCGAAGTCGCCCTAGCGGTATGCCGGGAAGGTGAAGCGGTAACTTACCCGCTCATCTTCGCCCCAACCCAAATGCCGCAGACAACCACCAAGCCAACAGAACAACCCATCAACAATCGTCGACCGGGACGTAAGGAACGTGCCCGACGTCGAGCAACGCAACTTCAAAACGTCAAACAGTAGATATTCCACATGTGATTGATTCAAATAGAGTAGTTTTAGCCTTAGTTGAGTCGTTTCTTTTGAAATTGCATGTCAGTATTGTCACAAGTAACCTTATTACGTCCCAGTTTTCCACAGTCAATTAAGAACTAATCCTGAATAGTATGAAGGACAGAGCAAAGCGAGCATAGGTCTTCTATCGACAGCTCGTGAACCCGAGGGTTGTCCGAGCAACTATAGTACTAGCCAATGGTACTCAATTTTTGCGGGCAATCCACCACATGAACACATTACCAACGTTGCTTAGCAACGGGTGCCAAGTGGCGGTTAGTATCATTTTGTATGGCGTTACTAGGGTCACCAGGAGGATAAGCAAGATTTGAAACCCTGTAACCCACCAATAGAGTAAACTTCTATCAATTATATTGGCCTTCAACCTAACATTTTTGACCCAACAATTTATTTGGGTTCACTCATATTTTAAAATTTTTATTTAATATTTTACCACTAAGCTAAGCTATTTTGATGCCTTTGTTTTTGCGCTGTGTTACTGAGTTGATAAAATGAATTTCAAGGTCGCTTTGTACTACCCCAACACTTGTTTTGAGTTACGAATAAATTATTCGCAAAAAATACCAGTTTTTTGTCTTTGAATTTCTTCTCGATGCGATAGAACTTTGGCTTGAATTAAGTGAGGTCTCGGTTTCTGAGACTTGTTCTTTTCGGCTTGCCGAAAATATTACAAAAAAATCATTATACAGTGGTAATATACTGTTAAGTGTTTTTACAAAAAGCAATTAAAATCTTTCAATTTTGCTTCGGTATTTATACCTATTTTCTATTACGAAATAATTAATAATTCGTTACTTAATGTATTTTTGTTAGAAATGACTAGATAAATTTTTAATTTATAAAATTTAAGAGATTTTTAATAAAATTAATATTTTGTTTATTCTACTTTCAACAAAATAACATTTTAAATGATTAATAAATTTAAAGGATTTTTATTGACTAAATATGGAATTATGGAAAGAAGTATTACCACTTCGGCTGTTTTATCTAAAAATCTCCGAGCTGGAGTTCCTAAAGGCACCAATAATCGATCTTTACCATTAACATATGAACAAGCAACGAAACCAGAATTCATTGGCATACATAAGTCATGGAATTCTTGGAATACCGGGAATCTTAATGGTGAAAGTTTGTATACAAAAACCATAACATGGCAGGACTCATTTATTAGGAAACTTTTACATGGAATTTTTCCAAGTATGATATTAAGTGAAGTGAGAATCATTAGAATTGGTAAATTTTTATTTGTTATTGTAGATTATTATTAAAAGGAAACACAATAATATTACAATTGCGATGCTTTTACATACTTGCTTGAAATTTGAAAACTATTATTTTTTAATTGGGCTTTCTGAAGAAATTTTACAGTTGTTGTTTAGGTGTGTCGTAAAATTGGATGTTAATCTTATAAGTGATAAGACGGAGATTATTTTTAAATATAAATAATTTGCTGTTTATCTTAACTTTTTGAATAACTTAAAATATCAAAAACATCATTTCCCTACTATTTTAAATAAATTGATAAAATCTTGTCTAAACGAATGTAAAATTAGTTTTTAATATTTTTGTAGTTGTATTGTTTTAAAATTTAAATGATAACGTTTATATCTACTTTTGGCTATAGATTATTATTATTACCAAAAATATTTTTTTTATTTATATTTTTGTTATTTCATAGTAATTGAAGGAAATGTTTCGACTCATTGAATTAATTGTGTTTCAACATTATGTTTTCACATGAAAACTTCGAGTAATTAGAGTTGTAGTAATTTAAATATGAGAAATAAATTCCAATCGGAACGTTTGGCATGGACAAGTGGTTAAACAGGTCTAATTGCCGGGGCATAATTTTTACGTTTGAGTCGTTCGAAATTGATTTCACATCAAGAACGTATGTCGAGTTCAAGCTAATTGGAGAAATCAGGGTTATGACGAGGTGAGTAGGTGCGTTTTGGTCAATAGATACTGATGGCTTAAGACCAGACATAATACCTTCGAATGTTCACTCAACCGAAAAAAATTTCAAACTGCCAAATGAATACATTTTGTGCGATAAACATTTATGTAGAGATCTTGTCAAAATTTATGAGAGTTTGATTTAGATTTATTTTAAAGTTAAGAATGTTGGTTACGGGGTCAAACTGCAATCAAGTGGAGGTTTTACTAAAACGAATTACTTAATTTTAAAAGTTCTCCGTTTAATTGTTTTATTTAATAATTTTTCTGGAAACAAATGAAAGAGACCAAATTGAATTAGTACTATAGGAGCCGGAACCAAGCAAATTTTACTACGGCTCCACAGCCCGCTTACAACAACAGTAGCGAATACCTAAAGTGACCCGAAATGACAGTATTGTTTGGTTTTAAAGTCATTTTTGGCTAACTAAACTGCCAACTTTTATGAGACTAGAAATAGGTAGAATTTTATTCTATACAAGATGGATTGGTCAGAAATTCAAAATGATAGTTTGTGCTACACTTGTGCTTTGTTGTGAATTCTGCATTCATTTAGTTTTAATAATTTTATTGAATCTGTATTGTAACAATTAGTTGTAATTTAGCTTGTTTTCTTGCCATTCACTAAAACATTTTGCTATCTCTTAAATCAATTATCTTTAGCCTGCTCGGTATCGCGTACTAGTCGACACTAGAAAACATTGCATTTTCAGTGTGTAAGCGTTCTGTGTATTTTGGTTGAGCTTGAGGTATTGAGTTTTAAGATAAGAAATAAATTGATGATATTTCTAAAAGTTTTTAAGTTAATTTTAATAATAGTGTTTGGAAAATCACAATTATTAGTATCTTACGGTTTATTGGCGATTTACATATCTAGTTATAACTACCATCGCTTAATTAACCCCAAACAAAACATACACGTTACCACCTGATATCAGTTGCTAAGCGACTTTAGTACTCTTTGAAAGGGGTTGAACAGGAAGGTACTAGACCTTTCTCTTTGTCGCATTAAACCTACTTGACACAGCAATAATAAACAACATTTATGTATCATCACAAAATATCACATACAAGTCTATCTATTTGTTGATACCATTCGTTATTGAAAAGAAAATTGACTTTTGAAGTAACAAATTCCAGAGGTTTACGAAATGTGCTTCCATCCAAAATGTGATGTTCAGAAAAATTTTCATTCCAGAACACGCAACAAAAGTCAATTGTATCAACCAATGGTACATTCGTAAACGAACTGTAAAAATCAAACAAAATTATAACATTATTCATACTTTGTCTTTTGCAACTATGTGATTTTATACTGGGCAGTACTAACTGTCGACAAAACTGGTCTTATGGTTATATCATCTTTATGGATTTTTGAAAGCCCATACACTTACCGGTTGTGACCCTTTTGGACGAATAGATTTACTCACTTCTTAATGTTGGGCCAGAACGTAGACGGCCTTGAGAAATGTTTAAATGGATCAGAAACACACACGCAAAAATAACATGCAATTTAAATAAACCTGGAAACACCAATTAAACCATATAAAATATGAGAAAAAAGGAGAATTAAAAATAAAATAATAAACATAAAAATAAATTAAAATAATAACAAATGCACCAAGATTCGCACGATACCTACACAAATATAACAAGAAAACACAACAAATTCGACAAAATTGAAAAAATTAATAAAAGTTCATTAAAATGAAATTTAAATCGAAAAATTTGAATAAGTAATAATTCAATAAAAATTCTAAATAAAAAATTATAAAAATAAATCAAAAAATAATAAAATTAAAGAATAGAATTTACTAGAAAATAACAAGGTCGAATTTTGTTTCACTGCATCAAATTTCACACGCGAGAAAAATAGGTATAAATACTGATCCATTTTCACATTTAACTTAACCATTTTTGAAAATTGTCTAAAACCATTTTCGAACTAACCACTTTGAAATTTACTTTTCAATCGTTTTGAAAATTATTTTAAAAACTATCTCCAAGTCAATCTCGATTTTTTAGGTGAGAATTATTTATGGTGGAACCCTCTTTCCACGTCACGTTCATTGCATCTCAGTAGAGCTCTGCTCGGCGTCGACGTGGGGAGAGAGGTATTTTGTTTTATGCTATGATATGTTATCTTATGATATTTTATGGAATGGTTAGAAATGGGTAATTATGTTGTTTTTTATAATTAATAAATATTATTTACATAAATTGTTTTATATGTTTTCATAAATTAAAATGTCGAAATTTTTCCGGCCCACAGCCAACACATAACGTAAGAAAGCAAAATCTACATAGTACAGATGCATGTAAGTGCGTGGAAAATCGCCAATGATATGTACCCGTGAAGACTCAGCGTGCGCAACGCAGCGGTCGGAACGTCAATATTTATCCCTATAGCTGAATCGAGGAATAAGGAAGAAGTCTCTGGCTGCTTCCTCGTTTCTCAATTCTGTAAAATCGACCTAAAATCACATTACATACGGCTTAAAATCATCACACCGAGTAGTCCAGTGGGCACTCAGTAAATATAATATAAACACAATATGCGCTTAAGGCCTATTAAAGGGGAAGGGTACGGGGATTAAAGTAACTGAAATCGTTGTTATAGCTATTTTGGATTAATATTTTGAAATAAATAAAATTTATTGGGAATCATTGAATTCGATTAAATTGAGATTATTGATAAAAATTGAAGTAACCATTGATTGTAAAAGTAAAGTGTTTTATGGCTTAAAATTTCAGTAAATATTGGGTAAAGATAATTCATAATGATCGTAAATTATTGAATAAAATTAGGGTAATGGCAAATAATTTCATCAATTAAATTATTATAATTCATTTCAATAATAGTAATCTGATCTTTGAGTAAGAACGAGTAATGTATTGATCTAATCAAAAATCAACCCCCGATAAAAATGAAAGCAATTCATTGATTTCAAATAAAGAAACGTATCAATTAGAAGTAAAATGATTCTCGAACAAAAGTATGGAATCCCTTAATTAAATTGTTGATTAAAATTAATGTAACGACACGTAATTCACAGTTAATTCATTTTGATAAAATTGAAGAAGTGATTGAGCAAAATCAAGTGTTTAGATTAAATTATTGATTAAAAATAAAATGAATAAAAATAAATATATCGTTGCTTAAATTAAATCTATTCATTGGTAACAATTAAAATGAGTTTCGGGTAAACAGAAGTATCTCATTGATTAAACTAATTCAGATAATTATTGAGTAAAACCCATATAAACTAGTTTTGGTAAAGTAAAGTATTGATTAAGGATAAATAAAAATTCGTTGACTAAAGTAATTTATAGATTAAAGTTAGGAATGTATAACCGTAAGATAGTTTCTTTGGAAAAAGTCAAGTAATTCCGATGTAAATTAAAGTAAAACTGGATTCACGGATTTAAAATTATTGGATTAGCATTAAAATAATGTAACGGATTGAAGTAATAGTTGATCCAGCTAGCCGTAGGAAAACTATGGGGAATCTGAATAATAGATGTCAATAGATATTACTGATAACACAATCTCTTAGTTAGAACTAGAATAATTTATGGATTTAGAAAAAGGTTTTCTCTAATTATCATAAATTCAGGAATTACAGCAAACTGATTGACGATAAAACGAACGAATTATTACGTAAATTAAATTAATATAATCGAAAAAACCAAAGTTTAAGATAAGAGAAAATTTGTATTAATATCACATAAATTGTTACCGATTTTATTGAACAATTAAAACTCCACATAGCGAAAATGTTCCAAAGAAGGGTGTCACATCTACTTGGAAGCATTGGTAAGCGTAGAAGTTTTTCTAAAATTTGTTAGTAAAGTACATTCAAACTAGTCAATGAAATAACTTACTAAAATTGAGATAATCGAGTGTAGGCGAAGTAGTTGAATAGAAAGCTTGAAAATGCGACGTGAATAGGGTAACTACCGGATGTCGACATCAAATCACCTTTAGTCAACCGCTTAAGTTGTAATGGTAAGATCCGCCGGAAATCGTTCGCCCACCAGGATACACCTACACGCGACTAAGTTATCTCGGATCAACATCCGGTCTAGCTCTTAAAGTTCGAATCAACTGTAAATGAAATTGGTAAACAAACTTTAAATCAATTTACAAATTCGCTTAAGTCAATACACGATTATCCGCCTACTACCTAACATGTAAAATATTAAGGTTAAAATGTATATACTAAATAAAGTAAACATCAAGTTATCTCACCCATATGATTAATCATATTATTATATATCACCCCATAAAGGAGTACATCCAAGAGCCAGGTCCGTAAAACTTGTAGATAAACCGCTCACTCGTTTCACAAAGTTACGACTGAAAGTGACGCTAAGAGAAATCAATAGGATTAATTTGGATGACACCCTTAACAATAACGTAGGCACCATTTATTTGCTGATAACTTACAATGAGTAAATCAATCGAACCTAATAACGATAACGTTTAGACATGTCGCCCAAACGATTCACCAGTCAAGAGACGGACAAGCAGGGACAGACAGGAGTCCCGCCGACTGCCAGAACGCTCGACCAGTTGCAACAACCATGGCCATATCCTGCCACCTGGAGAATATCAGGCTTGGAGAAGGATCCCCGCTGTCTCTCGGAACAGCAATATCCAGCTGCGGAGACCTACCTGAACGCCCAGGACCTCCTCACCCAATGGGAACGGGTGCAGGAGCAGGTAGACTTACAGGTGGTTAAGGCGAGGATGTATCTCGCAAACGTGGTGGAGGACATCCTTGCCGGGCGGATTGCAGTCGCCTATCCACCTCGCCCAGTTCGAGACACCAGACGACCCTATACCGTGGAGGCTCTCAAACGAAGCCTGAAGAGATATTGCCCCGACGAATGAACTAACAATTTTTGCGGGCAATCCACCACTTGAACACATTACCAACGTTGCCTAGCAACGGGTGCCAAGTGGCGATCAGAATCATTTTGTATGGCGTTACGAGGGTAACTAGAACGATAAGCGAGATTCGAAACCCTGTAACCCACCATTAATAAGTTTATAATCATCTTTTGTAGAAGCTCTTCATCCATATGAAAAGGTAATTTTCCATTCTTCCAAGCCTTTTTTAAATTTCACAAACTACGGAGACTCATACGATTTTCATCACTCAGTAGAAAATTAAACAGCTTCGTTTTAAAATTCTCGAACATCCACCAAACTCACCAGAGTTGTTCCTATCTTATTTTACTGCTTTGAATAATGAAATCTGCAGTACGCTGAAAAGATTAAGCCTATTCTGCTGATGTGGTACACGACATCCAATAATGGAAGATTTGAAACAGCAGAAATTTTTTGAGGAAGGCATCAACGACCTACTGGGATGCAATAATCGCAATGGTGAATATTTTGAAAACTTTTATGAATTTATTAATTATATAATACTTATATTTATTCATTTGTTGTTGAAATGTTTGCAGAAACCTTTGAACTAAACTTGTAGGTTAGTTTTGTCGTTAAGTATTTAAGGTGTAATATAATGCCCAGTTTGGTCCACTATTTGAGATTCGATAATTAATAAAAAATTTATCTAATTTCGTATATCAAATTTTTACGAATTTATGCATCAACATTTAACTTTACTGAATTGAACATATACATTTATTTACCTCCCTCTTAGCTTAAATTCGAAATCTTAGATAACCCTTGACAGAAATCAGCATTTTCTAAGCCTCCAACAATAAACCTTATTTAGCTTTTGGTTGAAAGAATTTCTAAAAGCACCACTTTCCAAAATCAAACAGCCAAGTGTTTATTTATAATTTTGAAAAAGTTCTCTAAATGAAATACAAAATACTTCCTAATATAAAGTTTAACAGTCAAATTTAACTTGTAATGTTTGCGACCTTTCTTGTTTGATAAGCATCCGTGGTTATTGTGAAAGGATTTTGAGTTGGCATTTTGCTGAATGTTTTTTTGTTTGCAGTAAAATCCTCGAGTTCGGTTGAAATAAAAGTGAGAGGAAAATATATATTTTGGAAGATTGAGAAAGAGTTCGAGCTCGTTTAAAACCTTTACTGGCTGTTTTATGAGTTCACGGGCACTGATTATGTGAAATTGATCAATGGGGAAGTAATGTAACCAACGAGCTATGTGAATATCGTATTTGGAAATCTCAATTGGAAGATAAGGAGTTCTTGAAGAATTGAAGAGATAATCTTTGATTATTTTTTCGAGTGAAGGATTTTTTGTATTTGCATTGCTAGAAGACATTATCTGAAAACAATATGATAAATATACAAAATTAAGGATTTTAATAAAATTATATTTTTTATAAACTTTTATTTAGTTTCACTTCAAAATTATTTGTTTATTTGATAATTTCAAATTTGATAATTTTATAAAATCAGAATTTATAAAGCAGAATTTATGATTTTTGATATAATATATTTTTAAAATATAAAATATTAATGAAGAAATTTGTTTGAAAAAAGCAATTTAATTCGATATAGTTTTAAGTTCACCATTCAATAAACTCATTACAAAATAACTAACTTAAATGAAAGAATTAAAGAGAAAAGAATAGAAAATTTTATTCTTCAGTGTAATTATCAAAAACCTTTATCAATAAATTTAATTTATTTGATAAAATGGATAACAAGTAAATTCATTCTTATTTAGGTTTTTAACGATAATTAGCTAGATTACGATGTCATGTATGTAGTTTAAATTTAACAAAAGGGTTGCATTCATCTTTGAAATGTAGTAGAATTGTAAATTTTCAATGAAAATAATTGTTGTTTTTCATTCAAATAACTAAGAAATAAAACTATTAAATAATTAATTTATATTTCAAAATTTGTCAATTTCATTCTAACCAATTATTCAAACCAAATGCTCTTAAATAATTACAAATCCGCCCGAGCTCAAGGTCGAACGTAATCATCCAACCAGCTTGGAGATTTTCGAATTCGATCAGATCTTCTCATTTTGTGACTCTCAGGATCATGGCTTCTTAGATCAAAAGATGAGAACTCACTTTCGATATCGTTTTCTTCGTGTTTTCAATCATGTTTTTCGAGGCCATCCTGTTATCCAATAAATGTTGATTGATTCCATTCAGTTATGGAAGTTTCAGAACTCGCGTCGGTGACATTTTTAAGTTTTCATTGAGTAAAATGTAGAGCTCCTCCAAGCTTTACATAAACTTTATCACCTATCTTAAACTTGAATATTAGTGATTGTGCAAAAAATTAGCTTGGAAACTCAAGTGGATATCTCCTAACATGTGATCAAATATTATATTTGCCGCAAGAGAATTATACAAAAATATTGCTTTCCCTAAATCACACTCACCCGTGCCATCGTTTTATTAACGGTTCGGTGGAATCTCTTTACAATACCGTTTCCAGAGGGTCAATAGGCGTTTCGTTAAATCACAGAATAGCTCATACGGTATTTTAATTTTATTGGAGTGGAACGTTCCAAGAGTATTTCGAATGTTACACCATACTCGAGAAATATTGATCAAAGATGATTACGAACGTCTACTTTATTTACCGATTTCAACTTCCGCCAAATTGAGATTCTGCTTGGTCCACAATCGATTACGCTCAAAAATAAAGAGCTACCATAATGCGTTGTATTCACTGCTAGTCTTTTCCAAACTTCCCTCACACTCAAGTTTCCCTTTGACCATTTTATAGGTGATGGATGACTCGTTTGCACTGTCCCACAATTTTTTTGATTGATGATTTTTAAAGACGGTTGGATCCATTTTTCTAGCTGTAAACAATGTCTGATTTACTCCAAAATGGTGATCCGTGTTACAATTTAGTATCAAATTCATGTTTCCATGAACTATATTTGCACTTAACGCAGTCTCTACGTTAGATTCGAAATCTTCCTATTTGTTTTCCAGTTGTTACAACCACGCATTTGGATCTGTTGGGCTCAGAGCCACAATTTAAACAAAAATGGTAATAAGAATTAAAACAAAACTAAAGGTAATGAAATGGGTCACTGTACATAAGCACGCACCACAAGAAGATACTAAAAATTAATAAAAACATATTTATTAAAACAAATTAAAAATATATCAAAAGTAAATAAAAACAAATAATTAATTAAAATTGTTAAAAAGCCTACAGCTACAGAGAAAGACGTATGAAAAATAAAATAAACTGCCAAAGCCTTGCAAAATAAGGTTTAGAAAAAACACAGGCAGAAGCGGCGACCAGGAAACAAAATTTTGGGCTAAAAAATAATATTATAAGAAAATAATAAAAAAATAAAATTCAAATATAGTAGAAATTATATATCAGGAAATAGAGAAAAATGCACAAAAAATAATAAAAATAGTTTAAAATTAATAAAGTAATTAAAAAGCCCGAAAAATCGCGAAAAATCGCTCATTGGTCGCACACACGCACAAAAATAGTATATATACAGTGACAAATTTCATTATTTTAACTTTTATGGTTTTGCAACTTATATCAATTTTACTCTAATTTCAACATTTCAAATTCACGAAGCACTTTAGAACGTAAGGATTTTTATTTTTGTCATTTTTGAATGTTAATTAAGTTAATTAAAGTTAACCTTTGAATGTTAATGAATTAATTGTAACTTTTCTAACTGTTTATAATGTCTCCAATTATATGTTAATGCTATATCGTTTTATTTATACACATTCGAGTCCCTTAACATTATATATGTATGTATTGCAATAGTCGTCAATGGGACAGATCTCGTGCCGGCTGGTGGATTAAGTTCCCTAGTTGAGCTCGTGGGTCATGCCTCGTTGACACCTCGGTAGTCCGCAGTTGGGTCTGGCAATTGCACAGGACCTCCACGCAGGGCATCGTTATATAACTCGTAGCGACTGCTGAAAAGTGGCCGGGACGAGTAGGTTATAAAATCATGGGAAGAGCGCCATTTTTACGTAGGGGAATTTAAAAAATCATGGAATGATTTAGGAGAATGAATTTTTGAAACTCGAATAAAATTAACCAACCTGACAGGGCAGAAGGGGTAGATATAGTTGAAGAGTCAAACGAATAGAGCACCACAATTAAATTGAAAATAAATAAATAACAGTGTCAGCACTTATATTCAGCCCCACAACACGACGTGTGACATCTCAGGAAGACCAGTAAAGATTTCGCCTGAACCAAGTTCCCACTTGATAAACCAAAATCCGGAAACCCACCACGGCCTGTATCGGTATCAGCATACATAAGCTTCACTGAACTTTTCTGGCCAGGCACAAGTTGACTGAATTGTACTTTCCAAATTGACGTTGAATAAATGAGAAACACCCCGAAAACTAGACCCAATGAGTTTAAACTGACCGCAATACGAATAGGCAGAATTTTTCTTTAACCTCCTACCAGTGATAATTCTCCTGGACATAAACCACCCTGAATCATAAAGCCTCATTGATATTCAAACATCTAACTCGAATTTCATGAGATATAGAGTATATGACCCATTCCGCTAGTTATAACATCATCGCTCATGAAACCCCAGACAGATATATTTTCCTCCAGAATTCGGAAGTTCACTATCATAGAAATCAATACTCCTCTACGGATTTTCCATAGAAATTACATAAGAATCCCAGGAATTGGCTATCTAATGCAACTGCACTAACAATTAGTAGAGAAACTCGTGACATCATCCGACACGTCACTACATCTCCCACTACATTCATGCCGATGCACACGTGTTCCAACGCCACTCACATTAATATGGCTGAGTTGGATATAATAAACTCTTCTGGCATAAAGACGAACTCTCACACTCATCACGCAACACTAGTCAGTATGGCTGTCACAATTAGGTAATAGGAACCACTTTAATACACCGTAATTAATTCTCCTCGCTGATGTTCTGATTACTACTAATTACCCGGCAACTTTTAACTTAGAAAATAACATCAATAACCTTCCCAACTTCATCAGTATTCATTGCTGATTACGTAATAATCATCACTAATGTAATTAATGTTTCTGTTAGTAAATTAGTTATTAGTATATAAATAAATGTAATAATGGTTATCATTAATTTAATATCATCATCATTAACCCTTTATCAGTATAAGCCCCACCGATGTAAATATTATTTTCAATGTCGCTCATAATCTTATAGTTATAGTTGTTGCCACTCTTACCATTGTCAATCGACCTTATTACCGGCCATATCATTAATATTAACCTAGTGTCCAGCAATCTAACTAAGATGGGAATATCAAACCCACCTGTACTCCTAGGGCTGTAGTAATGTATTCATGAGCTAAACCTTCTTTCGAACCCTCGTAATGTGAGAAGTACCCGAGCTGTCGGAAATATGATTAAGCATCTCCTTGACCGAGCTGACGACAGAAAATTCTAATACGTATTAAATCGATTAGGTTATACCTCAACCACCCACTAGTTGCCGATATAGAGACTCCACCTTCCTTAATCGCCTAGTAAATGGAAGCGACTCAGTTCAATTGCAACACTAAACTCCCCTGACAGATAATACCGGCGCCGAAGCCTACTCGACGGTTATCCGACTGGCCACTAACTGAGGAATTACACATCTTACTCTTAGTCACTCCCGAATTTGTAACCCTCTCTATCGGCGTTCTAGATATGGATACTAACCGTACATCAGACCTTAGCAACCTTCCCAGGATCCTGCGACTCTCTTCGTCGGTGGTCGCGCTCAGACAGAAGCTGGAAGAAATAGAAGAGAGATACAAGACTCTGAAGACTTAGTACGAACGGGTGAAAGGCACCTGGACCTCACCCGAAGCCGCCAAAGGCTTGCACCAAAACATTTTCCGACTATCCCGCGCCCGAGACGAGCTGGTCACGGAGTCGCGTAGCCAGCGGGTGCTAATCAGAGAGCAGAGTTCAACACTCCGCCAAATATTCACGGATGTTGAGCTTCGAGCTCGCATCCTGGGAAGTATCTGGGCCCGTCACTTGGGCATTATCCCAGAACATCACTTACCAATAGAGGAAATCAGTCCAGCCCCCCCCCAGCCTCAGTTCCCCAAACGATCGAATCACCCCAAGTCCCAATATCAGAACCCAACGCTAACTCGGTCCGTCGGCGGCCTAACCGAAATCGGCGCCGCCGTGATCGTCGCCGCAAGGAAGCAGACCTTCTTCGAGAAACAGAGCCACTCAGCGCCCAGTACCGGATTGACGATCTTCCGCCCCCCTACGAGGAGTTCAAAACTCTGGGGCTCGATCCGGATATTCTCTACGCACCCTCGGTAGCGTTTCATTTCCCAGCTCGCTCGATCCAAATAAACCTCGTGGACGAGGACTCTGAATCCTCGAGAGTCAATCAGGCTCTAGATCATCTGGGTTTAGACCTAAACAAAATTGCAATACTCACCAGCGATGTGCCTCAATTTTCCTTCTCATCCGAAGTAGCCGGACCCTCTACACGCGTCGAGGTCATACGTAATACAAATCCTCCTCCGTATCGACCGGCTAAGCGTAGATGTCTCCCTACGGACATCGATGCCGATGAGTAAGGCCAGTTAAATCGAATATGCTCCTGGTAAAGCTATGTAGAGATGAATCCTAATGCGAATATGCTATAACTAATCCTCATTCGGGATCCTTACACATCCTTTCGCATTGGTTGTACTGCTTGTATCGCTGTTGTAATGTCATTTTCATGATATAATATAGTAATATAATCTTACCTTTGTTTGGTATTTAGAATTAGATGTTTTTCTGGATTAATAGAGACAGAATAATAGTAATAGTTAGTGTTGATGTCACCTAACCATTAACAATGAAAGGGTTAAACTTATGGGAATAGCTTCTCACGATTTTCTCGACTCAGCTGAATTGAATGCGAAGTAGGCACGGGTAGAATAATGGTGTGTAATGCGTAAGCCCTTCTAACGGCAGCAGTAACTGGGAAAGCGAAGGTCCTTCGAGGAGTAGTGCTAGTAATGGCACTCACCTGCTCGAATGACATTCGGCCATGGCGTTCAGTACCAACATGATTTCGGTCATGGGTACGCAATGGTAATCCAAGTCGTGTGACGTATCCGGGAAAAGGACCCTAGTATTGAGCGGTGGCAGACATACCATCATAGAGCGGATTGATTCGCGATCAAGTTTTCCCATACGTCCAACAGATCCTTGGTCATCTTATCTGCCTTGTTTAACTCCTTCAGCGCTAACTTCACCGTGACTTTTATGTCGTATTTGTTAATTACTTTAACATCTCAAATTTACTTTGAATTAATAATTCAGGGAAATCATTTGCCTTTAGTCTAGAATCATTATTGAGCACTACATTAAACCAGCTATACACATAAGCCGATTAACTATTTTGAATAAATTAATTTAACTATTTTGAAAAATACTCAGGTTCTACTTAGATTTTCTATGAAGATTTTCTACGATGTTTTATCGTTATTATTTATTAGTTTATTCATAATAAAAAGGTAATATTTGAGTATAAAACCATTAATTATGTGTTATGAATATTTAAAATAAATATGTATAATAATAATAAAGAAATATAACTTTAAATAAACAACTAAATAAATATTAAATTAAAATTGATGAAAAATAAAATAAAAATAAAATAAAAATAAATGATTAAAAAAGTAATTAAAATAAATAATTAAAAATAAATAATTAAAAACAAATAATTTAATAAACAAAAAATTAATATTGATAAGAAATAAATTAAATTATCTTAAATAATTAAGAATAAATAAATTCAAAAAAAAGAATTTAAGTAATAAATAGTAAATAATAAAAACACATAATGTAACGCCATGCTTTATTTAGTCATATGAAATGTGAAATATTTGTAATTTACTAAGTAGTAAATGAACCAAACAGAACCAAAAAACAATTACACCTTATGTGGAATTTGTTAAGTCTCCTTCCTTCCTGGAGTAATTTTATGTTTTATTTATTACTGAAACTACAAAACGGATTTTCCTTTAACTAATTTAATAAATTATGCTACAATTGCATTTAGTAATAATGCTCATGAAATTTTGCTCCCAATATTTATTTTTGTTTTATTTCCAATTTTCAATGTTTATAAGGGGGGAGGATTTAATAATTTACCATTACAATGTTATTATTTATTGAAAATATTTACCGAAATTTAATAAAATAATTATTGGATAATATTAACAGATAATTTCCCAAATTGATTGTCATTCTTGCTGATATTTGTTTGTAATTGAGCGCGGTTGCAATTATTGGATGGAATTGTTTATTGATTATTTTTTCATAGACAAATGTCAGTAAATGGAGGAAGTTGCAAAACTCATAGAATCCAAAGCTCTATTTTGAACTTCAGCTTCGTTTATAATTTTTTCAAAATTTCTCAATTTAATATTAAAATGAGACAATTAATAGAATTAATAATATAAAAAATTTTAACATAAATTATTTTCGCTAATTAATGGTTTTTTTGAGCGGATTGTGAGTGAAATTAATGAGCACAAAATTTAAAAATCTAAATTATTTTTCTCTTTTCTATTGCGTTGCTTGTAGCTACAGTTGTAAATGCAACTTTCACATGGGCCCATGAAAGGGATCGTTCTCTTAAATTTAAATAAATAACTCTCTGTAAAGGGGGAAGCTTGGTAGATTTACTCATATTTCAAAAGTAGAATTCTCTTTCAATAATCAAAGAAATGTATTCTAAGATTATTATTTTCAGTTTTTTCCTTATTCATCACAACAAAGTATTTATAAACACGCAATTACTGATTAGCGTCACAATTAAAAATTAGACGTGATAGAATAGAAATTTCTCCATTAGTTGCCCGTAAAATTTGTTGCAAATATTTCCATTTTATTAAATGTTATTCTGACTGCCGATGAAGCTATGTAATTTCTTTATTGGAATGAAACAAATTTTGTTTTAATTTTCAATTTATTTTATTTGTGATTCTAAATGAAAGTTTATCGTTGTCTCAGTATTTAAATGTTTATTTAAATTTATTTAAAAAAATTAATGCTATTTTTAACGAAAATGGATATCTTTTTATGTACATAAAATACATTAAAAAAATTAAAATAGTTTTTTCCAATAAATTTTACACTCTTAATTATTTTTTTAAAATTGCTGGGAAAATAAACCTTATGAATCGCTGATAATATTTAGTAACCGTTTTGCTACTATCATACCAAAGAAAGACTCAGCACGCAATGTGTTAAACTAAAAGTAATAATATAAAGATAAAATTTTGCATTACAAAGCTGACTTTTATAAACCTCATCGAAAGATGTATATAAAATATTTATGAACCCAAAATTGATAGGATAATTTTTAGAATATTTTATTTAAAAAAAAGTATGATTAAGTTAAATCTTTACAAAAGACAAAATTTGACTACTTTTTCTAGGACAGCGATTCCCAACTTGTAGGTCGCGTGACAATTTGCCATGGGTCGCCTGAGACTTTCTGAAAATAATTTGTTTACGCTAATCAGTGGTTTATTACTATAAATTTAAGCCATACTCAAACTCTGACTTTATAGTATAGAGAATAAAATATAAATAAAATCAGATATTTAGAAGTCAAAAACATAATAGTTAGCTGCCAAAATGCATTGGCTGAGGAGCCCTTAATTTTATCAAGGGATCACAGGACCAGAAAGGTTGAGAACCACTGATCTAGGAGATAGTTATCAGAATTAGAACCCAACAATAAAAGTATAGTAAGGATATTTTTAATCTCGTTCTTGTTATGTTCTCATATTAATTCGATTACGATAGATTGATCTTGCCTGCTATAGCCTTATTGATTTGAGTAGAGGTTGAGATGGTTAGCCTTTTCTGTGACGAATCATGATTGAGATTTGAAATAATTAGGTACTTGAATAACATATTTTTAACTGAGAATTGAAATTTATTGCTTCTGTTGGGTTATTATTATTGAAAGTCGGTTACCTCTGATTCCTCGTGTCCTTTTCGAATCAAATAAGTAAACCCAATACAGAATAATTTTATTTGCACTTTACCACAGTTACAACTCAATCCAATTTATTCCAATGTTTTGTAATTACAATTTGTGATTTATTTGCACCCTTCAACCACCGAATAAATTTGATTATCTTAAGGTAGGTTATCCAATGGATAATCACCTTTTCTGATAGATAACTTTGACTTTGCTTGGGTTTAGACTCTTTTACTGACCTGACTAGACTACTCGTTTGCTTCGACCACTGTCCATTTCATGTTTTTCCCTTTTCCTTTTATACTCCTGCTCAGACAGTTTTCAGACAATTGTCAACAACATTTACTGCCATACTAAATTATTAAAAATGATTACTTCCCACAGACCACCTTAGCCGAAATTTGTCAACAACGTTTGCTACATTACTAAATTACAAATTAGGAAATAATTACCATAGATAAGTGGCGCCCATTTTATATTGTTTAGCCCAATTTACCCTTTTATATTATTCCGTCTACACGCCGGGTTTTCCTATCTCTCAGGTTTCCCATTGCCTCGGACTTCCCATTTACTCGGCTTCCCATTAGTAATTAAATTTTTTAAATTAATTTGTTTTTTGACTTCATTCACTAAATTTTCAACCATACCAATTTCCCCCGATCAATACTACTTTCGAATTTTTGTAATTTTTTTAATTAATGTTGCACTTTTATCATTTTGGTATTTTATTGATTTTACAGTGCTTTTGTAATACGCCAACATATCTCCCCCTTTAATAAAGATTCGCCCTTGAATCTATTCATTAACTATTATTTTTTTGTATACTTGTCCTGGTAGAGTAATCTCAATACCATATTACCTAATAATAGCACTATAATAACGATAACGATAACAATAACAATAATATTAATAATATTAATAATAATAATAATAATAATAATAATAATAATAATAATAATAATAATAATAATAATAATAATATTAATATTAATATTAATAATAAAGTGAATAAAATCTTCAAAAAAAATCAAAATTTAAAATTTTTTGACCCTTCCTACTCATGTTATATTAATGTTTTTATTTCTTTTCGGATATAATATGATAAATAGATTAAAAAGATTTTGGTATTTTATTTTTCTAATTTATATTATCAAAGAACAATGCTTTTTCTTTTTTTTTGCTTATTTTACATTAATATTTACTCGGCAAAAGAAATAATTTGCGAAAGATGTCTTTTGTAAATATAGGTATAATATTATTATTATTTCTGGACTCGTCTCTCAATTTGGCGTTCAACCATACCAATTTCCCCTATCTTCTGAACTTTTAGATCGCATGAAAAAAATGGCCAAAAAAGATGATTTAAACAAAACAAAAATAGATATTATTTTAAATTTTAATATTATTAAAATAATTTAATTTAATTTATAAAATTTATAATATAGTTAAAAAAAATTATAATATTAATTTAAAAAATTTTAAAAAATTAGTTAAAAGTATTTAAATATTTTTAAGTGTTTATTTATTAGAAAATTAAATTAATATAAAAAAAATAATTTGTTTAAATTATAAGTTAATTCATAATATTTTAGTTGGTTTTTGTGCCTGAAGATGACAGTCAAACTGTCGAAATATATCGTATGAAGAGTTTTTTATTGTCGTTTTCTTTTGATTAAATCGTTGCCAAATTTATTTAATTATTTATTTAAAAATAGATATTATATTTGTTATTTTATCTACTATTGCATTCAATTTTTAATTAATTATATTATCGTTTTAAATAAAACTGATGTAAGGATTAGATCTTTTAGTATTTGGGGCACTACACTTTCTAAACTCATATCTAAAACTTTAAAATTACATTTTTGAATAAATTTTATTTGAATTCTGAAAACAATCAACTGATACTGGGGTTATCAAACAAACCTTGGCAGCTAAAATATTTCATTAATTTAAAAGTTATGTTACTAAAAAATATTGTTTCAAATCATATAGATAAAATGAAAATAAATAATAAGTTTTGTATATTTAATTGTCTGAAACCGGTTCGTTAATGAACTTTTAAATATGTCCATCGGGCATAATTCATCGACCAAAAATTCACCTAAAATAATGTTCAGAATAAATATGAATAGTAGTAATTTTAACTTTATTCGTATAAAGTTAAAATTACTACTATTCAAATTTATTCTGTAAATTGTTGGTCGGTGAAGTTTCCGGATACCAGCGGAATCATTTATAAAAATACAATTTAAATAAATAACTAAACAAGCTATTTACACTGTTTATTCAAGAAATGAAATATTTCGATATAAAATAGATCTTGTTCACTCTAATATAAATTTAACTAATCTATCCCCTTTGGTTTTTTTCTAAATAAGTTTTTCTTCTTTTTTTCTGGTTTTCACAGCGGAAATGGATTCACTAGCTATTTAATCGAATAATCGTTTATTAATAACTGGATTAATTTTTGAAATGAATAATAGAATTAAGTTACCAAATAATTACCTGCCAGTGTTGATCTGTATTTGCTTTTTATGTAGTAGCGCCATTCTCCTCCATTTTCTAGTGTTTAACCCTTTCTAAGGTGGTGGCAATATACTGTACACCATTTTAAACTAATAAAAATATCTAAGTGTAACGCTGTCGGTAATCATTTTTACTTTTTGTACAACTACTGACATATATTGAGCCTCTTTTGTTTTTTTCTATGTTTTTATTTTTTTATGATCATTTGTAACTATATAATTGTTATCAATAAACTTTGAGTTTTACATCACTTTTAGTTTCCTTTGCCTTAGAAAGGGTTAAAGAGGATTTACGAACTTATTAATTTACAGGTAAATGTACTCAGTCTTAATGATATCAAAATATTTACTTATACAGTTTTGCTCTTTAACAGACGTTTAAAAAATTATTTGAAAACTTTTGTTTTCAAAGACGTTTTCATATCTGTCATTCTTGATAAAACATAATAATAAATTGTTTGGCAAAAATGGAATTCTAAAATTTTTGTTTGAATGTATCAGTAATAAAAAATCATCAATTCAATTAAAATCAAAAAAGGAGACATCGATAAAAACATGATTAACTGAAGTATAACATTATAAAAATAAAAATCAAAGAATCTGAAAGTAAAATTGGTTTTATTCTTTATGTGTTCTAAATATTTATGTTTATTTATTAAATTTTATGAGGTTTTATTCCAATTTTAATTCTATGTCATTATTTGTTATTTTATGTGAACACGATGAGAGATTTGACAAGTAACAATACAATCTGAAACTATATTGAAGAATTGCTACCCCCCTTGTTTTTGTTACTTCATCATAATAAGTTTATCATAGTTTTTATAAGCCGCCCTTACGCAAATATTCTGTGATTTCTTAACACTCAATAAATTGTCACCATATCATGGAGTACACAGTGGTAATTCCCCCGGAGGTCGGCAAGAGCTCGACATCACTAAGTGAACGGAAATAGAATAGCCACATGGGCATTAACTATATTTAAAATGAGTCGAGTAAACGTAGAGATTTAGAAAGGAGGATTTTTTGTTATTAAGTTCTTTGAGATGAAGAAGAAAATTTTCTTTCTACCGACTATTAGCATGATTGATGTATTTAAATAATAACTTAACTCTTGTTGTTTGTGAAATAAACTGCAGAAGATGCTGCTGAATGTGGAAAGTGTAAGATGAAATATGTTGTGTGTTTAGAATCACTATTTAAGTAGCGTAGTTGAATTTCTCAAAGTTTTCAGCAGATTCTTTGTAAAATTTTAAACCACCATTGATAAATTTAGATCTAAATGACAAACCCAGTCTCCAAGTCATTAATAATTATCGTATTTCCTGAGAAAATGCATATTTTTAAATGGGTGTTATAGATCAACGGATACAATGTTTGTAAGTCAAGTCTACCTGTTGTAAACCATTGATAAGGAAAATTATCAGAAAGATGTAACACTTCCTAAAATTTGGATAAAATGAAAGTGTGTGCTAAGCACATGATATTTTGTGAATCATGTATTTTACATGGTAAAATGTAGTGTATTACAATGAAATAACTTTGTTAAAATAATTTGTTGTAATGTTTAACTAAATTGATACAATTAACTGTAATTGTTGTGTAACTTTGATTCAGTTTGACGAAATAATTTGTTACAATTCGAAATATATTATAATTTGACTGTAATTTGATTAAATAATTTATTTTTTCAATACAATTGACTGCAATGTTTTCTTACTTCGTTGCAATTTAATGAAATATTTTATTAATTGTTGTAATATTTAAGTACTTTGCTGCAATTAATCACTTAGTATTTAAACCAAATGCTTTCAAAATTTAGTCATTATTACTAATAACCTAACTTTTAAAATGAGCTCTAACAAAAATGTTGTGAATGCCGGTGAACTTGATCAAAAACTCGGTAAATTTATTTAATAATGTATAATAATAATTTTAATTTAGATAATTTAAATGCAATCAATTCAGTTACTGAATTCAAAATTGGTGAAATTGTAGATAGAAATGGTAATATATTTTATATTTAATGCATTTATTATCCTTAATTTAGATGATATGGATGTCGATTATTCTGTTAATGGAACTATTTATAGAACTACTAAAACAATTCTTTATGATGATACTAAAAACATTTATGCCAATTCGTCATCTGTGATGATGAATGTTCGATTTAAATATCATTTTGTTTATTATTTGTAATTAAATAATTAATATTTTTGTAAATAAGTAATGATTTTTAACTTTTTAAGAATTTTATTTGCGTTTAAATCAATATTTTAGTAAATTAATTTAGATATCTTTTAAATTATTTGCGCTTACTACTAACAGTTAATTTAAACAAATTTAATTTTTATTAAATAATTTAATAATAATATTTTGTAATTTCAATTAATTGAGTAAAATAATTTAATTAACCAAATTATTTAATTTAAATAATTACTTTTTAATCAAACTTTCTTAAAAAATTCGATTATTTATACATATTTGAATGTTTTTCATAATTAAGGCAAACTTTACCCGAATTACTGCCAATCAACGACCCAGGATGAAAAATGTCATAATATAATGATGAAATATTGTCAAATAAAAAATTATTATATATGTCCTGTATGTCAAACCCAGACTTCTAACCCTTACCTTAAAATTTATAGTGATCATGGAACGCATTTGACCCAATTTAATGATGATAAAATGTCTTTATTTAAAAGCGGTGTAAAAATAAAAAGTATCATCACGTCGGAAATATTAAAAAAAATAATTATAAAAGATATTAATCAAATCGGACAGGGATTTAGTGACATTATTGTTGAATCGAAAATTGAGTACGACTTATTACGTTCACATCAAATTATAAAAGTGAATATCGATAGATATAACGATAGATAGAAGGAAATAGTGCTTCCATCTTTTCTTTTGGAAAAAATAAAAATAGCATTAGTCAAAATGAAAAGATCAAAAGTACAATTTGGAATTCAAGTGGAATTTGAAAAAGATGAAGAAATCAAAAAAATGGTATAAAGAAATTACATTAAAAGATTGTTGAGAGAACTGAATTAGGAAGTAGTTCGAAATTAAATCGAATGCTAGAATAATTTTAAAATAACAAAGGTCTCCAATATATCTAGATTATCTGGAAATAGTTATATTCCCACATCTAAAGGATTAATAGGTAAAAAGGCAATAGTTAATGTGCAAAATAAAGATAATTTATGTTTCATAAACAGTGTTTTGGCTGTATTGAAATTTGATAAAATCAAGAAAGATAGAGAAAGACCAAGAAAATATTTACCGTATATGAAGGAATTAGTATACGATCCTAATGATATGCCAATGAAACTGTGTGATATCCCGACTTTTGAGAAGAAAAATCCTGGTTTGGCAATTAATGTAATGATTTATAATAACAAAAATCATGTGGATAAAGAAGAAATTGATATGAAACATCCATATTTGGATATAATTTATCGAACAAAGGTAACTGGAGTGAATCGAATTGTTTGGGTTGTCGGTGAATTTATAACATGTAACAAAGAATTAATAGTATTGAAATTCTTTTGATAATTACATTTTACTGAAAACTTTATAAGTAATTTATATTTTTACTAGTATTTTTCTTAATTTTAATTGAAGAATGATAGAATTTTTTGAAAATCTTACCATTAATTACTTCGTCAATAACTAATATTTAAATACAGTTTTTTCAAAATGTATATTACCAATTTGTTGAAGAAATTACAGTTTATTGAACATTTATCAAATTTAATCAATTATTTATCCTGTTGATTTAAGCTTGTTAACAATAATTATTTCTACCCATTATTGTGTCAGGAATGTGATAAATTTAATCAAAAACTTAGCATATTTTAACATTTACTACTTAAAAAATAACCAATTAAAGTGAACACGTGACAATATAAAAACACTTCATAAGACTTTTTGAAAAATAAATCAAATTTATAATTTAATTACTAAATCATCTTAATGTTAGCTTACAATTTATTTGATAAAATATACATATTTAAATGGTATAACTTTATACAGGGCCGGCCCTAGACTTTTTGCTGTTACAGGCAAGATTTTTTTTGGCCGCCCCTAACACTAGTAGAATTAGGTAAAATAACAAAAAAACACAAAAATTTGCTAATTATTCATTTGTAAATATAACAGAAAAAAGCCAATTTGTAATAAAAAATTTGTATAGCTTATTTAAAATCATTGCAATAGACAATGAAGATTTTTATTAAATAAATTTCATGTAATTTTAAATGTTCAATTCTTAGTAAATCTAGTCAGTAACTTAATATTGTTAATACTTGTTTAATTGATAGTTAATGGATTAACATTTATTGCTTATATGACTGTATATGAATTTATTATTATTTAATTTTAACTTCAAGGTGTATTTAAAATTAATTACTTTAAAAAATCTCATATTAAAAAACTTTAACTTATAAAAGCACAGCATTCCATCAAGGTTTTGAATTGCAAAAAATTTTTTCACAATCCGAAATTTTCATTTAACCAAATTTGAAATCTGCAGCAAAAGATTTTACTATCCTTTATTAATTATTTATTATTATTATTATTATTATTATTATTATTATTATTATTATTATTTTTATTATAAGGACTTTTTTAATTTTCACCTTTGATTTCATTTCATTTATAAATGACATTATATTTTCTACAAAATTTGAGCATGAATCAGATTTATTTATGGTATTCTTAGTCAAATTTTGTAGAAAATATAATGTCAATTATAATTATTGTTATTATTGTTATTATTATTATTATTATTATTATTATTATTATTATTATTATTATTATTATTATTATTTTTATTATCATTATTATTAATCATCATTATTATTATTAAATTTCAAAAATAAATTGAAGAAATTTTTTCTAATTATAAAATGGAATTACAAAAAATAATTTAATCAATTTCTAAATTATATTAATTTCTGTGTGATAAATTTTGAAAAAATATTTTTAGATTAATTTCGAAACTTTTGGAAAAGTCATTTTTACAAGAAACAAATCAAAAATTTTAATTCCTTTCTAAGTTTTTTTCCAAATGCCAAATTTTATTTTTCCAATTATTTTATTTTGATTATTTAAAATGTTTAATTTTGCAACAGACCCCTTCCCTCTCCATATATTTCAGCGTGGATGATGAATATCAGCAAATATTTGTCTCAATCTATTATTCCATCGTTGTGGAAAGTAACTAGAGAAATTTCCAGTGCAAACAAACAAACAAACAATGAATCCCGTGCATCTGTTGAGGAGATCTATCGAACTATCACAAGGAACTAACTATAGTAGAGTGGATAATTAATTTACATTTTATTTTTTATTAATTCGCTTTTGATTTTTCAAGTCATTAGCTCAACAAAAATCTCAATAAAGTTCAAATTATTTAAAGACAAAAAAAGCTTTTTCTGATCTTTAATTGATTAATAATGAGTTTTATTCGAGATTAATCAGTCGTAATCCATTTGTTTTACTTTGTCAATGCTTTACTTTAGATTCATTTTTTTCATACGAATTGATGTCTGAAAATAATTGTAAGGAATTTACTTTTTTGCTTTTTTATTTTAATTTTATTTGGTTTATATTAGAAACTATTTAGAGCTTCAATGGAAATAAAATTTGTAGTAAAATTTCCCATCTACCTCAAGATTTCCTCGAGAAGGCCGGATTATCATTTTGTAGGCATGATTGGGTGATCCTGTCAACGGAGGCCACAAATTCTAATTTTACGGAATCTACTGATTTTCATGATAATACAATAATATTTTTTCAACTTTCAAATTTTATAATAAAATCCAATCAATGAGGAGGCCCCATAAAGGAAATATTTAAAGAAAATCAAAATTAATTAAAAATTAAATACCCAATGGAAAACCCAATCAGTGTGAGAAACTCGGGTTGTCAACAAAACTATTCAATTAGAGTTAGAGAAATTAATGTGTACTGAAAAACCTTTATATAATTTGTTTAAATATATATCAGATAACTCCTAATAGTATCACTAATGCTATTGGAATAGTATCATGAACAAACATTAACAATTTTGAATAGTGAGGTTTTGCATTTAAAAAATGCAATATTTTTAAATTTAATACATTTATTCATCAACGGCATACAATTCATCTTCTTGATCAATATTTTCCATTTGACTGACGGTCATACGAATCATACTTAGAAATGTTCCAATCTCTAAATTTTTTGGAAAAAACAGCCGAAAGAATAGAGTTATTGATATTTTCAATGGAGATTTGATTCCATGTTTCAATTATCCAATTTCATACAATTTCAATATTTGGTAGTTTGGTATTTTCACCTTTTGTATATTCCACATTTTCACCGTTTTCCATACATTAATCTTTTCTCATACTTTGTCTTTAAAAATTTTTTAAATTCCAATATCGCCAGTCTGTAAATACGGCGTCAATTTCCCTGGTATTAAAATCAATCCTATACTCCTCTTTCGAAAAATTTTCCTTCACTTTGTTAGCAATATGGGCACGACACGAATTCCATATAATACACTTTCCTTTTGAAACATCAATTAGTGGAAATATAGTGGCAATCAATGATATGATCAAGTCCTGGTTCACCCAAGCATTTTTTTGGTTTGTTGAAAAATAGGACAAACATGACGAGTAATACCTTTATCTGGTTTTCCCTGATGAATAGCCAAAGGCTAAATCTTTGTTCCATCGCCATATACAAATAACGTTAGTGTAATTTTCATAGAAAAAAATCAGTGTTTTATTTTCACTATGATTATAATATTTTTTAATTCTGTATTCATTTTTTATAAATTCTTCAATTCTGTTAGATTTTCAGTTAGATTTTTTAAAATTTAAATTTTTAACATTTTTAATTTTTATCTTTTACACCTTATAAAACCTCCAAATAAAGGTTAAATTCTTTAATATTATAAGGAAAAATGATAATGGCGGCATTTAAAAGTTTTAGTTCCACAAAAGCCAGGGTATTTGAATATTACATTGGTTTATTATCATGAAAATGATTACTCTTCTTCATAATCAAATATTCCCTGACATTATTCCCAAAAGAAAATAATTATCAAAAACTTTTCTTTCACTGAATAATGAAAAAAAAATTGGCTTCAATTAAAATTGAATATGAAATGTAAATCAACTATTTTGCATTGATTAAACTTTCAATTTTCTTAAATATTTATATTTTAATAATAATATATAATATAATAATATAATATATAATATAATATATAATATAATATATAATATAATATATAATATAATATATAATATAATATATAATATAATATATAATATAATATATAATATAATATATAATATAATATATAATATAATATATAATATAATATATAATATAATATATAATATAATATATAATATAATATATAATATAATATATAATATAATATATAATATAATATATAATATAATATATAATATAATATATAATATAATATATAATATAATATATAATATAATATATAATATAATATATAATATAATATAATATATAACTGTGCAATATTTTGTGTCTACTTTGACACTGTTGCATAATAGTGTTGAACCGTGAGACTATTATGCAACAGTTTTGACTAAGTTTTCAGCGCAACATATTACGTTGCGGTAATATAGCTATCTATAAAATAGCATCTAATAATGTATATGTTTGTCTTACAAGCTATCACGACAAAGATGGAGCTTCAAAAATTTATAAAGCCCTACGATGGAGTAGGTGATTTTTACACTTGACTAAAGAAGCTAAAGTTAGTTGCCAAGCATTAAAAAATCGAAAATTTGGTCTTTGTTCTCCTATTGCTGCTTGATGGACCAGCCTTTCTCGTTTATGATAATATGACGGAAAAGAAAAAATAAAAATTGTGAAACAATAGAAAAAGATCTAACAGATGTCTTTTTGATGGACGGCTTTCAGGCTTATGACACGTTTCGCAATTGATTATGGAATGGAGAACCAGTAGATGTTTTTCTTGGAGACCTGCAGCGATTGGCTACGCTGGCCGGGATAAATGGTGACGGGCTTCTGAAAATAGCGTTTGTAGTCGGACTCCCATCAATGGTTTCTCACCAACTTAGAGCTTCAGCAAGGATCACTGAAATGAACCTTTCAAAAGATGTTTGACAAGCTCGAGCATTAATATCCGAACAAAATGGCTCTGCTGGTCTTATTGCAATGAAAAGAAGTGGTTTTGGGCCGTGTAAAGAAATCAAACTGTGCTATGGATGTGGAAAATCCGGTCATTTCAAAAACAAATTCCCTACTCAAGAGTGTTGGACATGCGGAATCAAATGGCATTCGTCCAGACAATGCTTATCAAACTATTTAAATTATATTTGATTATGAAGTGTTGAAAGGTTGTATATAATTAAACAAAAACTTTGATTGAAAACTTGGCAATATATTGCTTTATTTAATTGAATTGGAAAAACAAAAATATTCTCCTTTGATTATTGTTTTAACATTTCCTCTTTATGTTAAAGTTTCATGTTTTCATAGTCGCAATTATTAACCAACATAAAATCATAAATGAAATTTTAATATTAAATAATTATAAAATATTGAAATGATTAAATTTTATTAAAATTATAAATTTTAAATACGAATTTCTTTTGGATAATTTGTTTGGAAAAAATACTTAGTTCGAAGCTGAAAATTATGAAGGTCTGTTTGAAAAATTTAACAATATTATTGAGGTTTGTCTGAAGTGCTGCTGATAAAATTCTGGTGTGCAAGAAATTGATAAATGCAAAATTTAGGAAAATTCAGAATTAATAAATTAATTAAACATTTTTGAAATATTAAAATTTTACACATTACAAGGAAAATTGGTATGCACAGATATCAAATGATGAAATGAATACAAATACAATAATCTAAAATATATAGGAGGTCCCCAGAAAAAGATATTTAAAAGAATTCAAACTAATTTAAAAAATATATATAATAAACTAAATGTGTATAATTTATTTTTACAGGCATAGATAAAACTATTTTAAATCTATTTTCATCATATAAATTTAAATAAGTTTAACAAAACATTTATGAGATAAAAAAGTGGATTGGTCTTCTGTCAGTTTATATTATTATTAATAATTGATATTTGCTGTAAAATTCTGACCGTGTATGACTTTATATTTTTTTTGCCGCATTTTATTTAATCATTATATTGATGCTATTATTATTATTATTATTATTATTATTATAATTATTATTATAATTATTATTATTATTATTATTATTATTATTATTATTATTATTATTATTATTATTATTATTATTATTATTATTATTATTATTATTATTATTATTATTATTCATACTGCTGCTTGAATCCTAGGATTTGTACTTAAATATATGTTGTATTTATTTAATTTATTTCTAAAAACTGTAAAGGAACTCTAATCCCGTTTGTCAGCTTTTCACAGTCAATTCCAACAAATTTAAAGGAGAAAAGTGTAAGTGCAAAACTATTCATTATGATGAATTTATTTTAAAAATATTTTAAAAAAAATTAAATGTATAAATACAAGAAGCAATAAAAAGCTCTAAAATTTACCTTTACCGTTTTAATATAAAAAGTGGAATTAAAAATAAATGTAATTCACAATCACGAAGTATAGTATAATGATGCATGTAAATTTTCGATATGTGTAATTGTTACATAGAATAATCTCATACGAAAATTTTTTTATTTGAAAAAAATGAAAGAGAAAATTTTAGAATTTAATCCCAAAGACTACTGAATTCAATTTTATGAGTTTTCGACAAAATAAAGAGATAAAATAGTAAAGGATGAAGACTTATTTTAATTGGGAGGTTCTTAGTAATACATAAAAGTTGTCATTAAAATTATTTTCTACTTCATTATAGTAAATTCTCTTAATTTATGCCTGACCTATAATTTTTATCCTCATTTTAATTAAGTATCTTTTCTATTTATAAACAAATTATTTGTTATAGTAGACCTTAATTTGTAGATAAACTGTTTTTAATTTATGAAAGCTTTAAAATATTTTTGTTTAATTTGCACTCTTCTATCAGATAACGATTCAATAACGTGAAGGCAGATGTCCCAATAGAAAATGGACTTGTCTGGGATTTTAATTTAATTTAAATTCACTCAAAGTTATTTATTTTGGTTTCTGAACTCTGGTTTTTCAATATCACAAATCTTTCGTTTCATAGTTTTCTTCGACCAACTGCCAATTCATCTCATCTCGAGCTCTCTTTTAATAGTGTTTCTTTGAAAACATTTTTATTGTTGATACAATCTTTCCTGAAATTCGAAGTTAATTATCTTTAAAATCTGGTCAATTGTTTTTAAACATCCGATTTGCTCGGTTGGCTCTTGGGTTACTTTATCCAAATAACTTTATTTGTTTTATTGACTCCACTTTATTTGTACAGCTCGGGTCTTTACATGTCTCTGGCTTTCTTCGTCGATTGGGTATCTCATTGGCTCTGGCCTCCCATTAGATCTGGTCTTCCATTTGGGAATTAATTAATTTTAATTAGTTTGTCTTTCGCCTTTAACTTTCCCTGCGGACCCCTCACTAAATTTTTATTATTATATTTGGTGTTCAACTATGCCCGTTTTCCGCAGTCAATATTAATTTTCAAATTTTATAAAGTTTTAATTATTTTTTGTACTTAAATTATTTTTGTTGTTTTTTGTTCACTCATTTTATTTCCATAATTTTATAACAACCCCAACAATATTTATGGAATTATACACGTATCGATTTAAAAACATTTATTTAACATTAGATTAACGGACAAAATCTGTAGTTGTAGAAAAATTAATTGAAATAAAATGTATTATTAAAAAAAATTTAAATTTTGAAATCCATCTTATGTTAAAACATTGAATTAATGATGGCGCTGTGTGAATAACTGGAGCGTTATTAATAATAACTTAAATAAAATAATTAAATGTCAAATTATAGCTTTATTTTTTATTATTTATTATTATTTAGAATTAAAATTATTGGATTCGTCAAAAATTCATAAAATTAATTTTTAAAAAATAAATTTAAAATTTAAATCTCTCAAGCATCAATATGACAATTTTTAAAAATCATTTATATGGTCAGCATGAAAAGTTAAATTAATTCTGGTTTAATTTTATAATTGTCTTTAATTGTTTAGAATTTGACAGGGGGAGATAGAATAGATAATTGATGATATAATTTCTCTTAATATAGTTTCTCATGAATATTTATTTACTGTTGGCTTAATTTGATTAAATTGGATACTTTACTGAAACCAGGAAATTCTATTTAATTAATTTTAACATTTAAATAACTTTTTTTGTTTAATCGTTTTCATATTTTTATTTAATTTTACAATTTCTCCATTTAATATATTTATACTATGTTATAATTTAATTTTTTTATTTTGAAAATGCGAATGAAAAATCCCAATGAAGCCCTCAATTAATTTCCTAAACTCTGATCTACTTTAATATTTTAAACATAAAATCCTAATTCCATCTGCTAAGATGATTTGTTTATTAAAACATTCAGAGTGCAATTTTTAAGAAAATTAATATTATAATAAATGAAAATATTTTTAAATTTTTCGTTTCTTTAAAAATAATTAGAATGAAATAAATTATTTTTATTTTTCAAGTTATCAAGAGTAAATATTTCAGTTTTATTTTGTTTATATACTTGGTGAGGTTGAAACGTCCTTACAATCGTATTAAATTAATAGATACTGAAAAAACAAAAAAAAATTATTTTTATACAACTTTCATCACAGATTTGACTGCCATTTCAAATAAATTTCGTTTCTTTAAGAGAAATCTTTTTACATTTATTTTTTATATTCTTATTTTACTCAAATTTCTGACTCAATTTTTCAATTTTTCTTGAGTATGGGAATGACTTCCATGAGACACAAAATTGCACGAGTACTACATGAAATTCTCACCTTGACTTTGAAATATAGAAACTCAAATGATTACTCAAACAAATTTTGCATCATCTTTTACTTGAATAATTACTTCAAATTCATCATATTCGAGATCTGTTTTATATCCTTCAATTACTTCATCATATTCACTATCGATAGCATTTTCAAAATCCATAGTATTTTCCATTTCAAAAAAATCAACGAATTCATCAAATTCTATTTTATCATAAACATGATTTTAAATTACCATACGATCATCAAAAAATTTAAAATTTACAATAATAATAATAATAATAATAATAATAATAATAATAATAATAATAATAATAATAATAATAATAATAATAATAATAATAATAATAATAATAATAATAATAATAATAATAATAATAATAATAATAATAATAATAATAATAATAATAATAATAATAATAATAATAATAATAATAATAATAATAATAATAATAATAATAATAATAATAATAATAATAATAATAATAATAATAATAATAATAATAATAATAATAATAATAATAATAATAATAATAAAAATTATAATAATAATAATAATAATAAGAAGTAGAAGTAGAAGAAGTAGAAGACGAAGAAGAATCGTTCATTCATTCAAGTTGTTTAAAAAAGTGTTAAAGAATCTTCTATCCAATAGAATATGAAAATTTTGATAGAGCAACATCATTAGTTTGTTATTACCCGGTAAACATTATTAAATAAATTTTTTTTCGTTACAATTAACATTGCAATAAAAGGTTTCTCGTTTAATCAGCGCCATGCTGTAACATTTGGAGGTCCTGTGTAGAAATTAAAAAAATATTTTTTTAATTTTATTGAATTAAAAAAACTAGGGGCATATAAAAAATAGATTATTTTTGTGAGTAATTTAAAAAATGGCATATCAAATTGATAAATTTAAAAAATATCATATCAAATTCGCTAATTTAAAAAATAGTATCTTAAAAAAATAAAATTTAAAAAATAGCATCATAAAAAAACTTTGCCTAGAAAAAATATATTAGACATAAAAAGCAATACAAAGTTAAAAGCGAATATTTAATTCTCTCTCGCTGACCGTATTCTTGAAACTCTCGGTCTTCCACGAGATCTTCTCACTTCCTGTGGTAGAGTGTTATCTCTTTGCAAGCTAATGACCAAAAGAGGCGCAATTGAATCTACGTACGAGCCATGGTAATAACAAGATGTAAAGTATATCTCAACAAATGGTTTAGGATCTTGTCTTAGATATACGATTACTGCACATAAATGCGAACTTGGATATTCGAACTCAAAAGATTCTGCAATCGTATATAACCGCCCAATAGTAATGTTAGTTTCAACGCTAGCTAAATGTTTAGCAAAAATCGAATTCCTTATAGTTCTTTCTCTTCTTTGGCTAAATATTTTCATGGAATAGTTTTCAGAGATATAATAAGGTTTGTTATATCTTGCTTAATGAATTTTTTGATGGCTGAATTGATTGACTCCGCGGCGTTTGAAGTGTTTTTCCCATACTTCGCACTAGGACATTTTGAATTAGCCTAACTACAAATCCTCATATTAACAAGTTCATGATAAAATTCTTCTTTTAGAACTTGTAGTTCTGCCATACCTCTTTCAAAAGGAATTTCATCATATGAGTAGACAGGATACCAATATTTTTCCAATAACAAGATGTTATGAAACCTCTATTTTAATTTCATTGCAATAGGTCTAACGCAATTGCATTTGATAGCGCGTGGGGCCACTGAATTGACCGCTGATAACAGCCCAACATCCCTATCAGACATTGTTATCGTAGAAGAATCATTTATGTCAAAATGCCTATTTAGGTTTTCTAAAAAATTTAACCAGCTGCTTCGATTTTCAGATTCAACTATAGCATAGGCTAATAGAACAAGTTGATCTTTGCCATCTTGTGCAACAGCGACTAATAATGTTCCCTTATTAACACCAGCCAGAAAAGTCCCGTCAATTGTAATACATTTCATATTTATCGAATAAAAATGTTTAGTGGCTCGCCAACTCATGAAAAACCGTTTAAATAGTGAATTCTCCAGCTCTAAATTAGTGAATGTGTCTAATGGATTTATTGAAGATATTAAGCTATTAATAAACGAGTATGAATTTTTGAGCACTATTTGGGCTTTGGATTTGTAACTTTCGAGTGCCTTGTACGCCGTAATATATTTCAATTGGCTTCCAGTTTTCTGTCTCACCAATTCAATAATTTCCGAAGCCTTTGCTGATGAAGGAGTAGATTCAGAAATAACTCTTTTAATAGCAATGCACGTCGACAATTTTGAATAGCTGTAATCAGTTGTATGAAAGGGATGCATAACGCTGACTATACACTGATCAAGAACTATCTTTTTGTATGTGATACTTTAAAATCGCAAGAAAATGATTTACAACTAAGTGTTGCATGTTTCTTGTTGCGCCGGTGAACAATATATGGTACTCTTTTAAGTATGAAAATAGTTGCAAGAACTCATCTATGTTCGAAAACATACTACGAACTCTAAATTATAATGATAACTGTTCCGAATTATTGGAGATTATTTCATTTGTTCTGAGTAATGTATTCATGAACAACCGTATCGAAATAATATTTTTTATAGTTTTTTATAATTAAATGATATTTTTTATAATTTTTACAATTACATAATATTTTTCAAAATTTGTTTTATTGGATGCCATTTTTTAAATTTAAAAGTTTGATATGCCATTTTTTAAATTATCGATAAAAAATATGCTAAATTTTAAATTTTCCCAAAAAACTAATATAAAGAAATTATAAAGCAATTTTTCTAGATTTGTTTGAAAGTTAAACGAATTTTGAATTTTCATATTTGTTTTTTTTAGTAAATTGTGTTTGTTTGCTATTGGAGAAGATTTTCTGATGGATTTATTATTTGAGGGTCCCTCCAAAATAAGGGGATCCAGTGCGATTGCACTTGTTGCATTTGAGATAGTGCGGTAAATAAGTTATATAATCTATTATCTCAAATTCAAAAAAAAAATTCTCAACTAATATATTTTACAATAATTTAAAAATATTAAAAAGAGAAATATTTGTTTCAAACGTGAAATTAATTAAGTTAATTTAATTATTACTATTGGTTATGTATATGTAAACTAAAAAGACAAACAAAAATAAAAAATATTTACATCCTACCTGAGTATAATCAGAAATTAATCTTTCAACCGGATCTCTGATTATCAAAATCAGCTTCATTTTCTGATTCAATTTGTAAACTCTTTCCGGTACTTTTGGAGAATGAAAATATGCTGGAGTTTTTTCAATAATAACTTCTCGTTCTGTCGACAATGGCATGGCATTGAGATACCATTGCAAAGCGTTCGGGGAGTTGTATCTGGAATCATTGTCAAAAAAATGCAATTCTGGCCCAATATGTTTTACGAGAGGATGAATAGCGAGAAATTTCAAAGCGGCTCGGGTGCCAGCTTTTTTCACACCGATGATTAGTGCTGACGGAAAACGTTTTTCCAGTTTGAATTTTCTATCGAAATGAAACAGTTGATGGATAAATATCAAAAGAGTTATTGCGATGCAGCATCTGAGCAGTAAGATTAGCTTTACCATTAATAAATGAAACCTGAGCATATGATTCCATTGTATATTTTATCATTTTCCCATTAGCCAATAGAATTAATATATTACTGATTGCCATAATTTCTGAGAGCGAGCTTCATGCTCTCTTGCATATACTACTTATTACTCTGAATTATATTTTTCTCGATTTTCTTAATAAGTCTGTAAGTAATTTTCTTGATTCGATTCACTTCTGACTCGAATTTCATGAGAGATACAAATAATATTTATTGAATTATTCTCGTTTGTCCACTAAGTCAAAATTCGCTGAATATTTTTCGTTAAAAAAATATTAAATATAAACATTTTTTTACTACTCATTCGAATTGATAATAATTTACTTTAGAGTCTAGACAGAAAATTGAATAAAAAGCATAGGTTAAATAAATATTAATAAAATTCCATCCAGTATTAACAAATAATGAAAAAGATAAGTATAGAACGATATATTAGTAACTATTGCAATTTAAAGTATAAAAATTGTTTTAAAAAAATTCATAAATTAATAAAAATACATTTTCTGATATATTTAGCACGACTTAAAAATAATAAATAAAACAAAATAATAATCTAAAGGAAATTGAAAATTAAAATATGTTAATAGTGAAAATTATAAAATAAAGGAAAAATTGTTAAACAAAAATAATTTTAATAATTAAATAATTAGGGTAATGATAAATAAATAGCCCTATAGGAAAATATTTTACTGATAGAATTTTTTTTTTATTTTCCGCACTAATCCTCACCAGTGGCGTAACTAGATAGGGGCGGAGGGCTCCTGGCATCACTTGCTTGGTGAGGCAGTTTGCGATGAAAGGACTGCTCTCGTGCTATGTGTTTCTGATAAAAAATATATATATTAACAAATATTTAAGAGTTAATTTGAATATGTAAAAGCAATAAACAACAGATTAATAATGCTAGATTTTTGATCGCCCCTATAAATAAAAATACTTTTGGTCAGCTGAAAAATTTGACTAGTTCCATAGAATCCGTAAAAGTCGAAGTCAAATTAATAACCTTTAGGAGTTTGTGAATACTGATTGAGAGTTGTTTTGCCTCAAAGTGAAATTTGAACGAGCCCTGCTTTTCAGAAATTAGCATTAATATTCTCCATTTTATAAAGAAAGATTAAGTAAAACTTAATTATATTATTTTCTAATGTATAGAATTAATTATTGTATTTTTATTAATTATTATGATTAGTCTCTTGGAATTGAAAATTGTATTGTTGGGGTTCCTCATATTTGGATCTTTTACAGTATATTCAATTCATTGCTCTGTATCTGTAAATGCAACATAACTAGGTATTGTGCTGTTTCCTTGATTATTAACAATAATTTCAGCTTTCCCATGTTGAACGATATCATTAAAATACATGGTTTCAATAATTGAGAATGAAATTTACAAAGCAATGATAGTAACTTCCAAAGTTTTATTTGTTGCAAATCACAATTGATCGTAGAAAATTCGTAAATAAATCCAGGTCCGAAATCCAATTAAACATTGATAAAACCAAATTTCAAAAATATATAATTGTTACGAATAAACAAAAGATTAAATTTATCATAAAGTCCACAATTTAAATTAAAAACTTTTCAAACTCGATACCATTGATGCGAATAAACAACTATAGTTAAAAAATCATAAAATCCACAAATCGAATAAAAATTTAACAATTACATAAATTACAACCCAAACAATCTAGAAACCACAGACGCGAGAAACGAAATTTACCAAGCATTAGCATGCTCCCTTATTTTATAAAGATAGATTTAGAAAAACTTTTTATATTTCCGATGTTTTTAGGAGAATACAATAATTTGTAATCTGAATCAATTTGAACAGTTTTGATTTTGAAATGAGTTTGGTTTCAAGCTGTCATAAATATGTGGAAACAACTGTTTTACACGATTGAATTTTGATGTGGATAATTATCAATGAATGGTTGGTGATATTCAAGAGTTGTTGGTACATTTTAAAATTGAAAAGGTTGCGATCATACTAAAAGTAAAAATATTTAAACAAAATTAAATATTTGTTATTTTTAATAACTCATTTGTAATTTTATTTTAAACAATTAAAATTTAGTAAACATTAGGTAAAAATTAAATGTTGCAGTCACTATAGATTATTTCTCAAACAATTTGTAATATTATATAAATAATAAATACTTGTTGACTCGAATTATAAATTAGTGGTTCTATACTCGACAGACAGGCTCTAAGTTTTTGTTGAATATCACACACCTGTAACAAGAGTGGCCTAACTTTATGAGAATATCTTATTCTGAATTTATTACATTTATGGCTGTCTACTCTTTCGTGTCTGAGTTCGTCATTTGATATGTTAAAATAAGTAACATCAAAATAATTTAACCGTTTTAAATAAAAAAGTTGAAAATTAATTTTTGACTTTCCAAGAGTCAGTGATCCGTTATCCGCAGACCACCAATTTATGAACCACTGTTCTAAATGAAGCCTCTAATTCTATTATTGTAGGAAAAACGAATTGTGTGCAAAGCGATTACAAACAGACTTGAAAACAAAAACTCGAAAATAAAAATTGAAATGCAAAAATAATTAAACATTTTAAAATATTAATATTTTCTGGTAAGAAAGTATGAAAAAGTATCTAATGAAAAAACTAATACAAATTTATTAGTCTTATATCAATGCAATTTGTTGGAGCTATAAATCTAAAATTATTGTAAAAGGCCGGAAGCAGATAGCAAAAGTCACAATTGAAATTGAACGGTGTATAAAAATGTGAAATTGCTGAAAATCAACCAACTATCAAATTTGAATTTGATAGATTATACAGATATAGATTATACAATGGTGAAGATCATAGTGGTAATGAATTTATCAGAATACGTTTAGAAAGGATCGAAAAGCAATTGAATGTAAAATATTGTTCATTGATCGTTAATTAAACCCATGTTTTGTTAACAACAGTGAAAGTAAACAAAGCGGAATTATGAAGCCATTATTAAGATAGCTTAATTGATGGGAAAATGTGGAAAAAGAGTATCTTAAGGAAAACACATGGTAAAGTAATTAATTACAACAACATTATAAGACAAGTATAAATTAGAAACAACCGGCATTTTACTTCAGATAGAGACGGGAAAAACTGATAATAGAATTTGTGGATAAATACAATTTATTGAACTATTGCAACAGAAGAGTTAAGAAAAATCCATTGAATAGCAGAGGGACTCGTCGAGTGATCTTAACGCATATTTTTTCTTGCTGTAATAATTTTGGTATGTAATTTATGATAAAATCAATTATATGTCGGGAGTATTGTGTCTTATTATATCGAGCAAATGAAGTCAGAAAAACGTTAAAAATCCATTAAAAGGTCGAATCTATGCGCTTGTCAGACTGCTGACATGCTCATCAAGCTTGAAATAAAAATATTTGAATTTGCTAGAAGGTCTAGAGGCAATACCATGATAAATTACGCTAGAGGTTTGTTTCTGTAGTATCTAAATGATTCATGAAACGAGCATGAAAAATTTTGTAGCATAAAAGATAGAAAAAACATAATAAATTGTTCATAACGATTGAATAAAAAAAGTATTAGAAGAGATAAAGTGAGAAAACGAAGTTTCATTCAGAGAAGTAATTTCTTAAGAGGCTAAATCAGATTGCTCAGCTTAAGGTGGTTACTCGTAGTCACAGAAATCACTAAAATATTGCACTTTTAATGAATTAATTTTTATCAATTAGACCAGAAGTTCCTAACCTTATTTGACCTAACTCCCTCTTTTCAGAAAAACAATTACTCAGGACCTTCTTCTCTTCCTTTTTTATGCGTTCACCGAACCCTTATTTTTATTCAATCCCCCACAATGCATCCAAGGCTATTTGAATTTGTTTTTAAAAACAACATTGCATATATTAAAGCTATATTTGTAGAAGCTCTCAAATCAGAATTGAGGATTTTAAGAGCGTAAAATAACCGCTTTATGGATAGTTATTTTGACGGTAATGCTGAATCTTTTAAGATTTCTAGATAACATTTAAATTATAAGCCCGGTTAATTTTATCCACCATTTTCAATGCATCGTAAATATCATTTTGAAATTTTGAAATAGAGTCAGATCTCGCTTTTAAACATAAAAATGAAAGAGACCAATAGCTTTAGCGTTGACTTGTATACAATGGATTTTGCGGATTTTGGTGACTCAATGTCTCAACGCAACTCATGGCACATACAGGTTTAATATTCATACTTTATACACATTCATTATTACGAAATTAAAATTTTATAAATTTCTAATTAAAAAATGCATTTTATAGAAAAAATGGTTGGAGTCATAAAAATGAGCAACCACGACTCGGCTTTAATTCCGGAAAAAACACTACAACTCCGACTTTGACTCCACTGCAATGGAAAATAGTGAATTTAATAAATTTTTTTTTAATGTTTTTCATTTTTAAACTTTTAATTGCGAAAAATTAACCTCATTGTTTAGGGGGGGGGGGTAAATTTCACATTAATTTTATATTAATTTAAAAATATACGGCGTTTGATGAATTAGAAAATTTTAAAAATTAGGATATAAATTTTTAAAAAATTAATATTTCATACAAGTATTGATTTTATATAATCCTCTGTAAAAAAACTTTTAAAATAATACAAAATAATGTACAGAAACAACGAGAATATTTAAATGAGATTTAGCAAATAAACATTTTGCGAAAGTTGACAAAATCTAAAATAATTCATTTATATTACATAATAAAAGAGTATAATATTTGGTCAAAAACAGGTGAATTTTACAGAGGATAGATTATAAATCGAAATAGAAATATAACATTTTGTAATATAAAAAAATTTTTTTTTAATATTTATTATTAGTTGTAATCATATGTGTTCCGATTGGCTCACGTGGATATGAGTAATCACTTGAGAGATGAATCACCGCAATGACTCATGCATCAGATAAAAAAACTAATCATATTACATTTTGATGAGTCATGCTATCTGTTATGACTCAGGGAAATAATCCTACATCGTGTTAGGACAGCAGTTTCCAACCTATTTTTGCCGCTCCTTCCTACCTTTTATTTTTAATATATATTGATTAACTTCAAAATAGGTTTCTATTTTTTAATAAAATTAAAATTGTTGGGGTATTACGAAAAAAGCACAGTAAAATCAATAAAACACCAAAATGATAAAAGTGCAACATTAATTAAAAAATTTACAAAAATTCGAAAGTAGTATTGATCGGTGGAAATTAGTATGGTTGAACGCCAAATTGAGAGACGAGTCCAAAAATAATAATAAAAATTTAGTGAGGGGTCCCTAGAAAATAATATAACCCAAAAAAGAAATTAATTAAAAAATTAATTACTAATGGGAAGCCCGAGTCAATGGAAAACACGAGGTAATGGAAAACCAGAGAGATGAGGAAAGCCCACGTGTAGACGGAATAATATAAAAGGGTAAATTGGCCTAAACAATATTAAATGGGCGCCACTGATCTATGGAGAGGTAATTATTTCCTAATTTGTAATTTAGTAATGGAGTAAACGTTGTTGACAAATTTCAACTAAGGTGGTCTGTGGGAAGTAATTATTTTTAATAATTTAATAATGTAGCAAATGTTGTTGACAATCGTCTGAAAACTATCTGAGTAGGAGTATAAAAGGAAAAGGGAAAAACACGAAATGGCCAGTGGTCGAAGCAAACGAATAGTAGAGTCAGGTCAGTAGAAGAATCTAAACCCAAGCAAAGTCAAAGTTATCTATCAGAAAGGGTGATTATCCATTGGGTAATCTACCTTAAGATAATCAAATTTATACGGTGGTTGAAGGATGCAAATAAATCAGTGAAATTGTGATTACAAACCATTGAAATAAATCGGATTGGGTTGTAACTGTGATAAAGTGCACATAAAATTATTCTGTGTTGGGTTTACTTATTTGATTCGAAAAGGACACGAGGAGTCAGGGCGAACCGACTTTCAATAATAATAACCCAACAAAATCGTCAAAGTCTTTGGTAAAAATTATTTAAAGAGTTATATTTGTTTATATGGATCACATTAGTTTGGAATTTGGAGATAGATTTTAAAAAAGTGCTTGGTAATTTAAGTTTAAAAAATTGTTGAAATCAGTTATTTTCTTATTATGGATAGTGAAGTCGAGGTTCATGATAAGTCTTTGTCAGAATTATTAGATGGTGCAGTTGATATTATTTCCAGCCTGAATGAATCAACTAAAAAACCGATTAATGAAGACAATTCTGAAGTGGATTTGACGTTGGAAAATTTACTACAGCAATTTCTGAGTAAAGATTTAGTTTTCCCACCATTAAAAGATGTAGCTGACAAAAATCCACAATGGCTGATTGATAACCAAAGTAAAACTGAAAGCTAGGTTTCTTCTGGAATTATTTTGGCTAGATTGAAACTGTTGGGGTTGTTAAATTAAAGATTATTTTAAAAGAATTATAATTTTCATGTAATTAGAATTGGATGGCAAGGAATACGAAACTGTAGAAAATCAATAAATCACGTAATTCAAATTTGAAAAATAAATCAGATATATATGAGATTATGCTGAATATCATGGTAAGAATGGATTTATCAAATATTTTCAGAAAGGGTCGAAAAGCAATAAAATGTACAAAAACAGAAAATCGTTGATTAACTAATTAATTAATTAAAAAAAAGCAGAGTTGTGTAAACAAAAGGAAAAACAAACAAATTTGGTTTTGGAAAGCATTACCATGACATTATGATTAATGGGGACCTGTGGAAAAAGATTATTATATGTAAGTTTCATGGTGGGGCAATCAATTATGTTTTTCTATGACAAAAAAGATGAAAATAGCCTCGAGACAAAAGCTGTCAAATGGAAGCAATTTGGTTGGATGACTATTAATCAAACCCATTGTTTCTACTATATAAAGGAACTCAAATTTAGAAGCATTTGGTATTTTGCCTCAGGTAGGGACACGAAGAAACTGAGAGTAGGATTTGAGGGATTAAATCAGTTATTAGATTTGGAGTAATAGAAGAATTGAAGGATCTTATTAAGATCTTATTAATTTTCGCGTTCAGATACCTTTAATACACTATAACCCACATGCACTCAAGTCAATAAAATGAAATTTTTGTTACCCCGGATCAAACCGGTGGTTAGCGGGGAACCCGTGGTGATGGCAGTAGCTGGAACCGCTCAGTATTCTCCCTTCCTAAATCCTAAATCTATAATTAAATTACTTAATTAATAATTATAATGAATGGTTTGATGCATGTGTGTATGTTATTGTATGTCTGAAGCGTGTCTCATATTTCAAGTTCATTATTACATAATAGTCTTCGATTCCAAAGATATAAATACTAGAACTCTTATGTCATGAAATAGATTTAAGAATATACCTGACTTTGCACATAATAATCATCATTATGTTGGGACAAAACAAAGGGACTTGGGATTGGTTTAAAATGGTCAGCTACACAACACGAAAACTCAGCACCAAGTTAACCTAACTCTAACACATCGCAGCATGTAAATAGCAAAAAATCTAGAATTAGAATTTTGAAAATTTTGGTATTGCAAAGTAGCCTGGATACTTCCAATTAACACTAAGTAAGTATTTTGGTCGTGTTTTGACCCTACTTTGTTTCATATTTATGCCAATTAATACATTCCAATTATTATGAAACTTCTCTTTTAAATTGGAACTTGAATTGAACTTTTCCTTGGCCTACAGCGGAATTACAGCATTGAAGTTAATAAAATCAACATACAGTAAATAGTGTTGTGGAGATACTCTTGTGACGATGTAAGAGTATCAATGTGACGGAGAACATGGTACTTGAACTTAAATTCAGATTTATAGCGATATGATAAACTTAGTAAGGGTCTTCTGGATCTCCACTAGACATCAACCCGCATGAGACTTCGACATAAAATGTTACTATACACTGTTTAAAACCACTGGTACATCGAGTAATCCAGTGGGCATTCATTAATTTTAATATCAATATCCTTACCTCTTAAGAACAAATATCAAGGATGGGTGTAGGCAAAAACCCTTGAAATTGTTGTAAAAAATAATAATTCTCTACACAAATAAAATGTGTAATCTTTATAGGCATACAAGCTAGAATAGTAATTTGCTTTAAAAATAGAGTTTAAATTAAGTAAGTCCTTATTACCCATCGGTAGTAACCATGCGCCTGAAATTACTTAAAAAACAAACTACAAATTCGTTGATTTTGAATGTTTCTAAGTTATATGTTTATTTAATAAGTGTAAAAAATTTTAATGTATGATGAGATACCGAAATATGAAGATTTAGAGTTCGTTATTCTTTAATCAAACCATCTACTGTTTTCAAATAAAAGATACTGAAACTATATTTGTTTCGACGATGAAAATGACTTATTTCCATTAGCTCTTACCTTAATTTTATTATTTTAGACTTTTTAATTAATATTAGTTATATATGGAATAAATATGGAATATCAATGCATTATTTTGATTGGCCGATGTGTATGTTTTTAACCTATATGGTCTGTATATATGTATATTACATATATGCATGTTACAAATGTATGTAGGTCTATATGTGTGAGTGCTACATTGTGTGTGACTGTACATGTGTCCATATATATAATTGTGCCTGTGAATCAACTTTTTTATTATCTAGGTCATTGTTTCATTTACTTGCTGAACGTAAGGTTTGATCGATTAAGATATGACTTATACATGAAAGTAAATGTAGATTATATACTCACCACGTATCCTGGTTTTACTTTCATGTCATTTAATTTATGAGCCTCACTATTGGTCATAGGTTTTAACATCTTTAACTCCACCCACACTACATATAGCAACCCATATACCAGTTACAATTACTTTAAGTTCTATAATAAATGTTCAGTCTATATGTATTTTTGAATGAATTTAAGTAATTGAATATAAATTGTGTATTATACCTGTATTATTATTGTATTTGATGTAATTTTGTTTGTGATGTTTTTTAAAAATAAATTAAAGTTTAACTTTTATTTTGCGATTTTATATTTTATTAAAAACTTTTATTTAAATGAATGTTTGATTTTTTTTTATAACTAAAATTAAATTGTGGAATACGATTGAATACGATTATTATTGATTAATTTGTTTAAATTTTCCTATTTTCATTTACATTTTGTTAATGTGATTTCTAGCCTGATGAAGAATGATAAGCTGTCGAAATATATAGTGAGATGTTATATAGAATATACAGTTGGTGTTTTTTGAATTATTAAAGCTGGGCCTTCTTTCTTCGATTATATATTTATTTTTATTATTATTATTATCGTTGCTTTCTTGGTAGCTGCATAAATTAAAATTTCAAACAAGTAAATAATAATATAAGCTCTTTCTGAAAAGTATAAACTCTTATAATTAATATGAAATCTGTTTTTTAAACAAAAAAATGATTCTGTATTTTCTTCTAAATCTGTAAATTGAAAAACTAAAATATTTTTAGTCATTGTACTTTGCCGTGGATTGAACAGTTTGAAACATGGTTATACTATGTATATATGTTATAACGTAGACTTTTTAATGCGTAAAATTGCATCACATTTTATTGGAATCTATTGAATTATATATTTCATAAATTATAATATTATATTTCTATTAATTGTTTAGCATTAGCCTCAGAACAAATTCAATTAAATTAAAGATCAAATTTATAACGAAAATTTTTTAAAAAACATTAAATTTTATGAATAATACTTATAAATGAACACCTTGTGTTATCAATTTATTCAAATATATTAAACTGATAATAATTAAATTTGATTAAATTTCAAACAAAATTTATATCAAAGTAATTGAATACAAAAATATTGTTATTAAACTTTATTTTGTTTAATTATTTCACTTTAATACTTATTTCACTAAACTTATTATTTTCAATTTATCCTTTTAATTTTGATTCAATATTTTCAATTTATTGAATTGTTCTACGAAAAATTTTGAAATTTATTTAGTAAAATAAGAATATTCTGAATATTGTCATAATGATTAATGACAATTGAGTAAATGACATGAAAAATTAGAGACAATTTGATTTATTCCTTAACAGAATGATTTGTAAATTTAAGCAAGAATATCTTAAAGATTACAAAATTTAATTATTTCATTATATTCAATATTTTTTATTAAATAGAAAGTGAATCGTGAGCTTACTATTTGTATTTCCATTCTTGTCGAAATAATTATTGTCAAAATAAAGTAACCCCTTAAAAAACTGATTTTCTCTATGGATTAGAGTTAATACGTGCAATCTTGAACTTTGATCTCTTGTAATTACAAACAAATATATCCACCGGAAAGGTTTCTATAATTATCTTAGAATTTTTGATTTCAGAAATATGAAAAATACTGGGATTCTTAAGATAATTATGTTACTACCCGTTTGCGATTTTATCTTCTCATCAATAAACTTCAGCAAAAACCGTACTTCAAACGTTTCTGGAATCCTATATACATCAACGTAATTTTTCATTTACTTGACAAATTTTTCAACATTTCCAGCAAATATATCGAAATCTTTGTACACTAGTTTGACAAGGTCCAAACTAGCTCGAGAACCCATGAGAAATAACTAAATCTATAATATATATTCCCATATTATAACATCTCATTGTCAAATAATATCACACCATCCAAGATTCCCGACCATAGCTTCTTTAGAACCCATAATGGTCATATTCAATCAATTCTCTTTAAGACTTAACATTAGAACAATATATAAATAAAACAAAATATCTATCGAAATTCGAAAAAATAAAAAAGAAAAGAAATTTAAAATATATCAATTGTGAAAAAAATAAATGATTTTATTGATAGTTTTAATAATTTGTATTAAATTTTTATCAAATAAAATCATTTCGATGATATATTTTATGCAAAGCTTATATTTTTAAAATTTTCATTAATCTTTTACAGTTTAATTATATTGTATATTTTGACAATTTTCATTATTTATGTCTTTTGAAGTTTCAGAATTGTTGTTGAAATAGAAATAAATTGTAGCAACAGCCGCGAAACCCTAAATGTTATTTGTATAAGTATTATGTCAAATGAAATTAAAATTTATTTAAAAGAATTAATTTTTAATTATGTTAATTAAATTTCAGTAAAATGTAAAAACTACATTCGAAACTTGATTGTCAGATGTACAAACGAATTTTTCTCACAAAGGAAATTTTCACATTTGCAAACTATTTTGATGCAAGCATTGCTTTCCTGTAACATAAAATATTTTAATCATTTCTTAATTCGAAATTCTTTTGTTTTTATAATGAATTGAGAAATTTAAATGTTTTTCATAAAATGTATTTCAGTTGTGAAATGTTTTATTTATCTTGCTAAAATCATAATAGTTTATAGCATGTTGTATACTTCCTGTTAGAGTTTATTCTGTGTAGCCAACGACGAGTTTCGAAAATGATTTATGATTTCTCATCTATCGGTAGGGTTGTCGAGACATGAGAAAAATCCAAATGACAATTGATAATTGACATTGATTGGGTTGATTCCATCAAAAATTCACAAACAATTTTGAAAATATTTTTACTAAATATAAAACATTTTAAATTAAATTAGGCAAATTACTCCAAATTACTCCAAACTTCAGATTATATTAACTTGACAAATAGTATCATAATAAAAAATATACATTTATGTTAAATGAAAAAATGTAAAAATAAATCATTTAATTACATGAAATTGAAAATAGAACGAAGACAATTTAGTGGTTTTTATTTAATGTCTTATTGTCCGTTAAAAATTTCGTGTTGGTATACTATAAACTTATTATAGTTTACAACATTGCCTACGTGTTGCCTTAACTTTGCATTAAATAAAAAATTGACTTTTTAAAGCAGAATGTTAAATTTTAATACGGATCTTAGTATGTTTTTAAAATACCTGGTTTTACAGAATCATCCCCAATATTGCAAAACTATAAAAATGTTGTCTTATTTCAGTTGGCTCATGGTTACTTTGAAATTTTTTGAAATGACTCAAACAATTAAATGAGTTGCATACCCTTGATGTAGCGTATTCTCACGAAAGATTTGCGTCTTCAGGCCTACGGAATCCAATCAACGCAACCTGTGAAGTAAATGGAATTCGTCAGTTAGTTTATTGAAGAACATCAAGTGAACAGTGAGTATTTTAACAAAATTATATTCAGCTATGAGGTCCATTTTTATAATGAGGACTTTGTAGACATGTGTTGGGCAATAACTAACACTGTTTTTTTCATCTGACACGATATTGCATAATAATTGGCAGCGGTAAAAAACAAATTGATGAAAAAGATTTAACAATTAAATATCAAAAGAAATAAAAATTAAAAGAAAACATCTAAATAATAAAAAAAAACCATTTCGTGTTTTTCTCTTTTCCTTTTATACTCCTGCTCAGACTGTTTTCAGACAATTGTCAACAACATTTGCTACATTATTAAATTATTAAAAATAATTACTTCCCCAGACCACCTTAGCCGACATTTGTCAATAACGTTTGCTCCATTACTAAATTACAAATTAGGAAATAATTACCTCTCCATAGATCAGTGGCGCCCATTTAATATTGTTTAGGCCAATTTACCCTTTTTTTTCCTCATCTCTCGGGTTTTCCTCATCTCTCGGATTTTCCTCATCTCTCGGGTTTTCCATTACCTCGGGTTTCCCATTAGTAATTAATTTCTTTTTTTTCTTATATTCATTTCTTGGGACCCCTCACTAAATTTTTATTATTATTTCTGGACTCGTCTCTCAATTTGGCGTTCAACCATACTAATTTCCCCGATCAATACTACTTTCAAATTTTTGTAAATTTTTTAATTAATGTTGCACTTTTATCATTTTGGTGTTTTTAATTTGGTGTTCGTAATACCCCAACACTTTGTAGGTTTTTACAAAAAATATTTATATTGTTGGTACAGTGGGGGAAATTGATATTTGAAGGAAATAATTGATTAAGAAGAGTATTTATCATCTTTTAAGGGGAAATAATCGATTAAAAACAGGTTTGTTGATATTTTAAAGGGGTTGAGCCGGTTGGATTTTGTTATTTAAAGGGTAAGGATTATCTACATTGGGAATATTGATGAAGAATAATGAATATAGCTAGGAATATTGTCATTTGAAGTAAATTGATTGGTTGAGAGTATATTTTATTTTAGGGGGGAAAAGGTTGGTTAAGAGAGGAATTTATGATATTTTTATAGGAATTTATTAGGTTGAATATTGAAAGTGAATTTTTTGAAATGATGGTGTAAATATTATCACTTAATGAGAAATAATTGGTTGAGAGTAAATTTTATATTATTTTAGGGGACCAAGTCGGTTGAATTTAAGATACTTAGTAAAATTATTACTTTTTTATTGATTTAAGGGTTATCAAAAAATATCAATAAGATTTTGGTTAATTTTAATAATGTTGGGCAAAAACTGATAAAGCCCATATTTGTTTGACCAGCACGATAACGCCTGTGTGTTTTTGAGCGGAAAACTTAAATTTAGAAAAAAATGGAAAATGTAAAGAAAAATAAAATAAATAAAAATTAAATAAAATTTTTGTGCACAAAAATATAAAAATTTAATTTTAAATCAAAAGGAATTAAAAAATTTTAATTTTGGAATATTCTGGAAAATTTCTTGATTTACTGTATCAAAACACACACACGAACAATCGTGGTATATAAGGCGATGCTGGTCGAGCAAAACTCACTCTTTCTTTACTCTCTTTTAATTAATTTTAAACTATTTTACTTGGAGGAAAACAAAAGTAATCATTATTATTTTTTTATATTTATAATGTTTTTTTTTATTTTTATTAATATTTGAAAAGCTTATTTGTTTTTTTATTAAAATGATAGGGATTTGTTAATAATTATGGCAAAATATTTTTTTTGGTATTTATTTTATGAAAAATAAAGTTTTGATTCAAAATATTTTTTTTTATTTTTTATACTCACAATAATTTTTGGTGTGATTCCTTATACTATCGAGCCTCCATCGCGAGGAATAAATTTTAAAATTTTTATTTTTCGTGTTCAGATACCTTTAATACACCATAACCCACACGCACTCAAGTCAATAAAGTGAAATTTTTGTTACCCCGGATCCAACCGGTGGTTAGCGGGAACCCGCGGTGATGGCAGTAGCTGGAAACGCTCAGTATTCTCCATTCCTAAATCCTATTGCCCAATCCTTGAAAGAGTAGTGTTGAGGTCCTGGAAAAGGTCTAAATATAAAGGCTAACAAATGACTATGAAAAATAGACGTAGAAGTTCATTTAGAAGAAACGACTCAAAATTCAACTATAGGGTAGCTCACTAGTTCACATAAATTTAGGTTACACAAATAATCGAAAAATTATGAATTTTAACATATAATTCCGATTAGCACCTCACGACTGACCACAAACAACCATATCTGATAAAGATCAGCTTGAAGTAAGACATTGAACATACATTCGTTTAGACCCATAATCAGATTTTTATGTTATCATTATTTCTAGTATTATAAATTTAAAATACCTAAAAAATTAAGTTAAAAGTACCAAAAAAATCAATACTTACTTATATTATAGGAATTGAAAATTCTTTAATACATTGCCATGGCAATAAGTGGCAAGCAAAGTGGAATAAATTTAGGTAATATGATATATATTTGAATACCTTCCAAACCATTGATTTTTAAGGGTTAGAATGGGAACAGGTAATATACAATAGGAAATTTTACTTACAATAGGGTTAATTACATTATATAAGTTAAAATTTTATAAATTACTATATAGTAAATTAAATTAAATAATTTTATTTTTTAACGACAATAAATTAATATTTTAAGGATCAAGTATAGTTCTTATTAGGAAAATTAGGGACAAATTTGTAACATTTTAAAAATCAAGATTATTAATATTATTATTATGATTATTATTATTAATGCACTTATAATTATTATGTTAATTACATTATATAAGTTAAAATTTTATAAATTACTATATAGTAAATTAAATTAAATAATTTTATTTTTTAATGCCAATAAATTAATATTTTAAGGATCAAGTATAGTTCTTATTAGGAAAATTAGGGACAAATTTGTAACATTTTAAAAATCAAGATTATTAATATTATTATTATTATTATTGTTATTATTATTAATGTACTTATAATTATTATGAAAATAATTGTTATTGTTGTTATTATTATTGTTAATATTATTATAATTTTATTACTATTAACATAAATGTAAGGATCAACTTCTAAGTAATTAATAACTGCATTACCATAGTTCTCGATATCATTTTGACCTAGTGGGAATAGGAGGTGACCCAGAGTGTTCCTATTGCGTTGGCCGGTGCAGCGTCTATGAGCACTGTTGTAGATACTTTCTCCAAACTTATAAGGTAAATAAAATGTGCGTATCCTCATCCCTTCCCTCATCCAGATAGCATAATTAAATCCCTGAAGAAAGTGCCACTGTAAGGCTATAAATGAACTTAAATAGTTTTATTTTAAAATTTCGATAACCAATTATCCATAGAGGTAGGAATTATCAATTAATTTTCTTTTAGTGGAATCAAATCGGAGATTAATCGAAAATTTCAGGAGGGACGTCGCTGAGTATCATCATGAAGCGATGGTCCAGAGTCAAATAGGAGAGGCCATGGTGCGCAAGTGCCGCCACCTAGAACAAACATGGCTCTGTCCAGAACAGCAGCTAAGCTAAAATTAGAAACGGAAGGTCTAAAAGCCAAGCTGGCTCAAAAGGATAAGGCCCTGAGGTTATCGGAGCAGAAGGCCTAGTAGCTGGAGAAGAAGGTTATGTGATTGAAATTGAGAGACGAGATCCGCACCAGACTCGTTCAAAGCGGAGAATCAATATCGGCCGAACAAGAGGCAATAACGATCAGAAATGTATCTGGAAAGAACATCGGGGTGAAAATTCTCACTCCAGGACTCTCATGGTTGCCAGAGGAAGTGCCGAAGCGAAATCGAAAAAGAAATCGGCCTGGCAAGAAGGAAGGTGAGCAGTTATTCAAGCTCCACAAAGCCCGCATAGTGGGGCATATCCTAAACGCGAACGGTTTCTGAATACCGCGCGGATAACATTATGATAAACACTTGAACATTGCATTAATTGTGATAAACACTTTAATATTGTATTTATCTGTTGATTTAAATAAGAATTATATTTGTGTTTAATTTTGATCTTGGCGATAAAAATAATCTAAAACAGTTAAGTATTTAAAGGTTGAAATAGTTAAACAGTTGAGTTAAATATTGGAAATGTTAAAATAGATAAATAGTTGAGACGGGGACCGATAGAATTAGAGCACGAAGTCTTCTACGACAGCTCGTGAACCCATATGAGTATTAGGGCATTGGCAGTCTTTGAAAAGAGGCTCACCCTTTGCTAATATTCAGCCCACTAGTTCACAGTACCACGTCAATTTTGACGGGTGACTAGCGGTTAAATTTCTTGTGCGGGCGCTGGATGGGAAGTGGTTACCCTTAGACAGGTTTGACATTTTAATTACCCATCAGTGCCCAGCAATAATATTATTGGAATCTGAATAAAATTGAGAAAATATACAATGCTAGTTCGGTTCTAAGAAAATGTTTGATTCATGTATTCAAGTAAGTATTAAAATATTTGTAATTCAATTTAATTAAAAACTAAAATTTATTAGTATTTAAATTTCATTTATTGACAATTTTCTGAATAATTTAGATATTTACGATCATTTTCAGGAATCAAGAATTTACTAATCACTTATCGGGAAATCCTAAATTTAAATACTTAGAGGAGTCAATCACATACATTTTCATCAAATGAAACCTAAAATCTTATAAAATTTTAAAAAATGATATAATAAATTTTTCATAGATTTTAAAACTTATTTAATTTAATTAATTTTTTAATTGATAAGTTCTATTTTCTTTGCAATTTGCTACTATGTTGAAACTTTCTTTAAAAATTTTTATTCAAAGTACTAACAAATTTTATCAAATTTTATTCACCAAATAACTATTTAGTCACAATTTAATGAAAATAATTTCTACAAAAACAAATAGACAATCGTATAAATTTGGATTTACAGTACATGTTATCAGTACACAAGAACCTATGTATGTTTTGAAGCATGGTATTAATACTGTCAGAAATTATTCTTATTTAGTGGTTGGTAATTATTTGATTTTTGGTAATATGCTAGATGTTAATTATTTTATCTATCAATAAATATATGAAAATTTATTTCAAGTACAATGAAAGTTATATATGTATTGTGAAATTAACTTAAAAATATTTTTTAATCAAGTTTCTTTTCATAAGCAATTAGATTAATAACCACTTATACTTACTAATTAATTTATCATTCAGTAAACAATAAGAGTTCGAGTGAAAAGAACATAAAATGTGTTTAGAGTAAAAATAAATTTAATTAATTTTTTGAGCTGTTAGCAATTAACTTATTTTAGACTTAGGTTCTGGTATGTAGTGTAAATTTAATGAAAAGGTTGACATTCATATTTGAAAATATATTTATGAAAGTACTATTTAATAGAAGAATAACTATTCAACGTTGGGTGCAATTAAAACATAATACAAAAAAATATTTCAAAGTTTTTAACAAAACGTATTGAGTTTTACAAAATAAAATCAAAGTTTCAATAAATCAAATACAAAACTGTATACAAAGACAATTAAATTTAATAAATTCCAAATAAAACTATGGATTGGAATTCATTGGATTTGATTACTTACATCTTGTTAACAACCGGATAACTAAGCAACCGATTGATTTACTGATTCAGAGACATCAATAATATGAAAGAGAGAGAGAGTGAATAACAATAAGGTAAATATTATTTAAATAGGAATTTTAATGAATAAGATACTCAATTATTCAATGCCTAGTATGTATCTATTGAGTTGTACAGTACTCAGTCATTTGTATGCAGTACCTAGTGATTGTAATTCAGTTATTAATCAGTGGATTTTTCAGTGTGTATGGGTTATCAGTATTCAGAAGTTGATAACAAGTAAGTTAACTTTTTCTTTGATTGTTGATGAATTTATTATTTTTAATAATATTACTATTATTAAGGACTACTGTGTATCAATGAGATTCAAACGTTAATCAATAATTCAATTTAATAAAATTCATTGAAAATTTTTTTGAAAAAACTCATTGAAGATTTCATCGTTATCAACATGTATAAAAAAATGTGTAAAAATTATATTTTAAAAAATTCATCGATTAAACTATGTAATATTGTCGAATTTAACTTACTTTCAAAATTTTAAACTTTTAAAATTTTACGTTATGTAACCTAAGCGCTGACCCTCTATTTACTTTTAAGAATTTTGGATCATTCGAACTTTATGCTCTGTAAAACTATAAAGTTCACATGATGATTTTATAAGAGCATAAAGTTCGTATGTTCATATTAATAAAATTTCCGCCATCTTTTCACGCCATTTTCAAATTTAAAAGATATAAATCTATTTTTAGCATACCCTAAATGGCAGAATCAAATTGTTTAGAATTTATAGAAAGTACAACACCAGATCAAATGTTTAATTTTTTGCTAGAAACAAAATTGATTTACGAAATGCAAAACTGTAAACATTGCAAGATCGAGATGAAATGTTGTAAATTTATTTTCTTTTTCTGCTGTGCTGATCAAGTTGGATGCAATATTCTTCGTGTTGATTCCATCGTCAATTTTCTCGGACGCCGATTTTATCATAGAAAAGAAAACTGGCTTACTTTCGATTACAATGGTCGATCATCTGCCCGCAGTTGGCAGCAACTCCCATAGTTTTGCATGCCGGTTGATTCTTCGCATCGAATTCTTCCACCAAACTTGGTTATGTTTTGAGTGTCAGTGAACATATGGATCGTTGACTGTCGTGAGGCAGAAATGGGATCACTGTATGTACCTCTGCTGGCTTCTAGGTCTTCCTACTAGCGGTACTGAATTCTAAAATACGGGAATCGTAGTCGTAACTGCTCAGTTGAGACGAAAATTGTCCAGAAGCAACGCCGTGGACTCACTTATCGGTATGACTATTCCTGCTACGATATAGTATTAATATTCTTATCAATTTAGGTCTGGGGCATCGACCTATGCCCTTTGGAGGTAGAAAAATCTTGGGCGAGAAGGGTCAGAATTTTTATTCGTTGTTTATTGACCCATTGATGGTGGCTGGTTTATGATCGGTGGAGGTCTGATGTGATTGAGATCACTATTATGAATTCTATTTTATTGCCATTATTGCAGTTCCCAAGTTCATCATTTTGTTTCTACTAATGTCATTATTTTTCTGTTATAAATACGACTGTTATGTATTGTTGCTGCCTTCATTTATCATTGTTATGATGTTTACTATTAATGTCCTTAATATTTCGATAATTGTAACTATCAACAATGGGCCAGTGGTATTTATTATTATTACTAATATCGTTGTTTTCATTATCCGCTTTAGTACTATTATTATTATTATTATTATTATTATTATTATTATTATTATTATTATTATTATTATTATTATTATTATTATTATTATTATTATTATTATTATTATTATTATTATTATTATTATTATTATTATTATTATTATTATTATTATTATTATTATTATTATTAGGACTAACTAATGAATAATTACGTCTTTATTGATATTATCAAGTCTTCTACCATCAAAACTACTATTGTTATTCCTATTATAATTATTAATAGTAAAGTAAGTTGCATCGATTTCGAGTTTCCACTTCCCTTTCCCTCTAATTTGATCTTAAGAAATATGTGTTAATATTAAGATTTTATGAGTGCCAACTGGACTACTCGATGTAAGAAGTTTAGCCAATGTATTATTTGGATTCTAGGTCGAATTTTCGGGAGATGGATGAAAGTGAGTTAGCCAAAAGACTAGTACCCAATCTTCCCACCGCCCCTATAGGATCTGATGATTTGGCGGTCGAGTCATTAGTTACGCACGACTAGACCCTCACGACACAAACTGTAGGAGGAAAAACCGCACTTACACAGCTCAGTAGTTGTGTCATATTTTAATATCTTGTAGTCTGTTTGGTTGTGTGACAGAAAAATGTCGAAATTAGTAAATCAATTAGACTCTGTGCATAAATTATAATTGGTTTATAAACAATTCGACATAAATTTGTTGATGATACCTAAATAATAGAATAAAATAATTAATAAACATGTAAAATGATTTGGGGAAACAATGAGAAGTGAGTAAGATGTGGTTCTGGAGCTTAATAAAAAGAGAATGAAAAAGAAATGTTGAACAACGATAAAGTAATAAGAGAAAATCAATAAAAACAGACAATTAAATCAAAGAAGGTCATTTATAATTAACAAGTGCAAATTTTAGAAAACAAAAGCAAAATTTGCACGTTATCTCGAAAGCCCTTTCAAGATAAAGGAAGAAATATTGTTTGGAAATCCGGGAAAGGGCATCTCTAAAAAATTAGTTATCTGGACAGCTGTCAGTGATTATGGAGGCCCAAAAGGAATTAGCGTTAAAAGATATCAGAAATTCTATTCGACATCAGTAAGTGTTATTGGATGACGGAGTATAAAAATGAAGCGCAATTGAAATCAAGCACACAAAAAATAAGACAAAAATTGCAGAAGACAAAGAAAGACAAAAAAGAAATTAAAGAGAAATTTGAAACAGAAATTAAGCAAGGTCAAAGCAAATCAAAGCAACTAAATCAGAGTTACCGATCTCAGAAACCCACCACAGTAGTCAAGTGATTGTAAAGCCAATTGATCCGAAAAGTGCTATTCTTCCCGAAGGGTCGTAATAAGCACCAAATTGTGATTGATTGATAATTCGTTGTGTCATTTTAAAGTGGAGATAAAGTGTATTAATCAATAAAGTTTATATCGTTTGGAGTTCGTTACTGTTGTTTAAAAGCACGCTTGGAGTCAGATTGACAATAATTCCTATTCGAATTCACTGACAACCCCAACAAATTCATCATCTTACACCACAAAATTCCAGAGGATACGCCCAAGTAGCGACTTACTTGTAAGTTTTCTTGAGTTCGTATCTTGGAAAATTGTTAATTATCGTTATTCCAAATTGATTCTTCGCTCAAAATGAAAAAATTGATTTCTCACAAACACTAGTGCTTAGTTTTCGCAAACAGTGATTCTCACCGTGAAAAAGTGATTAAAATTCTGTAAAAATGAATAGGTATATATACCTATTTTTTGACTTTAACCTTGTGTGTTCTTTTTGATGTATTAAAACAAAATTTGACCTTGAATTTATTTGTATTATCTCAATTTAATTTTATCATTTTCTTGCATTAAATGGACAATTTGTTTATAATTTTTTCAATTGAATATTTCACACCAAAAATATTCTATTTTTCTTCATTTTTCTCCAATATTTCTTAGTTTTACGACTTGTCCATTTATTGGTCAAATTTTATGTTATCGTGTTATTTCTGTGTTAATTCTGTTATGTTCTTGATTTTGTATTTAATTTTCTTTGAATTTGACCAAATTCTAAGTTGAAACAATGCCTTTCATCGATTAAGTCCCGTAAAAGCGTCGCTTCCATGGTAATTAATCTATGGGAGAAGCCTCACGATCACATCTAAACTATTCTTTAACTAAAAATGAAAATTTATATTATTTAAAATTATCATATTTATCATTATCATTATCATTATAAATTGTTATCATTAATTACCTATCATATGATTTTCAAAAGACAAAAATGCAAGTTACAAATATTAAAATTACCAAACTAGTCTAGAGCTAATGCTTCGGTGTGGGAGGTACCCATAGTGAATGGTATTTCGCCGAGTCAGTTCTCCTCTTCAAGAATCTCAACGTCAAACCCTCAGTAACAAATATTAAAATTACCAAACTAGTCTAGAGCTAATGCTTCGGTGTGGGAGGTACCCATAGTGAATGGTATTTCGCCGAGTCAGTTCTCCTCTTCAAGAATCTCAACGTCAAACCCTCAGTAGAGAGCGAATGATCATGAGAAAGGATCAAATATCACACAAAAGCAAAAGAAGAATATATTATTACTAACAATCAGAAAGAACAAACACCAAAGTAAAGTTATTGAAAAGAAAGAGAATTATAGTAGTTAAATGTCACTCACAATGATCAATAAAGTGTGAATAAATCTAAAGAAAAAAAAATAACCTGAGAAAGGAGTTGATCAAGTAATGTGAATGAAAATGATTTCTCTAAACCTAATGATTCATATATCTATTAAAATTAAAAGAAATATTATTCATTATTCATTAAAGTATCACGATAATTGTTTATATATTTTTTCGAATTTTCAGTTTTTAGATCCAGGAACTATGTGAGAAGAGAATAGGTTGAATTTGAATAAAAGATTTTTTTATTTATTATTAGTATTATGTTGTCTTCACATTCAAGTTGGTTTTATGACCATATAAAGTTAGTCAATAAATAAATATGTTATAGAAAATGAAAGCCTATGTGTTGATAAAAGAACCATTGATCGCTACTATTGAATCTCAAATCAGAAATTGGAAATTGTATGAACGCTTACTTAATTACAAAGAAAATTCTTGATAAATGAAATTCTATTTTTTTACTATATATATATTATATATTTTCCAATTGAATAATAATAATCATATAAAACATCTGCCAATTAAAGAATTTAAATTTTAAAAAAAATTATTTTTCATGGTGGAAAAGGTCAAACCGCTACAGCCAATTCCAGAGCCCAAGATCTACAAATAAGAAAGAAGACATTACATGGTAGAAAACTATCGGTGCCGCGAAAAATATTATTTTAATGATCCTTATATTTTTTGTTATTTCCTGAATAAACCGGATTACTTTGGTTATTTTGGTTTTTCTGTTAGAATTAAAAGAAAGAATTATCATTAAAGATTTAAGTAATTAAAAAGACAAAAAGATTGACTAGATTTTTATTATTAATTACAAACAAACCCACATAAATTGATAAAGTTTTCATATAAATATAGCAATTTTAGAATAAAATTCCAAATTAGAAATCCATGATTTGGGAAAAATTCCAAAAAGTTGAGAAATTTGCAATCAGGAAATCAATAATTGTGGCAGAAAACTTTTAACAAAAATCATACGTAAAAATGTTTTAGGACTCACCTCGAGCGAGCATGCATATAATAAATTCCGTTCTAGAAATAGAACGGAATTTCTTGTTTAAATCCATGAAAATTGAAGTTTGAATTTTGGGATTTTAAAGGGAATGTGATGCGAATGTTGAGTGCTTACTTTAAATGACATATTTAGGACCCGTTACATATGTTATTCGACTAAAATATTTACAAAATCAACCAAATAAACAAAAACTCTTTAAAATTGAAATTCAAAACGTTTGTCATCATTTCACGAACTATTATATTTTATCATAAAATATACATTGACATTGAGTAATTTTAAATTCATTGTTAAAAAAATTATTCCAAACCGATTGTCGATTTGATCTAAAATCTTTTCTCAATTACTTTAGTGCAATAAAATCAAATTAAATCTGTGGATGCGAAAAGTTCCGAAGAGACATGGCTCACTATCACAACGAGGCTCTGAAACAAAGTCAGCCAGCCGAATCGATGATACGACGATGCCGCAGAATGGGAGAGATATGGACGCGGCTAAAACAACCCAAGAAGTTTGTCCAACAGCACGTGCTGTAAAAAACGCAACACACATGGATGACAGCAGAAATGGAGAAGCTGAAGAGAGAAAACCAACAATTAAACCTAAAGGAAAGGATCTGGAAAGAAATCGGACACCACCCCAGTACGGTTTCGAGTATCGATCCAAATTCTGCACGGTCCATCTCAAGCTCTACTTAAATAAATACACCCAGCAATAACGAACCAAAACCAAATTGAACCATAAGAAACCTCATCCCAGCAAAGCGAAGAAGGAAAGAAGGCGAAGATTGAAAACAGCTCGTTTGCTCGGCCAAATGAAGAAATTATTTTGACAACATGTGATGATTTGTTATAAACTTTAATAAATGTTTTCTGGGATTGAACCGATCGTCGTATTTGGAATAAACTTAAATTTTTTAATAAATAATCAAAATGAATTTAGAATAGTCTAGAAATCAATATTATTTTAATCAAAATAGCAATAGAGGGAGCCGTAAATTAAATAAGCATGAATACCTTCTATGGTAGCCCGTGAACCCAAACGCTTTCTAGGGTATTAGCAGTTATGGCAATATGACTCACCTTTAGCTAGAAACCTCCCATTTGAATACATTTCCAACGTCATTTTTGACGAGTATCCAATGGTTATATCTCTTGTGCGCCATCTGGTGGGAATCCCTTGAACTTTGCCGCAAAAATCATAGATCTTTATACCCATCAGGTGCCCAGATATACGATTAAATTTATTAAGGTCAAATTTTTTTGAATTAACATTAGATTTTTCATGTTTATAGAATTGAATTGGTTTAAGGCGTTATGCAGCACAAGATAAACCAACTGTGACTCCAACTCCGATAACTAGGTCATCACCAACAGCAACTGGAAGTGATTGGGTTCCGTCCGGTACAGGTTCGATACAAGGCCACAAGCAGACTCTACATTGGACGACAAAAATACAGATTGAAGGCTTGAAGACAACCATGGCTGCCAGTCAAGAGATTAACGCAGTTACCTATTCTCTAGTTTTTGCACCAGTGCAGATCACCTATAAAATATCCCGAAATTTAGAGCGGCTAACAAAACTGATTCTACGTAAGAAACGTGCCACACAAGGAAAATCAGAGAGAGCACTTAAGAAACGACTAAAGGAAGAAAGAACATTGTTTGGGTCCAGTAGTATGTTCAGGCCAGAACAGGTCTGGAAACGGCTCTCACCTTTGGCTGACTTCTAATTAGCTGTCACAGGACCAATGTTGCTTTGCAATTGGTGGCAGTTGGAAAAACTTTGCTTGTATGCGTGTGGTTGGTTTCTGGGTGTTGATATTTTGAAACTATATGGTTGTTACTCAGACAACCCCATACAAATATCTTTCGCTTGCCACTCGGCACCCGTTGCTAAGCAACGTTGGAACTGTGTTCGAGTGGGTAGATCGTCCGCAAAAAGTGAGCGCTATTGCTAATGCTATAATTGACCGAACGATCCATGGGTCCAACGAGCTGCCGATAGAATGTCTGTGCTCGATTTCGATTTTTAGGTCCCATTATTCTCCTATCTCCTTCAAATGTTGGTCATACTGTTATATCATTTAGCTTTGTGTCCATTCGCTTAGTCCTTCTTATCGTCGTCCGTATTGATGATTTTTCTACGGCCTGTAAACCCATTGCTATGTTAAATATCCTCACATTATCTCTCTTACTCTTATCCCTATTATGCTCCCTGTCATTGTCACTAGCATTATCATTGTTGCCATTATCTGTATTACCCTTATTAATTGTTACTACTATTACATTTATTATTATTCTTATTACTATAATTACCATTATATTTATTGTTATTACTACTATTATCATCATGATTTTTATCATTACTATTATAGGTACCATGATCATTATTATTATTATTATTATCCTCATTATTATTATCATTATTATTATTATTATTATTATTATTATTATTATTATTATTATTATTATTATTATTATTATTATTATTATAATTATTATTATTATTATTATTATTATTATTATTATTTAGGGATTTTTATGTAGGGATTTTTCTTATAAAAAAAATTTAGCCGTAATCGATCTGTATTTTCCGGTTTTCGATAAAGTATTTTTGTTAATTCGAAAATTTTTCCAGCGTTCCGCACTTATTTTACGGTTTTATCCTTATTCTGTAGTTTTCGATAAAGTATTTTCATCGATTCGGAAAATTTGAGCAGCGTTCCGCCCTTATTTTACGCGTTCCACTTTTACTTTACTATTTTCAATAAGTATTTTAATTACTTCGGAAAATTTGAGCAGCGATCCGCCCTTAATTTTTGATTCCAATATAACACTAACAATTGAATAACATTCCACTTTTACTTTACTATTTTCTATAAGTATTTTGATTGATTCGGAAAATTTGAGCAGCGTTCCGCCCTTATTTTACGGTTTATAAGAATATTATACTAAAAATCGAACGACAATTCGCTTTTGTTTGATTATTTTCTATAAGTATTTCAATAATTTCGGAAAATTTGAGCAGCGTTCCGCCCTTATTTTACAGTTTTTATAAATATTTTAACTATTTTCAAAAATTTGCGCAGCGTTCTGCCCATATTTTCCGTTTCAATTTAACATAATTTATTTAATTCTTATTTAAAAACATTATTTTTCATGATTTTGGTCGTTCGGATTAATCTTTTTCCGATGGCTATTCATTTTAACTGTTGCAACGATTTCGCAATTTTCCACGCTACCCATTCCCTTTTTTTGTCCTTAAGATCTATGTATGTTCATTTCATAATTAATGAGTGCCCACTGGACTACTCTGTGTTAGATATTTTGAGCCGATTGTTAAAAATTTATGTCAATTTTACAGGAAACGGATGATGAAGGAGCAGCCAAAGGACTACTCCTTTACCTTCCAATTTCCCCTATATACGGATAATATTGACGTTTCAGCTCCTGCGTTCATCACGCCGGAGCCTTCACGGGGACAAAATCATTGGCGATAATACACGCACTTACACGATTTGCGATAGTGTGTTTTATTTTTCTATCTTGCGTTATGTTTGGGCTGTAGGCCACCATTAAAAAAAAATAATAGAAAAAATAAATTACCAGATGAATTAGGCAAAAGTCTCGACGCATAAACTGTATATTTGGCATTCATATAAACAAATTTTAAATCGGGCATCTATGCACATAAACCAAAATAACATAACTGTAGATTAATGATCTGAAAATATTGCTGCAAAACATAACTGTAGATTAACGATCTGAAAATATTGCTGCAAAACATAACTGTAGATTAACGATCTGAAAATATTGCTGCAAAACATAACTGCAGATTAATGATCTGAAAATATTGCTGCCAAGTAGTTGAAAAGCACACAGTAAAACAAGATAAAAAGTGTGCAACTTAATTTTGGTTGAAATTAATACTGCAAAGTAGTTGAAAATTTGTGAAAACACATCAGTATATATACCTATCATTTGGCCTTAACCTTGCGTGTTGATTTTATTGCGATTAAACAAAATTCGACCTTGAAATTATTTGTGTTATCTAAATTAACTTTTTATTAATTTCTTAATTTAAATTGGTAATTTATTTTTAACATTTTTAATTAAATTTATTCAGTCAAAAATATTTTATTTTTATTCATTTAATTCATTAATTTTTACTTTTATCTAAATAGTCATTTAACGGTCAAATTTTCTTGTTATTATGTTATTTTTTATGTAGATTTCGTGCGGTTCTTGATGCATTTTGTATTTATTTTATTTTACTTTTATGTTTTTTGATTTTATATTTATTTATATTCTCTCAGATTTTAACGTGTTTAATTAGTTTTGTATATTATATTTTAAGTTATCTTGGTGCTGGGTTTTTGTGCTGTATTACTGATGCATTTAAACAATTCTCAAGGCTATTTGTGTGCTGGCCCAACATAAAACACTCCGGGGCCCGTAAAATTGCGACCCGCAATTTCTATTGGATTCCAGCTATGAACTATACAGAGTTTACGTTTTCCATTCAATTGGGTCTACGAGCTACAGGGTCGTAACCTCAAAACCCACATGCATAAAAAATAATCATACAGTATACATAAATATACGGATTGCAAGATGAAGTGAAAGAGGACATACAGTCCGGTTATGATCACACATAAAGAATAGTTAATAGTCTAAGAATCATTAGTTCATTGTCAATCTTTCGTTAGATATTCTGTCACTTAGGTATTCGTCTCGTTAATGCCTTGAGTTTCTTTGGTTTCTGATTGATTACTTTCTTCAGCAGGTTCTGATTTTTGACGATTCGATATCTACTGTGCGGTTTATCTTTGAGATTTTGTTTAGTCTGGGGAATTGACTTTATTTGATATAGGACTGATTAGATACCGATTGTTTGGAAGATTGACAGGCTTAGTGAATCTCAGATAAGAATAGAAACAATGTTTCGTTCAAGACTCCTTTTTGATAGTGTATTTGGGAATTTCGCTTTTAGTTGTTGACTTTTAGCATCTTGAACTGGGTGGAGTTCAATTGGATTCTGTGGGTAGATGACCCGTTAATATATTATCTCGTCTCGATTGTTTCATGATAATTGATTGGTTTGGGATTATTCATGATTCTTTGAGGTTGGTTTGGGTTAATTCTTTTTGATATCGATTTGGGCTATTTGTTCTTGATTTTCGGTTCTTTTCTGTTATTTTGTAGGGTTTCTAAAGAGCATCCATGATTATTTGAAGATGATTTCCTTTATGGGTGTTTCCTTTTCTATTGACTTTCGGATTTGAGGGTTTGAACGATCTGTCTACGTTTGGGCTTCGTTCACTTTGATTATTAGTATATATACTTTAATTGTTTTAATCCTTTGGGCATTGGGTATATTAGGAGTTGATCCGTCCGTAATTGGTATCCTTTGGGTTTCTGCATATCTCGGCGTATATGCTACAGGTAATGTTTGCATCGTTTGATTGATTGTGGGATTTTTCGACATCTTTCTAAGGGATGCTAGGTGGTACATATGAGCTTATTACTGCCATCTTCCTCCTCATCGCCAATATCATGCTGCTTTCGCATTCCACAAATTTCAAGCTATTTTAATAAGACTCGTTGTCATTCCTCTTGATTTTAGGTAGCGGTTTGACTTTCTGTTTCTCTTCCTTTTTATTTCTGTTGCCTTTATTATCATGTCTGGTTTCTCGTTTCTGTGATTGGTATTAACTTTATTTTTGCATCGCTTATCTTCTTTGTTTGCCTTTACTACCATTTGCAAGATTCTTTCAATACTCAATTTTTGTTGAGTGCATTTCGTAGTTCAGTCTCATCATCCTTTGTGTTGTCGTTTATTGGTATTGTCTTTTGTAATCTCTCTTTACTGATTCGATTTGTCTTTCTTGTTATCTGGTTTTTGATTGTTGCGTTGTTCTTGATTTGTTCTTTGGTTCTTTCTTTATTCATATCCAGTGTTGGACGTCAGTCTTGTTTGGGATTACTGTTTCATGATATTCGTTTTTGTCTCGTTTGGCTGCATCTAGTTTCACTTGCAATTAGTTGTTTTTCTTACTCTATTCCTCGAATTGATTTTATAGTCTCTTCCACCCTTTTTTGTATTCATTTAGGTTTGTATATTGAGCTTTACTGGTTCTAATTCTTTGTCTTTGTCGTTTTTCGTTTAACTCAATGACCCCAAATTTTGTTTCTCAGTTAGCTGTCCTTTGTTGTTATTCATCAGTTTCTCATTACTTGATTCAGTTTTTCATCAAATTATTCTCCCTCGTCTTTTTCGTTAACTGACTTGATATTTCATCTATTTCTTCGATGCTTTCGTTTTGTGTTGGTAATTTCTTTACGATCTTGCTGCTTTATTTGGCTTCGATCATGGGTTTGTTATCATTGTTCCACATTTTCGTCTTTCATTCGATTGTACTGGATTTTCCAAGTTTATTTTCTCTCCAGGTCTACTCTTTTCTCTGATTTCCTTGATGGCGTCGGCTTCTCTTTCTTTATTTCAATTTTTGCTCCTGATCTGATCGTTGGTTCAAACTCATCTATCTCTGCTTGTACATTTAGTTTCGGATATTGAGCATCGTCGCTACACTAAGCTTTACTGCTTGATATATTTATACACTACTTTTATACATTACTATATAAACATGTCTATTATATACATTATATGCACATTTCTAACTATTTATTACTTTATCTCCAAAGGGTCTACGCGCAAGGTGCGTATTCCTCCGCATTTCTCGTCAGTTACTTGATATATATTGATCTCGCTTGGCCACTTGAGTGGTGTCATTAGTGACGGTGGTTGTCTTATTTCCACTGAATTTTGCTTTTTATTACTATCTCGGTTTTCTCCCTCTTCGTTATCATCTTCCTTTTTCCTGTCTCTGTCCTCATCGTCCTTTTTGTCCTGATCTTTATTACATCGAGCATTTTCAATCCTGTTGTCCTCGACACTTATTTCTTTGATTATATATTCATACATCTTGATTATCGTTTTTCTTCCATTTCTGATGTCATCAATTTCTTGTTTTCTATCACTAGATTTTCATTGTATCCGGTGCCATTCTCCTACCACGGTTTCTAATTCTTCCTTTCTGGACCCTATTCTCTCAGGCTCTCCTTTATTGTCCGTGAATTTAATTTCTCCTCTCTTTAACAGAGCTTTTATCGTCCTTGGTAATGCATACTCGGAATTTATTGCTCTTTTTAGTAATATATTTTCATTGCTTTCGAATTTATTTACGTCTATGATTTCGTTGTCGGGTTTTCTTTTTCTCCCCTTGATCAGTTTTGCTGCTGCTTCATCGTATCCTCTCTCGATTGCTCCAAGGATTGGGTTTAAATTTTGTCCTATTATTTCGATGTCATCTTGAATTGCATTTATCGTAATGAACTCTATTGCGCTTGCTTCTCGCGACATCATAATATAATTTGACATCGTTTTTCCTTTATTGTCCTTCTCATTTAGAGTTGATCCTGTTTTTAATAATTCTTTAATAATTCTCTTGACACTGCAATCATCATGGGGGTTTGTCCTTTCTCATTTCTGGTATTTGTATGTTGTCCATCTTGGTTCATTGCCTCGACAATTTCCATCGTTCGTTCTTCGTTTTCGCTTTCTATGGCATGATATAGTGGTGTATTACCCGCTATGTCAATTATTGTGAATAATATTGGAATTCTTTTCTTTAAGATGCTGATTTCTGCTGTTGATTTTTAGCCTTTTGCGCAGTTCGTGATCATCTTTGTTACTCCTCCTAATATCTCGGTGGTATTCTTGTTTCTAGTCTATTTCGGCATTATTTCCTTAATTATTTTGATGATTGCTTCCATCTGTTTCCGGTAATTCATTCTAGCATGGTGGATTTCGTTATATTCTCGTTTCTGTTTCGCCTGATTAATATAATATCTTGATTTTATCTCTTGGCTGTTTGTGGCTCTAGTAACTTGTTTCGTCATGACTAATAGGTTTTTCTGCCTTCCAGTTTTCATGTCTTTTCCAGGTTCGTAGCTTGATTTGACACTTGTATCATTCGCTGGCTTTATTCTGGTGATGGTATTGATCTCTTCTGGTTTGCTATTGCTTCCTCTCATTAGTCCCACTGTTCCGGATGGGTTCTGAGTATTTTTATCTAGAAAATTCCGAGCCAAATGTCCCCATTTTAGGCAGTTAAAACATGTTCCGCGTCTTTTGTGACAAATGGTATTTACGTTGCCTCTTTTCCCGCATTGTTGGCATATTTGATGTCGATAGTAGTCGTTCTCTGTGTGTCCCGATTTTTCACATGTTTCACGATATTCTCTGATATTTACGTTGTTAGCTTTCGTATCGATTGTCTAGATATTTTCTTCGTTCGTTGTGATTTTCCTAATTTTGTTTGTTGTGCATATCCATGCCGTATTGTAATTTTCCTTTCCACATGGGTTGTATTGCTGAGTTTGTCAATTACATCTTCGTTTGTCTCAATTATCAATTCACTGACTGTTTTTGATCTGTATTGCGTATTCAGATTTCTCGTTTGTTGCTTTTGGATTCTCTTTTCGATTAGTTCTTCCTCTGAAATTTTATTAACCATTAAAATATCTATTACCTCTTGTTTGATTGACGTCACTCCTATTTCTATATTGTCTCCTGTTGTTTGTATTGATTTTGACTCCAACTCTTTACTTTCCACGTTTATTTGAAGTTCATCTTTCTTGTCCTTTTCATTATTGTTTAGCCCTTGTTGTAACATGTTTATTTTCGCTTTCCTTATCGATTCTCTTTTCGATTTTTGTAGTAGTACCTTCTGATTTTGATATTTTGTTTTTTGTTTTTCTGATATCTTTTTTTTCGCTGATTTTGTTGCTTTTTCGTCGTCTATCGCTTTCTTCTATGGTGATCTCTTGAATTATCTTTATTTTTTCTTCGCAGCTCAATTCTTGCTCTGATTTTATTTTGTCCTCTTGAGTTTCATCGTTCTTAATTACTTCATTTTCTTTATCGTTATTTATTGTTATATCCTCCTCGCTGTTGACAACACACTGCTCCGCAGTGTGGATTTCTTTTGTATTGACTATTTTCGACATATTGCTTCTACTTGATTTTGATTTCTGTTCATCCGTCTTTGTCGAATTTATTGGATTTCCTCTCTCTGTAATCTCTGCCACTCAATTTGTTACTGTTCCGGGTATTTTCTGGTCCATTAATATCGAGCATCATTCATGTCTCTCTTCGTATTACTTCGTTGTCTTTGATTGTTCGCGGATATTTGTTGAATCATACCTCCTAATTGCTCAATCTCTTGTATTTGATAGCTTTGTATACTTTGGCTATAATTGTTCGGTTTCGTTTGTCTCGATTTTCTTGCTATTGGACAGTTTGTAGCTATATGTCCGTTTAGGTTGCAGTTGTAACAGGTTCTACTCTCGTATCTTGTGGTTGTCCTCATTATCGTCATATCTCTTGAATGTCTGACCTCTTGTGTTGGGCTATTTTGTGGACTCTTCTTGAATTGGTTTGGTTTTTGTTGACATTGAATTATTCTCATTCGACAATTTAAAGCAGATTATCATTTCTTCTCCTACGTTTCGTGTAGGGTTCATTAATATTGGTTGTTTGTTGATACTTTCTGTACGAAATCTTCTATCACATCCTTCATAATTCTTTAGTGGATAATCTCGATCAGTTCGGCATCCTTCTTTTGAACCGATATTACATACTGGATTGTAGCTCGCGTTGTTAATCCTGAAATAATTATTATAATTTATAAATTTACCTCTACTGTCTTGAATCCTCTTAACTGGAATATTGCAAATTCGTGATGGTTTTTTTTTTAATGTATTCATTTTTTGCGGGTAAATATCTTTCGTTTGTCTCTTTGTTTCCATCGCTACTATTATTGGTTCTAATACTCAATCTTTTAACTCGGTTTGATCATTTTTTCTTTCGACTCTTTCTTCCATTGTGGTTAATAATTTCTCTTCCTGCACGATTTCCGTTTTCCATGTTTCAGCTATTTTTGTTTCAACTGTTTTCATTTCCGAATTTTTAGTTTCCTTTTCATCGTTTAAATCTTCTTCGTTGCATTTTCTTTCCGAATGCATCTCCTGTACATTTCTCTTTAAACTCGAATATATTGGTTCTCGGCTCCTCATTTCCGGTTCATCGCGTGTGATTTCGTACCTTGTTGATTCTTTCAAATATATTTCTGTTTCATCCGTATTTTTACTTGGCAACTCTTGGTTAATTTCCTCTCGAAGTTTTTCCGTCTCTTTACTTGTACTTGTTTTAAACTGAATTGCAATTTTTGGTTCGGGTAATTTCACGTTGTTTCCTTTGTCAGTTAACTTTTCATTTAATTTATCGCATTCTTCGGTTTCTGTTTCCAAACTTTCTAATCTTGTTGTAATCATTGGTTCTAATGTCGCTATTGTATTAAGTTTTCTATCTGTTGCTGCTTTTCACTTTCTCTGACTTCTAATAAAATGGTCTATTTTCTTTATCCTTGTTCTCCGTTCGTTTGGTATATTTTCAGTTTCTTTACTCGATGGTTCCCTTGATTCCGGTTTCTCGTTACTTGTTTTCTTGATTTATCTCTAGTTTATCGGCTCTATTATTCGTCGTTTACTTGCTTTCTTTATTCCTTTGGTTTACTTGATCTCTTTAATCCTTTGGTTTACTTGATCTCTTTATTCCTTGTCAATTATCTTAAAATAAATAACACTTCTAGTACATATTATTCTACATAAATTTCCGCATTAATTTTATCGTATTACTCTCATTGCTTCTCCTTATTTTAATTCTTTTCGCTGCGTCAACTTTTTTATCTTTTTAATTTTTTGTCTTTTCATTTTAAGTTTATTTTAAATTATCTATAACTCGTATCAATTATCTATTTGTTTCGTCTAAATTATCCTTATAGTCGCATCAATTATCTATATTGCCGTATCAATTAACTGTTTTAATCAAATAAATCATCACCATCATATCAATAATCGTCTCGTAAACTACTCTCTTTTATCTCTTTATTATTGGTCCAAAAATGTTTCTTTATCTCTATTCCCTATGGGCCTTTTTACTTAATTCCTCTCGTCTTTTATCTTAGACTTTATCCGCTGTTGCTCTATGAGCCTTTTTATTTAAATCCTCTTGTCTTTTTCCTTAAACTTTATTCGTTGTGATCGTTTTCCTTTTGATTCATCTCCCTTCATTTTAAGTCTATTTTAAATTATCTATTTCTCGAATTAATTATCTATCATCTTCGTATTAATTATCTATATAGTCTTATCAATTATCTATGTGGTCGTATCAATCATCTATATCATAACAATAAAATCATTATACTCATAATCTCATTCAATCTATTAATTATTTTCCCTATGTCTCTCTGATTTAAAAATCATATACTTAATCCTCAGTCGCTGGCCTCTATGCCCTTTATCGTTTCCGTTGGCTCTCCGGCCTTCGGCATCTTATTTCAGCTGGCAATCTGTGGCCTTTAATATCTAATCATAATCTCATCCGGCACTCTATGGCCTTTAATATCTAATCGTAATCATATCCCATCTTTAATATCTAATCATAATCGTATCTCATCCTTAATATCTACTCATAATCATATCTCATCTTTAATATCCTATCTTTAATATCTAATCATAATCATATCTAATCATAATCGTATCTTTATCTTTAATATCTGTTCTCATCTTTAATCATAATCATATCTCATCTTTAATATCGGAGTTGAGTTTCATCCGTGACTTTTGGGTGAGTTTGAGACCTCACACTGACTCTCAATCCATGGAGTCTTTTGTCTAGCGCATTTGACCGGTTACGCCTTCCTCACCGCCATTCGGATATTCGGTACTCAGTATGGGATCCGGGTTATTGTACCGAACTCCTCGCTGGGAAAACTAAAAAAAACATTCCCTCAGTACTCGGTGTGGGATCCGGGTTGTGTACCTCGGAGAATATAAAAGTATGGAAATGCCTAGACGTTCAACCAAGTTCCAAAAACGGTTTACTTGATTTCCCGAATAGTGAAAAGAAAAGAAAGCGATAAATGGGTGCGGAAATTCTTAATATATCTATCTACTATCCGTCCGCTCTCCCGTCAGATTTCCGGCTCTATTGGCCGCCCTGATCTGATCCTTAGTAGGTCCTTTCGAGTATGAACCATTTACCGGTTAGTTCACATCTCGCCTACCGTTTGGTGTCCTCGATACTCGGTGTGGGATCCGGGTTGTGTATCGAGTCCCGCCCAGCAATAAAAAAAAATTCGTTCGACACTCGGTGTGGTATCCGGATTTTTGTATCAAACGGCTCAGCGCTATCAGTCCCTTGGCTGGTAACATCCTGAACACGACAGTCCGTAGCTGTCTTCTGGTGCCTCACCACCAGCTAGGGAAAAAAAGTGTTTCTAGGTACCTTTACTAACTTTTCAGCTTTCTTACCGGTATCTAAATCATGCGCATTTTCAATTTTTATTTTTATTTTTGGTTTCCCCTTCACTTTCCCAATTCAAAAATTGTAGTAATCGCGTTGGTTTGTTCCCAAGAGAGGTGATCAATCTCTCGCCAGAAACTCCCCAACATTTGCCACGGATCCTACTACCTTCCTCTCCTCGGGTTGATCAAGGTTCCCCATCGGAATAAGCGTACTATCGTTATGATAGCTCGGTTTTAAATCTTACTTCCCAGTATTATTTCCATATAATATAAATAACATTACAAAATACACTAACAAAATGATGCATCGAAACTTTTACCGTACCTTATGTGTGATTTTTCAGCTTTCACTGTTTAAGTTTTGTTTTACTTGTCCACTCAGAATTTATTTAAAGGCTTTCATGAAGTTTTCGGCTTTTTCTGTATGTTTTACACCTTTCGGTTGCTATTGTTGTCTCATTTATTATTATTATTAATCTCAACTCATCGTACTCGTTTTCAATCATCATTTTCCTCTGGTTGCTAACTATTATTCTCATAATTCATTATTATCTCTAATCCTTTATTTTCATTAATAACAAGCATCATCATTTTATTCATCTACGCTCATTTCTTACTATTCATTTCATTTACACCTGAACATTTCCTTTTATCTACGCCTAAGTTTCTCCATCATCTGGATTATCTTTTCGTCAATTTCTCTAACTTAATCGATTGTCTGTTCTCGTTTAGTATCTAATTTGGCTTTACTTGGCCTCATGTCTTTTGTAATACGTACAATCAATTGTTCGTTACTTCCGCTAATATTTCTCATCTCATAGGAGTAGGGGTTCAAAATCGTTGCAACCTTTTCCGTTAATATTTTGATCTTTAATTTAATTACTTTCAATTAATCGTTTATTACGTTTAAAATATTTTAACTGACTTGATTCCCGTCTTATTTCAAAACAATATTAATCCGGCAATTTCTATTTTTCCAATTTTTACGAACTCTTACCGCTGTTCCTATCTAATTATTATTTTGCATGGTTCTGGAATTTATTTACACGACATTTACACGACCCCCCTTTTTTTGTGGTTTCCCATTTTCTAATCGCTTTATCCCTAGTAATTTCCACCTTTTCCCTGCTTTTATTATTTTTATTTTATTTATTTTAATATTTTTATTCTTACTTCTACCGTTTTGGATGATATTTACACGATGATTTCAATTGATTTATACAACCTACCCATAAATTTATTTTTATTTATAGTTTCCTGTTTCTTTGATTCCTGCTTTACAAATATTGATAATTTTATCCCCACTTTCCTGTTGAATCGTTTCATTTTGAAATTTTTATGTATCTAATATTTTAATTTATTTACATATATTGATGTTTTCCTCTCCTATTACAATACTCGTCATTCATGGGGTTTCTAAACTGGTGTTTTTGTTCCTTCGTATTTTCGTCCTATTTTACATTCTCTATTTTTCCTCATCCCGCCATTTTGATTAACTATACTCATTTATTTTCCGAGGTTATCTATTATTTTATTATCTGTTATGATTTTGTTATTCCCTTTTGCAAGTTTATTTCATATTATTAGAACCTCTCAGATACCTTCTATCTTTCCTAATTTATTTATAATGATACTATCCAATTTTCGTGGATCTCCAGTAACTATTGTTCGTATCGTGAAGTTTTCTACTTTTCTCCTGTTGGATTGTCTCCATATTTTTCAAGCAATCTTGACGGTGTTCCTGTTCCTCATATCACTCACATTCTGGTTTCTCTTAAGTGAATTTATGTTCTACCGTTTCTAAAATTTTTCATACTCTGTGTTTTTATTTTCCATGTAGACAAATCGATCGTTTTCCAAAGTTTCTGTCAGTATTTTCAAGTTGTTATCTGTCTGCGTTTTGGTGAAATTCCGTCCCAGCATTTACTGTTTTTGGTCGTTCTTTGTTTCCATCTAGAATCGTCATTCATGCTAAGCGCTCTTGAGAATATTTGCAGTTTCTTAATTTTCTTTGACATTTGTTTTTCGTTGTAAAATACTTATTAGATCTCAGCTTCGAGTGATTAAACAAAGTTTTCGCTTTTTATTCCTCATCGATCTTTTCTTTCCGTATTTCTTTCATTCGTTAGTTTGCTTTCCATGTAGATACATTGGTCGTTTTTCATAGTTTTTGTTTTATTTCTTCCTACAATTGTCTGAAATATCGCCTCGGTGGTTTCTTTCAAATATCCTGCTTCTCCCGTTTGCTAACCGCAAATTCGTTTTAAATTTTTTCTGTTGCTGTTTTTACGAATCATTAGTTATCCAATATTGTCCTGATGTTTCTTGCTTGTTATTGTTTCTAACAGAAATCTTGTATATTGTTTACTTTGTTCATCGCTGAGTCCCCAACTTTGTACTTGTCGAGTCATTTGTTTTATTTCGTTTTGTAGACAAATCCATCGTATTCCCTAACTTTCCGTGAATCTCTCTTTTCTTATTGTCTCCAGATTCGTGCGTGGTGTCTAGTCATTTATTTTATAGTACTGTTTTTCTTATTTTGTAGCCAATTTTATCGTTTTCCATCGTTTCCTATTACGCTCTATTTTTGGCAAAATGTTGTCCCGACATTTTCTGTTTAATAACTCGATTTTTGCATCTTGTATCCTCTGGTCACTTTTTGTTGTTTCTTAACTTTATTGTTTTGATTCTTCCCATTAAAGAAGCTGAGCTCCAAATTTGTACTTGGTGGGCTAGTCATTTGTTTCTTTAACATATTTTCTCATTTTGTAGTCGAGCTGGTCGTTTTTCATCGTTCTTTATCAGATTTCATTTACTGTCATCTGTTTCCATTCTTGTTCATCTGTCATCTGTTTATCTGTCAGTTTCGTTTGCTCTTTTGCAAAAACAATCCTTTTTATCCTGGCTGAGCCCCCAAATTTGCATGGTGGGTTTCTGGGTGTTGATATTTTGAAACTATATGGTTTATAGCCAGACAACCCCATACAAATATTCTTTCGCTTACCACTCGGCACCCGTTGCTAAGTAACGTTGGAACTGTGTTCGAGTGGGTAGATCGTTCGCAAAAAGTGAGCGCTATTGCTAATGCTATAATTGACCGAACGATCCATGGGTCCAACGTGCTGCCGATAGAAGGCCTGTGGTCGATTTCGATTTTTAGGTCCCATTATTCTCCTATCTCTTTCAAGTGTTAACCTATACTCTCGTATCATTCATTGTTATGTCCATTCCCATAGTCCTTCTTATCGTTTTACGTGTTGATGATTTTTCTACGGCCTGTATACCCTTTGTTATGATAAATATTCACACAGTATATATTTTACCCTTATCCCTATTATAACTACAATGTTCCCTATTATTATTACTAGTATTACCATTGTTGCTATTATATGTATTACCTTTATTAATTGTTACTACTATTACATTTATTATTATTCTTATTACTATAATTACCAATATATTATTTCACGGTTTTATCCTTATTCTACAGTTTTCGATAAAGTATTTTCATCGATTCGGAAAATTTGGCCAGCGTTCAGCCCTTATTTTACGCGTTCTATTTTTACTTTACTATTTTTGTTAAGTAATTGAATTAATTCTGAAAATTTGAGCAGAATTCTGCCCTTATTTTACAGTTTCATAATAATCTTATACCAATAGTTGAGCCGCATTTCACTTTTATTTTACGATTTTCGATAAGTATTTTAGTTGATTCGGAAAATTTGAGCAGCATTTCGCCCTTATTTTCCGTCTCAATTCAACATATCTTATTTACTTCTTTAAAACATTATTTTTCATGATTTTAGTCGTTCGGATTAATCTTTTTCCGATGGCTATTCATTTTAACTGTTGCAACGATTTCGCAATTTTCCCCGCTACCCATCCCCTCTCTTTGTCCTTAAGATCTATGTATGTTCATTTCATAGTTAATGAGTGCCCACTGGACTACTCAGTGTTAGTGATTTTTAGCCGAATGTTGTTAAATTATTTATGTCGAATTTACGGGAAATGAGTGGCGGAGGAGCAGCTAAAATACCGCTTCCCCTCCTCCCAATTTCCCCTATAACGGTAATATTGACGTTCAGGCCCTGCGTTATTCACGCTGGAACCTTCACGAGCACAGGCTATTGGCAGGTAAACTGCTTCTACACAGTCTGAGTTGTGTGTAGATTTTGCTTTCTTGTTGTATGTTTTGGCTGTGGGCCGAAAAAGAATTGAATGAAAATTACCGTATCAATCGGGTAAAAGTCTCGAATGCATGAAATAATTGTCGGAAGTTTGTAAGTATATAATAGAAATTCATAATTCATCCTATATTGAAATTCGTAGCAGCATAATTCATCTTCTATTGAAAATTAGTAGCATAATTCATCATATATTGAAAATTCGTAATAGCATAATCCATCATATATTGAAGATTCGTAGCATAATTCATCCTATATTAAAAATTCGTAGTAACATAATTCATCATATATTGAGAATTCATAGTAGCAAAGTTCACGATTTACAGCACCAATCTACCAATCAACAAGTGCTGTAGCGCACACTACTACAACCAGTCTCCAAGTGAGACTGAAAATCGATATTTCAATCAAGTTGGAAATAATACTGCCAAGTAGTTGTGTTAATTTGTGAAAACAAATTAGTATATATACCTACAATTTGGCCTTAACCTTGCGTGTTAATTTTATTGCGATTAAACAAAATTCGACCTTGAAATTATTTGTGTTATCTAAATTAACTTTTTATTAATTTCTTAATTTAAATTGGTAATTTATTTTTAACATTTTTAATTAAATTTATTCAGTCAAAAATATTTTATTTTTATTCATTTAATTCATTAATTTTTACTTTTATCTAAATGGTCATTTTACGGTCAAATTTTTCTTGTTATTATGTTATGTTTTATGTAGATTTCGTGCGGTTCTTGATGCATTTTGTATTTATTTTATTTTACTTTTATGTTTTTGATTTTATATTTATTTATATTCTCTCAAATTTTAAAATGTTTAATTGGTGTTGTATGTTATATTTTAAGTTATCTTGGTGCTGGGTTTTCGTGCTGTATTACTGATGCATTTAAACAATTCTCAAGGCTATTTGTGTTCTGGCCCAACACGTGTGGGTTGAGGACAGTCAAGGATTCAAGGTCACATAATTATAGCCCACCAGTAGAATCGACAGTCATACCCATCACTATACACTCTTTTTTTCAACATGGACCCACGGTCAGTCATTCTTTTTAGCATGTTTATCTATTTTATAAAGCGTTGTATTAAAGTGATTTAAAAATTTGTTTCAAAATTATCATGCCTATAAGTTATTCACTAAAAATCCATGATTAAACTAAATATAGAAAATTTTATCAAAAAATAATATTTAAATTTATACATTATTATACAAATTGCATTTATATTATGATTGTTTTTCATTCAAACATTTAATATTGCAGATTTTATTATAAAAATTTTGTTTAAATAATTGTATCCATTTTAATTTTGTTTCGATTCCTATATCCATACAGTTATCAATGCCTAACACTGGACATCTTTTTGTTGGTAGGTTAAATAAACGTGTTAAAGTTTCAGATGTCGAAGAAATTTTTGGTCAGTATGGAAGAATGTGCCGATGTGATGTAAAATATGGTAATATAATTAAGAGTATTTTTTGACGATTATTATGTTTTTAGGAAATGATATGGGTAAGACTTAATTTTAGACAAGCATATAAATAATACATGACTTTAGCCTTTGCATTTATTGACTATGATGATAAAAGAGACGCCGAGGTAATTTTATTTTATTTATCAAAACAAATGCAATGGTTGTAGTTGAAGTTTTGGTTTGAATGTTTAGGGTGAAACGTTAATATCCCCGTCGCATTCGATTTGCTCAAAATGCCCTTAACCAAAATAATCCCATCAATGTTTCCTAAATGTCCTTTTCCGTGCATATGTCTATCACTTTGAGCAATAATTGATCTGTTAACATCCGTCCAACAATAATTAACCTATCCATTCCTCAATTCCTTTTTTGACTCGACAGACAAGAAATTCCATTCCATCCACCGCCGATTGCTAAAAACAACTCGTCACTTCCAAAATATCGATGATTTACAGTTTATTTTACCTGTAGGATGCTTTGAAAAATGAAGATGGCAGAGATTTTATGGGAACAAGGATTGTAGTGGAATGGACTAGATCTTCTAGAAGAGTTCGTCATATTGGAATGCTGCTTATTAAATTATTTTAACAATAGGATGCTGGTAGCTATGATAGGGGTAGTAATCGTGGAGGTTATGATAGAAGGGAACGTGATAGATATCGTGACCGGGATAGTGGTAGGGACAAATATAGAGGAGATTCTCGCAGAAGACGATCATATACAAGGTATAATTTTAAAAATTGCTAATTAAATCATGTTTTATTTAGATCAAGAAGTCGATAAGATACATTAATGTCAATATTTGCATTTATGTTTTATGTTTCATAATGAAATAAATACTGTTTTTATTGTTTTATAATCATTATTGTAAAATTAAAAGTGATTATGTATCATTATAAATTTCAATAAAGTTTGGATATTATATTAGTTTGCTTTTGATAATAGTTGAAATACATTTGTTGCATATCGATTTATAAGGGTTAGTTTTGTAAAGACATTCAAAGGGTTTATTTTATTTAGCCTGAACCCAAACATCACTTCATCTATGTACTGGTGTAGTCGAATAAAAACTTTTCATTGTAGATTATGACCAATATTTGAGCCATGATAATTATGTAGAAACCAATTTGGTTAGTATTAACGTAGAGCAATGTGGTGATTCATGATCTTGAACTCAAGATAACCAGTTCTTACAAACTATCAATCGAGCTGCCGGTTCATCCACTAAAGGCTCGCTCCGTTTTCAGAACTGTTTCTGCCGGTATAAACCTTGGGTTCAACAAGGTACCGGTGGAAGATACCTTGTCATAATCTGTTTAGTTTGCTCAGGAAATCAATGCAAAATGAATTTGTACAAATTGGTATCCTGACTTGCCCCTCGAAGACAACGCTTGCGGATCAGAGATTTCCCTCCGTTGTCTCACAGTATATTTTCCTAATCAAAGTTAGGAATAATATTTTACAACTGAATTATACACCAAATATACTGAACAAAAAATCTGATATACTCTGAAGGCAGTGTGGACTACATCTAGAGTATCAGACACGTTTATTTAACCAATGGGAGGCCAAAAGGAATAAACATGCTAGAGTACTTGAAGCCGTGGTTGAGTTTCTTAATGAAAACGGTGGATGTTGAGAGACTACCTGAAGGGATTAGCATCAAATTAATACTTAATCTCCTATTAAACCCGCGTGTAAATAAGTCAATCCATGTTCTAGATAACTATACTAAATATAAGGATCTTGCAATGTTGATAGGAAATCATTATAAATGGCTACTACAATCTCAGACCTGGTTGTAGGCACTCTCGGATCAAGGGATGCTGAGAACCCTATAATGAAGAAAATTGGATTAACTGGAAAAAACTTAAAAACCTTACCGAGAATGTCTCTGTTGCTGCTGTGAGGGCCAGCTACCACATTTGCCTTTTAACACGTATCAAAGAGTTAATGGTCGAAGGAACCTACAAATAATCGGCATTGCGTATGTTGTTTGATGTGAGAAAACTAAATAAGAACTATCTTGAAGGATTGAGAAATTCTCTCCTTATGTCTTATAGACCTGTTTATTTTCATGAATAAAACTTTTATTTTTATTTAATTATTGACAAAGAGAAAGGAAAATGATGTTAATATGACAAAAGTACCAAATATAGTTATGAATTTTATTGATATTAAAGTACCGAAAGTATTATTTGAAGACAAAATAATTAATAAATTAGTAAATCATTGCAGCAATATATTTATGACTCATAAATTAGATGTGGGAAGAACAGATCTACTAAAGTATACGATTATTACATTGAATGGACCAATTGCCCTAACCCAAGGAGGCAACCAGTACATTTGCTATATAAAATTGAAGAGCAAATAAAAGAAATCAAAACTTAAGGAATCATTAAAAAATGTGAACCATCGTGGAAAACACCACTAAAGAAAAAATGAAAAGAAGATATAAGACTGTTTTGGTACTTTAGAGCTTTGAATAATATAGCTGAAAGACCAGTTTTTTCAATGTCAAATATGAATGAATAACTGGTTGTAATAAATGTTGCAAAATAATCTTTGACAATTTTTATGTGCTTTAGCCCATTGAAGACAACCACTCGTCTGGTCAGAGGTCCATGATATCGATTTCACAGGCCTGTGGGTCACAAATCCTGACCGAGTTAGCGAAAGTTTAACAGTAGAAAGGCAAACTCCTGCAACCTCACTAACAACAGAGGCTTGAGGCCCTCTCGCGGTTTGTAAGGAGTATATTAAAATACAATTAAAATAATATTATACTATAGTAAATTATATTTAAGTATTTTAAATTAAATATATTTGTGACCGATAACTACATCAATATTAATAATTACCACACCTCAGTTGGTTTAAATTATCAGATTTAGAGAAAGATTTGTATTTTGTAATAAATAAAAGTTAGATGAAGATTTGAATTTAATTGCATCTAACAAGGTTAATCTAGTGTTTTCTTCACTTTCACGACCAAAAATTCTTAATGTTCTAGTAGATAATTTTCTTTTACGACCACACCTGCCTTGATTTTGGGCTTTCAACTCAACATTTTTATTGTTTAGTTTTATTTTATGAGCGACAACTGTTTGCTGCACATTCAACTAATTTACAATGTCTCTTTGACTAATATTAGTCTTCCATCAGGCATGCGCCAGGTAAGTGTAAAAACAGTGTCAAGTTAACTTTGTTATACACTTATCCTGATGCACTGGACATGTATCGTATGTTCTATGATTAGAATCAGACATCCCACAATCCTATTATAGAGCGATTTAACAGAACACTTAAAAACCCAATGTACAAAAAATGTACAGAAGGAGGAAATAGAATTTGGATTGATGCTCTAGAGTCTAGACGATTTGGTTTATTTTTACAACAATAAAATCCACCAAACGATAAAAACAGAAGCAAGCAACGATCCCAATTCAATTAGAAAAATCACATTTGAAAATAATAATGCAAATGATAATTTAATTGAAAAACAAAAATTCAATATTGGAGATCGAGTAAGAATATTCCAATGGAAGAATAACTTTGAGAAAGGAATAAAATATTCTTTGAGTTAAGAAATATTCATAATAAAAGAAATCTATGATACTAAACCTATTATCTTTAAAATCTATGATTTAAAAGGAGAAGAGATCATTGGAAGAATGTACCAAAGAGAGCTCCAGAAAACTAGATTTTAGGTAACTCCTCAGGTTTTGTATTTATAGCTCTTAGAAAACTAGTTCTATCACTTTCTGGTTTTTTAACCAACAAAGAATCAATCACTCACCTTCATACTCATTATCATCACTAGCCATAAACTTCTTCTTTTTATTTTCAAATTTAAACTCGGTTACCATTTTATAATAATAAAAATGGATTTAGGTGATAATGGTGAAGATTTCCAATCAAAAATAAAATCTATTGTTGATTCCAATAACCCAAAATCTATTGAATTCAAGGGGAAAACAGTCTTTGTTTCGAAAAAAAAATAAAGGAAATAAAAAATATAGAATCCAAACAAGGAGGAATTCTTCCACTAGCGGCTTTATTGCCTTTAATTTTCGGAGGCTTAACTGCAACTGCAGAAACTGCTGCGATAATTTCAAGCATGGTCAAAGACGCCAAGGAATCTAAAAGAGCAGATGCGGAAGCAGAGGAGACTAAAGCAGAAACTGAATTCATCAGAACCCAAAGCGGCGCGGGTATTATGTTTAGATAAAAACCAATCGATAGCCGCCACGAAACATTTACAAGGGATTTCATGAGAAAATGAAAATTTGAAAGAGTTCGGGAAAAATAAACTTGAAATGATAACTACCCGGAAAGAGATATTCCTAAATCCCTACTGTATTAAATGACTGAAATTCTCCTTGTTTGGAATAACAATCTGACAAAATTAAATCATAATTCCATGCGGATGTTGATTGTTGGAGCCGCTGGGTGCGGGAAAAGCGTTCTGCACCTGAAGATGCTCCTGTATCCCAATTACCTGGACTATAATAATCTTATAATATTCAGCAAAATCATTCCGCAGCCAGAATTTTAATTAGTGTATCACGGATTCATAATCCATTTAAATAAAGAAACCATCCTGAATATTTTCAAAATGCAGGAAAAAATCCTGCGGATATGAAGATCTCTAACTTGTGTGAATGTTTTCCTCGCAACACTAAAGATGAAATCAACTTGACAATAAGCAATAAATTCTCTGACATAATTCCCTGTTAGGACTTGAACAAAACCCAAAAGAACTTAATTGTCTTCGATAATTGCGTCAACGATAAGAACCAGGAAATCATGGAGTCTTACATCACGAGGGGAAGACACACCAATCATTACTGCATCTACCTCTCGCAAAACTATTACAATCTTCTCCGAAGATCAATTCGCGGAAACTCTAATTTCTTCGTGTTCTTTGAATTGAATAAAAAATATTGAGATAGTATTTACAACGAGCTGTTTTCAACCCTCATGGACAAATCAGACTTTAATAGGTTTAGGAAATACTTGAGCATTTGGTATAATTACTTTTCTCTAAACTCGGAGACTAAGGAAATACACTCAAAAATTATCTAATAAAATGGATCAATATTCAACAGTAATTGTTTCAGACCCCAAAACATTTTATTCCACCAAATATTTATAGAAACTGGACAAGGCAAACGAGTTATGGAATGAAAATATTTCCAATAGGAATAAAGTATTCAGTCTCTTGTTGAATCAAAAACAGCTATTAGATCCTCTTTCCACAAAAATCCAGAGTTTCACGTTAAATTTAAATAAAGATACTTATGATATACAGAAAAGTCAACCACTACTAGACGAAATTTTCTTCCGGAAGGAGAAAAAAATCGTAAGGAAATTAATAATTGGGAATGTTACATTTATTATTACATTTGAAAACAACAAGTTTTATATTTTTAAACCAGAAACCTCTAAGAAATATGAAATCACATCGGGTTTGAAAGTGTGTATTGAGGGGAATGCTTTTGCGGTTGGAAGTACAAGAAATGATTTTACAAAAGAAAATATAATTGTAGATATGGTTGACATAAAAATATTTTCGGAATTAATGGCTGGGGCTTTAAATCCACAACTCAAATATTATAACCTAAGAGAAATACGATAAAATAATCAAAAAACACTACTAGCGGAAATAACTAAAAAAATACTACAAGAAATGACTTCCTTTAATTTCGATAAACATACGAAATTCAACCACGATATTCGAAAAAAAGATCTTCTTGAAGTATTTCTATAGACCGCAAGTGCTCCGGCGTTTAATAACGCAGGAAAAGTATATTTCAATATCAACCAATCCTTTAATCCTCTGGATTCGTAAATTCGTAAATATATTATAAAATCAAGACATCAGGATTTCAAAAAGCCGGTGTTGAAGCCGATAATTTTGCAGTGGAACATAATTTATTCTTGAATATTTTCAATGACACCGTTATCAGAATAGGTCCCTCCGAAGTTGAGAGAATCAAAAGCCCCGGTCCAACCTCAAGTTTTTTGAATTTCACAATGGCGGATTCGGATTTCAAGAATCAAAACGGGGAAATGAGCGGGTGGGTTCCTGATGGGTATAATGACTTGAGGTATAAAATCCGACAAAATCTTTACAAAAAAAGTTTCCACAGATCATATCCTCTTAAAACCTTTTTCGGGTTCTTCCATAACTATAAACGAGTGCTGTATATGATTCCTTTCAAGCTTGCACTAACATAGAACAATGATTTCAAATTGTGTATTTACTGAACAAAAGTCACCGATCAATCAAAAATCAAAATCAAGTTTAAAGCCCTCACGCTTTTGGTTCCATCAATCATCTGTAATCCAAGACTGGAATCCAGTATAATGGGAAGAATGAACGAAGACAAGCCAATATATGTGAATTCCATCCAGAAAATCACAAAGAGTATTGAAGTCCCTACCAAATTCATTTGGAAATCCACAGTTCTGAATTCTCAACTGCGATATAAATTATTATTGAATTCAAAGAGGAAAAAATCGATATACTGACCAATAATTCAAAATTCATTCAGACTTTAGGGGATGGAAAGGAATTGAAATTATTGCACTTTCAATTAAATACGACATTCTATCCCTTGAATCCAATGACGTTCAATGTCAAAGATAACTATCAAAGACATCCATACGCCACGTATATCAATGTTTGTAAATCCTTTGGAATAGATCCACAATTAGGAATGATGGATTTCAAAAAATTCTATTCAATATTCTGTTTAGATGTTTCCGATCAAGACGAGAAATTATCCGCAAATTGTGTGAACATTACTATTGATGTGGAAAAACATAATGATTTCAAAGGTAAATGCTATTGTGTTATTCTGACTGAAAAACATATTCAAATCCAATTGAAAAGCGGGAATATGGTCAATGTTTTCTGATAGCGAGTGCGAGATAAATAATAATAAATAACCTAAGAAATGGAAGAGCGATTGGAAAAACTCGCGAATATTTTATCCACAAAGTATTCCATTTATTTACGATTATACTCTACAACCTCTGATTTCTCAACATCATTTGCTATTTCGCTGGAATTAAATGTGGACTATAATTATGAAATGGGACTGGTTTGGTTTTCCGTGTATAACATTATTTTCAACATCACTTCTGAGAACAATGAATTTGGAGTTCGAACACCAACAACTTATGGGGTGGCGAGTGGGTATATTTTAATGAGCTTGATATTTTATTTCCAATAATGATTGATTTGATTAAAAAGAAATTCAAGGATTCAAACCCTATTGAATTTAAAATTGATCTTCCAACAGCAAAGATATTTTATGAAAATCAAACCAGGATATTCTTTTTATTTTGGGAATAAACGAAATGATTTCTTAGGATTCACGAAACACTAATATTCCGCAAGTTGTTTCGGCGAAAAGAATATCAACATCTCGAGCATTACATCTATAAATCTCCTCTGCGATTTGACGGAGGAATATATCAAAATCGGAAGCAAGGTAATTGTGATTATAGTCTGCCTTACGGAACTGTTCCTCATGAGTATAGGATCATTCAGAAAGTTTCTTTCACTATTTACGTTCCCGTAATAAAAAAAAACTATTTCAAATATAGGTTTTAGAATCTTTGATCAGGATGATAATACTCTTAATTTCAACAACGAAACTATTTCCTCCTGCTTACATCTCCAACAGGTATAAAATCATGAACTAAATGAATAACTTCGACAAATTCCTGAACAAGTACGGACATGAAACAACAAGTAATTTTTACTTGCGATATATTCTCAGGGACCTAGGTCTGTGGGATTGTAAAGCTATTATACGAGATGAAATCAAGAATTATTTAGATAAAGATAATATTATTTTCAACCTACAGACCACAGGAAGTCATCGGGTCTTGTGCTCGAAGAAACATGGTGCATACTTCGACTTGTACGGAATTATTCCTGTTCGTGAAATGAATAAATACTTTTCTGGTGATGCTTACACATACAACACCATCAAGTACAAGATCCCGAAACTTCGATTTGCGGTAGTGTTTTCGTACTCTCAAATCTCGAAAATAAGATGGATTTCGAGGATATTCTGTGTAAAATCCTCGCGTAATAAATGGTTCTTGTTAATATTGCCGGAGGGACTTTAGAGGTAAATACTTCTCAAATCCTTGAACGTGTTGAAGCTAATTTACTTAATGAATCAGGAGATCGAATGCGCGGAGATATTGGCATGAACGGACACAAGGTCCTTAACGTCCAGAAATTGGATTCTGTCATTAAATTAGAAAATGAAATAAAACGGGGGGGTGTGTGAAAAGATGAAAATATTGGATGAGAAAATAGCACACGCTGAGAAAAGATTTACTGGTCTGGTGGAAAAATATTATGAAAAACAAAAAACCAATGAAACCACGATTCGTGAAATAATAAAAACTTTAGATAAAGAAAGGGAATCAGCTTCGAAGAAATACACTGATGATGTTTCAAAAAAATATTTTGAGGATTTAAATAAGTAAATAATAGAAGTAAATAATAACTTGTCCAAGTGTGGAGATAAATTAACGGCAATCGAATCAAAAATTGTCGAAATAGAAAAATCGAATCTAAAAATAGAAAAATTGAATCTGAGAAAATTCAAAGAGGAAATAAATGAAAATAAAAAAGAACTTGAGAATATTAGGAAAAAAAGCTTGGTAGAATAACTAATTTTTTCAAGTATAATGAAATATACGTCATTCTAGATTCAAAATGTTATTTTATAATAAAAGATGATTATTTAATACTCCATAAAGAATCTGGAGTGCTTGAGATAGGTTTACCGAAACATCTTTTTATTATTATTATTTTTCATGGGGATTTTAATTTTTCAGGAATAGAAGTAAAATCGTCAAATAAGGCAAGTGTTGGGCAAAAACTAATTTGAGCCCATAATTTGTTTGACCAGCACGATAATACCTGTGTGTTTTTGAGCGGGAAAACTAAATCTAGAAGGAAGAATGGAAAATGTAAAAGAAAAATAAAATAATTAAAAATTAAATTAAGTTTTTATACAAAAAATGCAAAAAATTTAGTAATAAATCAAAAGAATTAAAAAATTATAAAAAATAAAATAAAAATTCCTTGTTTTACCGCATCAAAACACACACATGGAAAATCGTGATATATAAGGCAGTTCTGGGCAAGAAAATTTTAGTACTTTTCTTTAAAAATTTTTATAGTACTTTTTCTGTAAAAGAAATTCTTAGTGCTTACTCTCGGAACTAGCGGTGAAAGCGTTCTGGAACTGTCTTGTATTCTCCATTCCTAGATCCTATCGCCTAACCCACGAAAGAGCGCGTGGCGGCCCTGGGAAAGGTTTAAATATAAAGATTTACAAAATTAGAAATTTGAAGAAAACATAGAAGAAAACTTCAACCAAATTCATAGACAAAAATAAAGCAAAGATAGGTTCAAGACAAATACTGTAGTAAATAAAGCAAGGCTCAACCAACAATATATAACAATTATGATGGACGAAACCAAAGCAAAGGTAAAGATATCTATTTAAAAATCGAAAATTTTCATCGTGTTAATAAATATTCTTATTAGTCTGGAGAATGTGTATAACAATGATTTTTATTCAAGATGAACAAGGTCGAGTTGAATCCCTACCTATTACAGTTATAAATATAAAATTCCATTAATATACCACTAATATACCATTTGAGTAAAGAATGTTTTTTGTATTATTTAAAAGGAATGATTAAAATAAATTGTTAAAAATTAAATTAAAGCGAAGACCAGAAAATTTTTGTATTTAAAATAAAATAATTTTACCGATGGATATATCAGTATAATCGAATGAAAATAATCCAAAATAGATTGTAACTCCAAAAACTGATGAAAACCGAACGGAAGACCCATTCAAGGCGTCGAAAGAGGTAAAAATCCATCGGAGAAGATTAAATGTCATTGGTTCTGTGGCGTGCCACTGGGAGGTTTTAAAAATATAAAACATCTTAAAATAGAAGCTAAAATGCATGAAGCTTACCTTTCACTATACAGAATTCTATTTCCTATAATATGTTGCCAAGGAGATAGGTGGCAAGCAAAACGAATGGATTATGTAAGTCAATGTCGAGAAGAAAATTGGGATATATAGAATCATTATTGATCCTAACATAAAATCGAAATGTTATTGAATTCGTACAAGTTTTTGTGCCAATTATATCATACAAACTAATATTCATAACAAAGAAATTTCCCTATTTAATTCTATATAGTTAATCAAAATCGGTTCTATTGATATTATTTCGGGCATTAACAGAGCCATCATTATTATATATTAGTATTATGTTTATTATTATTACCATCACCAACATATTATTATTATAATTATTATTAAAATTATCACTGGCATGATTAAAATTATTTTTCATAATATTTTTAGTTGGTTTTGAGTACCTGAAGATGATAGCTGTGCTATCGAAATATATCGTACGAAAGGTTTTTTATTGGCGTTATCGTTTAATTAAATTGTTGCCAAATTTATTTAATTATTTATTTATAAATCATGCTGCAGCTGTTCCAATATTCAAAAGGTTTATGAAGGTTTATAACTCCCTCAAAAGAAAGGAACTAGACATTAGTTTTCTTGAGACTTGTTTAGAAGAAAAGATGATTCCTTCGTTCATTTATAAAATGAAACTAAGTGATTGTCTTTCTAGTAAAGATGTCCAATTAATACATAGAAGAACGTTAAGAAGAATGTTGGAATCAGAGAAAATAAGGAGAACTTCCATTGATAAAAAACTAACAAATATTGGATTAATGTTAAATAATGCTACGAATGAGTTTTGTTTACAAGTATGCGTAGAATGGTGTATCAAAAATTCGATTTTGCAAATAAAATCTAAAGAGAATGCTCATATTAAAAAATTGATTAATTTGAGAAAAATATTTGGGATTTCTAAATTTAGTGTGGAGAATACTGTGATAAATTTGAGTAAAATAGTGTTGAATGATGATGAAGAGCGTGTTTTAAAATTTGGTCCAAATCACTGTATTAAGAATCGCTTGGATGAAACAAAATTGTGTGCAAAAATTGAAAGTTTATATTTTCATATAGCCCGATCGATGAAAGGCATTAATGGTAATTATGTGAAGAGTTCGTTAAGTGCAAGTACGATGGAGTATATCGATAAAAACAAAAAGCAGAATATTAGGGATTTTATGACTTTAAAAAACTTAGCTAAAAAAAATATAAATATCTGTAAGTTTGACAAAGGAAATGGGATAGTTATTCTTGACCATGATGTGTATGTAAATAAGTTGAATGATTTGTTAAATTCTCCTCAGTTTGTGAAATTGCCAAAGGGTCGGAAGAATGGAAAATTACCTCCTCTTAAGGATGAAGAGTTTGTGCAAAAAATGTTAAATGGTTTGATTGAGAAGAAGCTTATTGATGAAGAGGTAGGTAAGTCTATTCGTCCAATAGGATCGCAGCCAGCTAAACTATATGGGCTACCAAAAATCCATAAGGATGGTGTACCTATGAGACCAGTTTTGTCGATGGTTGGTACTGCCCAGTATAAAATAGCAAAGTTTTTAGATGGATTATTAAAACCGTTAATGCGATCAGAGTTTGAATGTAAGGATAGCTTTGAGTTTGTTTCTTGTATTGCAAAGCTACAAAAACGAAGTATGAATGATGTTATGGTTTCGTTTGATGTTTGCAGTTTGTTTACGAATGTGCCACTGGTTGAGACAATTGACTTATGCTGTGCGTTGTGGAATGAAAATGATTCGGAACATCACATTTTGGATAGAAGGGCATTTCGAAAGCTTCTTGAATTTGCTACTTCAAATGTCAATTTTCTTTTCAATGATGAATGGTATCAACAAATAGATGGAGTCGCTATGGGTTCCCCTTTAGCACCAACGATGGCATCAATATTTTTGGCTAGTTTGGAAAAGAAAATTGCTTCTTTCCAATTTGAAAAACCTTTTGTTTATAAAAGGTATGTGGATGATATTTTTCTTATATTTGAAAACCAGAAACATGTAGAACCGTTTTTGCATTTTATGAACAGTTTACATAAAAACATTGTATTCACATGTGAAACGGAGAGAAAGTCATCAATTGCGTTTTTGGATTTGTTAATTCAACGCAAAGATAAACAGTATGAGACAGAGATTTATAGAAAACCAACTGATACTGGTCTTTATACTTCTCCAGAAAGTTTTTGTGAATTTAAGTATAAGAGAAATATGGTGAAAGGATTGATTTATCGTTCATGGGCTTTATCTTCTACTTTTGCTAATTCGGTAAAAAGTGTTGATAAATTGGTTGAGTTGTTGATAAAGAATGGATATTCTAAATCATTTTTATTGTTGATGATAAAAGAAACTGTTGATAAATTGATTAAAAATCCTAAGGATCCATGTTGTGGAAAGTCTGAATGTAATTTGTCGGATGGGTGTGAATTGAGTGTTGATCTGGGTGATGGTAAAAATGGATATAAAAAAATTGAGCCTAAATATGTGTTAGTATTGCCGTACTCTGAAGGATTTACAAATTATAAGAGGAAGTTGGTTAAACTGATAGGAAATTTAGAGTATAAGATCGTCTCTAATTCGTGTAAGGTACGCAATATGTTTATTAATAAATCAAAAACTCCGGTTGGATTGTGTTCTGATCTCGTTTATCAATTTACATGTAATGGGTGTAATGCCACATACATTGGAGAGACTTCCCGTCATCTCTGTACTCGAGTTCTAGAGCATTGTCGATTGAAGGGTTTGACCAATATTAGTGAACACAATAGAGGCTGTAAAAGTGATATAGGAATGTCTGATTTTAGAATTTTGTTGAGAAGTTTTAATAGTTATTGGGAACGAGTGATATGTGAAGCATTGCTGATAAGGTCATTGGATCCAAAGATTAATGTGCAGAGTGCTGTGACTACGAATGTTTTGAATGTTTTTAAATAGTTTACGTATGTTAAATCATGTTTGTTTTTTTTAATATTATTAAAATAATTGAAAATTTTAAATTACATTAATTTTTAAAAATTAGAATATAAGTAAAAAATTTAAAATTTAAAATTAATTTAAAATATATTTTTAAAAATATTTATTTATTAAAAAATTAAATTAATAAAAAATAATTTGTTTAAATAAAATGTTAATTCATAATATTTTTAGTTGGTTTTGAGTACCTGAAGATGATAGCTGTGCTATCGAAATATATCGTACGAAAGGTTTTTTATTGGCGTTATCGTTTAATTATTATTATTATTATTATTATTATTATTATTATTATTATTATTATTATTATTATTATTATTATTATTATGATTATTATTATTATTATTATTATTATTATGATTATTATTATTATTATTAAAATTATTATTATTATTATTATTATTATTATTATTATTATTATTATTATTATTATTATTATTATTATTATTATTATTATTATTATTATTATTATTATTATAATTATAATTAATGCTATTATAATGGTTATCATTATCATACTACGACTATTATTATTATACTTATTATAATTATTGTTATTATAATTATGATTATTATTATTATCATTACAATTGGTGTCATTACTGTTATGAGAAGCACTATTCTTCTTCTTATGATTATTATTATTATTGTTACTATGAAGGTTTTTATAGTCCCATCATTATTATTATTACTATTATTACTCGTGTTATTATTAGTATTATCTCGTTACCCCTATTGTTACAATTGTTATTATTATTTTACGGTTATGCTCATCATCATTCCATAAGGTTTTTATAATAGTCACTAACAACGTCTTTATAATATACCCTCATTATTATAATCGATATAATTATTATTATCATTATTGACACTATGAAGTACAATTCAGTGGGGGACAATCGTCCTCATCGTTTGTTTTTCATCAGTTTAGCGGTCACCAACAACTCAAACCTTAACATATTCTCAAGCCGTGTAACGAGATCCTTAGAAGGATATTACCGATGTTTTCTTAACAGTAATATATTAGAACTTGCAAGCCGAATAGTTTTCTTTAAAGTTGACTCAAAATATCCGGGAATAAGATGTGAACCAGGGTGTCCCCAACAATGCTTCTACCACATTGGTCAGTGTCGTGTGTATGAGCATTGTTGTAGAGACCCTCCCAAAAATATAGCACGGGGTAAATTACAGTCTCCCTCATCCCTTCCTTCATCCAGATGATGCAATAATTTTCCGAAAGGGAACTTTATAGTATGAATTCAAATATAAATTTATAAAATTGATTTTTCGAATTAATATAAATCAAACATTGATAAATATATGTTTTAATTATTCACTAATTTATTCTAGTGGAGTAAAACAGCCAATTAACAGAACGCTTTTGCAGAGATGTGGCTAAATACCACCAGGAAGCAATAATACAAAATCAATGGGCCTAAGCTTTAGTACGTCGATGTTGACGTATTGAGCAAACATGGTTAAGGCCGGAAGAGGTTATCAAGTTGAGAGCCGAGCAGGATAATTTGCGGTTAAAATTAGCTCAAAAAGAAGATGCATTGAAACAGGCTGATCAGAGAATCCGAGAGCAGGACAAAAAAATAGCTGAATTAAAGCTAAAAGAAGAGATCCGAGCTGGGCTCGTATGGTGTGACAGTCAGCTGTCCATCAAACAGGAAGATATCATCATTCGAAATGTGATGGGAAAAGACATCGGTGTGAAGATTACTACATCAGAAAGCTCACTACCACCGAAAGAAAAACCAAAGAGGAACCGGTAGAAAAACAGGTATGGCCAACGGGAACGCGACAGGCAAAATAAGGTTAAAGCTGCCCGTATGGTGGGGCATATACTTAAATCCAATGGGATTTGAGCACCAGTAACTATATTTCAGACTATTTCGTGATATTTGTTTTTGTTGTTTTGCATTTAATAATTAATAATAATAATGTTAACTTTGTTTGGTTTTTGTTCTATTTGTAACCAAATTAAATTAGTTAGAAAATTAAGAACAGGGACAATTAAACTCAGAGTATGAAGTCTTCTACGACACCTCATGAACCCAACCTGAATATTAGGGCATTGGTAGTCTTTGAAAAGAGGCTCACCCTTTGCTAATATTCACCCACTAGCACACAATACCATGTTTTTTCGAGCACAAGACCCAATGACTTCCTGGTTCGTCTGTGGTCTGTAGGTTGAAAATAATATTATCTTTATAAATAATTCTTGATTTCATCTCGTATAATGGCTTTACAATCCCGCATACCTAGGTCCCTGAGAATATTGCGCAAGTAAAAATTTCTTGTTACCCATCAGTACCCAGCACAAGTATGGGATAAATATTAAATGAGAAGAAAAATATTATACTAATGAATAGTTCTTATCCTAAGATTGAGAAATTTAATTTAGAATTTTCTGGGGAGGGAGTAATTTATGATTTTTTTTATATTTCCAAAGTATGATTTATCAAAAGTATATTTTGCATTTAAAAAATGAATAAAATACATGATATAAATGAATCAAAAACAACAATAATTGGTAGTGGTGAGTTGGGTCGCTTCACAAATTTCACAGAGTTAAAATGAGTGGCGATGAATTTTTTGAACAAACAATCATACCGAAAATAAGACACAAGATTTCTTACCCATCACTCCAGCTAATACAATCTGAACCTACTGCACCTATTTAACTTAATAACTCTAATAACCCATCGGGAATTAACAAAATAAACGAGACTAACAGGAACAATTAGTTCCTTCTCGAGAAAAATAAATTAGAAGAAAGACTTTTACACTATCAGAAAATAAAACATCGATGAATAAGAGCGGATTCAGGAATAAAAATCACGTGTATTACAATCACAGGTCTTTTAGCGGTTTCAATCACTGTGTTTTCTGGTGTTGGAGCGAGAAGTCAATAGTTTAGGGGAACTCACGTACACTTACCCAGGAATCTCTCGAGAAGCCACTTTCAAAAACTCGAAGTGGAATAAGAAGGGATTTGAATGTTAAAGGATTCCACAGTATTCTTTCCAGTTACTTCAAACATTTCGATAAAGCTGCTATTATATTTTTAATTGAGGTTTTTGCATTGTAAATGAAGCCAAAGCCAAGACCTTCTGATTTTAATGTTTTTGAATACTACTGAATAAGATCGAGAGTAGGAGGTGGAGAAGAGAAAAGAGGAAAAGAGACGATAAGAAGAACTTAGAAAAGAATAGGAGAAATATAAAAAGCGAGAGAAAAATAAAAAATATGATGATGGATTACATGGAGACTATCTTGAAAAAGGGATTGAAGAAGAGATTGAAAAAGATAAAAAAGAAGAGAAGAAAAAGGAGAAAAAACAAACTAAAAAACAAGTCCAGCAGAGATTTGAGCCTAAAATCGAACAAGTAATGAGGAAGAAACAGACCCCAGCAAATAATTAAGAACCAAAATTTATTACAGAATCAACAAGGGAAGCGAGGGAATCAAATGAAACGGGGAATAAACAAGGAAAAAGAAGATGAGGTGTTTTAATTAAAAAAAGATTGCCTGCATATTATCAGAGAAGAACGGATTTGAGAAACCAAGAACATGATAATGAAGATGGTTTCGATACTATTCCAAGGTGTTAAACTGCTCCGGTTTTTGTATTCTTAACGAATAAGGGATCAAGAAAGAAATATTATATCAGGTATCGTATTTAAAGGACACGTATTTGAAGGTAGTGAATGGGTCTTCAGGGAATTCACACAGATATCCCTGAATATATGCCAGTATAAATCACGGTTTGGTGGGACGTATATAAAACTCCCTTTTAAATCAAACGTGATTTTGAATATCCAGAATAAAGACAATAGGCGTTTCGTAAATTCTGTTATGGAGTATTTATATACACAGTCAACGACTCAACACTCGTAAAGACCTAGACCATACAAGAAATACGAGCACGAATTGAATCTGGAGGGAATTGATTTTCCTATTGATTTAAATGGAATAAAGAAATTCTGTAAACAAAATCCAGACCTTAAAATAAATGTGTTCGGGATTAATGAGAATAAGAGATTAAGTATTATATATAAATCTCATTTAGATTGGAAGGAATGTATCCCACGTTATTTATCCGTGTCTCAACTGTTTTCGTCGTTCAGAATTGAGAATGCATTGAAGACTCACCACGAATTATGTATTCAACATAAAGAAGTGGTTGCAACATTTCACCGTGATGAGTACAAGGAATTCACGAATTACCATCATTAGAAAAAGGTTCCGTTCGTATGTAATGCAGCCCTTGAATCTTGGAATAATCCTTAGGGGAACGAAAATAAAGGGGAGGAAGTCGAGCAAAAAGGATTTTGTTATGGAATATACATAAAGAGTAATTATCATCATTTATTGAAATACCATTATCTGAAGTTCTTTGGGGAACATGCGGCTTTACATTTTTCGGAAACCATCAATAATTTATCAGAGGAGTTTAAAAATCTTTTAAAGACTGAATACTCTATAGATATATCAAAAGAACAGTGTGAGGAATATAATAAATCTACTTGTTGTTATTATTGTGAAAAGAAATTCACAGAAGAAGATTATAAGGTGATGGACCATGATCATTACCTGTTCGAGGATAATTATCGAGGGGCGGCACATAACTCATGTAATTTAAAGGTAAAGAAAATAAATTTTGTCCCAATATATTTTCATAATGGGAGTGGGTATGATAATCATCTTATCTTCTTGGCTTTAGCTCATAATATAACTAAAATCATTCCTAGCACAGATGAAAGATATATTTCCTTCAGCGTTGGAACAATGAAGTTCTTGGACTCGTATCGACTAATACCATCGTCTTTAGACTACCTCACATCTCTTTCAAAACTTGAATAGTGTGAGGTTTACAATAAATATTTTAATATTCCGGCAAGAAAGGGATTTATCCATATGAGTATATTGCAGCACGGAATTTCTCGGAAGTGATGGATAAAATGGACGAGAAGAAATTACCGGAGATTGGGGATTTTTACAATCATATGAAGCAGACGGATCTTCCTTCAAAAGATTATGAATACGCGAAAGAATCCTGGGATTTGTTGGGGTGTAAAACCATCAAGGATTATACATTAAATTATTTCAAGATTGATGTTTGCTTATAAGCAGATGCTGCCGAGAAGTTCAGGAATACTGGAGTTTTTGGAATAGACTTGTTGAGATTTGTTCTGAACTGAAAACTTCCTTGTATTACTGCGACTGTAATTCTCTATATCCGACCGCAATGATTGAGAATTTGCCAACAAGAGAATTGAAAAGGTATAAAAAGAAAAAATATGAAAAAACCAAAGAAAATTCTCCTGAGGGTTTTGTATATGAAGTTGATTTAAAGTATACTCGATCATTGCACGATAAGACCAGGTATTTCCCATATTGTCCAGAGAAAATCACGGTGTCTGAAGAATGGAAATCTGAATGGTAACAGGAAAATAATCCTGGAGAGTATAAGACGACAGAGAAATTTATCCAGACCCAGGGTGATAAAAAAATTATATTGTTGAAGGAAAAATGCTGGATTGGTATTTAAAATTGAGAATGGTCTTGGAAAAGGTTCATAAAAAATTAATTTATAAAAAATCCAAATGGTTTAAACCCTATATTGAATTCAATATTAAGAAAAGACTCGAATCAAAAGATGAATGGAATAATTTTGAGGATTTCTTAAATAAATGAATGAATAACTCATTCTATGGAAAATCTCTGGAGAATGTAAGGAATCTCCAGGAAATCAAAATTGTGTGTGATAGAAAGAGATTCAAATCTCTTTCTTCAAAAATAGATTTCCAGAGGTTTAAGATCTTCTCCGAGGATTGTGCTGCTGTGCACTTTAAAAAGACGAAAATCAAATTCGATAAATTCAATTACATAGAATTTGTAGTTCTCGAATTCTCGAAGTTGGTTATGTATAAATTTATATACGATGTCTTATGGAAAGAGCACGGTGGAAACTTCAAGATTTATTTCGGAGACACTGATTCTATAATTCTGGAATTGGTGAACAACGAAAAAATCGAGAAAATCCAAGAATATATACACGAGACAAAACTTGTATATTTAAAGGATGAAATGGGAAAGGGAAAGAAAATCATGGGTTTTCGCGGATTAAAATCCAGTATATTTCTTGGATATAAAGGATTTAAAATCTGAGAAACACTTCGAAAATTCAAGAATTAAAGATTCTAAATCTTCAATCAAAGACTTAGGATATCAAGAAGCAAGAGACTGTCTCCTTGGGAAAGAACAACAACCTGTAGGAGGATGGGCGTAAGATCAGAACTTCATAAAATGTTATTAAAAGAATATTCAAGGAATGGTTTAAATAATTATGACGATAAGCGTTATTTATTAAGTAATGGTATTATAAACCTTCCTTATATATATTATAGAATACCGTATATAGAAAGAAAGGATGAGATAAATGAGAAATACGTTACTAACACACTGATATAGATTTTAGTGAAATCGATCTTATAAATATAAATTTCTAGAACTCTTTCGATCTACCATTCACCTATTTCCCGTCACGAGCACAATAAAATTATTGGAAATTTTAAATATTTGAATATTTACCCTGCCGACTATGGAATTCGGGAGAGGTGGTAAAAGGCTTTCAAAGCTCTTTTCTTAACTACTAGTGAAATTAAATGTATGAAAAAGATGTGATATCGCCAATTCGGAAATTAGTCTTTTGGTTTTTATGTTAATTTTTTGAACATTAAAGATGTCGATTAAGTAACCATACCATTAAGACAAGTTCTAGATGAATGTTGAAATTGGTGATGTAATCAATGATTTTAAAAAGTTTTCAAAGCTATGTAATAGTTAATTTAAACAAAATTTGATCATAACAATCGTTCTCTAAAACAAGGCGAACATTTGTATGTCAAAATATTATGTAATAGTTACTTAACGGCGACACAATCGCCGTTTTAAAGTTTTTTACATTCTGATGAATGCATTTTCGCCATCATCTTCCCAATCATCTCATCTACTGCTAACCCGTTTTCAAATTTTTATTTGATGATTTATTGATTTTTTATGGTTTCTAATTTTTCGGCATTCACTTTTAATTATATCAAAATTATAACCATTTAAAATAATTTTAAATTAAACCAATTGAACAATCCCAACACAATTGATAAATAACTCGAATATTAAGACATAATTAGCACAATGATATATACATTGGCATAAACAATTCTTATATTCAACTGGTCATGGAACAAGAAGGGGTTTGGCCCAGTCAAAAACACTTACTAGTGTTGATTTGACTGGAATTATTTTGCCAAATACCAAAATTTTGTTAACAAACTCTGCTATAAAATTGAATCTGAAAAATTCTGAAATTTTCTCAAAAGTAGTCAGTTTATATACCTATAATTTGACCCTAACCTTGCACGTTATTTTTACTGCGATAATACAAAATTTGACTTTAAAATTATAAGTGTTATTTAAATCTAATTTTCTTTATTTTCTATATTTAGATAGACTATATATTTCTTAAAATTTTTTTAATTGAATTTCTTCAATCAAGAATATTTTATTTTAATTTTTGTTCATTTAATTTTATATTTATTTTATTTTTTTCTCAATTTTTTTTCTGTTTATGTGGTATGTGTTAGAGTTAAGTGAGCTTGGTGCTGAGCTTTCGTGATATGTAACTGACTTATACAAATTCTCAAGGACTTTTGTATTCTTGTCCAACAGTTAACTTTTTATTGATTTACACATGATTTTATGATTTTATTTTCATTTGTCTGTCATTACTTGATTCAAACTTTGATATCCACGGATCAGTACGTCAACCCATTTCTCTTACTATTTTTTTAAATTATTTCATCAAAATTATTTGGCTGAACAAAACCTACATTTTTCTTAGTAAAAGTTTGAGTAAAAATTATCTAGGAAATACAGAGGCATGTAACAAATAAAAATTTAAAGACGAATCTAATAATTTTAAATCGGCACGGGGTCTACGAAGGTATAATTACAAAAATTCAAATTAATTAAATGAAATTTTGTTGAAAATATTAATCATTATTTTTGTAAAACCAACGCTACGTTTGATTCTAATATTTCATTAATTTTAATATTTCAATAACACAAAATCAAAAATAAATTAAATCTGATAGTTTTCCATTATTATTTCTTTATTCCTAGCATAAAACATCAATGACACAACCCCATGTGCAACATCATGAAAGATAAATGGCATAACAATAAATATTTTTTTACAAATAAGCTCTAGAAACAATCTACTATTATCTACTGGATTCTGTGTCACTTCGAACTGATATTCGTCTACTGGATAATGTATGGAGCCTCTGATGAGGGGGTAAACGAAGAAAAAATGGGTGACTGAGAGCTGCTCCTAGTGATATTCGATCTGCTGGTTCATATTCCAGCATTTTACTGACGAGATCAAACATTTCAATTGTTTCTTGGTTTTCATCTGTGCAATATCTCTGAAATTAGAAAAGTTTTAAAATAATAATAATACCAAATTTAAATTTTTATTAGATACTGAAAATTAACAGATTTATCAGAGTGTGAAGTGAACGTGGATCGCAACAAAAAAACATCAAGTCAAAATAATCAATACGAAATTTATCAAATTTATATGATTCTGGATATTTATAATATTTATTGTTGATGAAAATATTTTATTTTTTATTCCAATAATAATGTTTGTTTTATGAGATTTTATAAATCTTTTTTTAAAAAATTTGTTTAGTTTATTGTTTATTTGATTTTAGTTTTTGTTTATTTCTACACTAAATTTAAAAAAAAATTAAAATTATATGAAATTTATCAAAAGAATATGTAAAAGGCTATTAAAGTTGCATAATACAAATTTTCATTTAATTCAGTCTTTCCCAATGGGCTATAACGCCCCCTAGTGGGTGTTTGAGACCTTGAGGGGGCGTTAAAAGACCCAGAAAAAATGGGGGGCGTTGACGTGGGTTAAGAGGGCGATAGTAGAATTGTAATTTCATTTACTTTATATTTTAAATTTCACTAAAATTAAAACCTACCTACTACACAATAACGAATAATTAGTTTATATTTCTACCCTGTATGATGGTATAAAAACTTAAAATACTTAACATAGATTTCGTAGGATAGCCCGCATGCCGTACGCAATCAAGTTGTAACAAGTTTCTGTTAACCCTTTCTAAGGTGGTGGCAATATACTGTACACTATTTTAAATTAACAAAAATATCTAAGTGTAACGCTGTCGGTAATCATTTTTACTTTTGGTACAACTATTGACATATATTGAGCCACAAGAGAACAAATTGTTTTTTTCTATGTTTTTATTTTTTTATGATCATTTGTAACTATATAATTGTTATCATTAAACTTTGAGTTTTACATCACTTTTAGTTTCCTTTGCCCTAGAAAGGGTTAAATAACGCTATTGGAGCAATCCTGTAGCAATTATTCTGTACCATTAAAATTTATTTACATGTAATGCATTTTGTATATTATACAATTAAATAATCTTTAGGCGCCGGTTTCAAATCAAATTGTGTCTTAAGGGGCGATGGTTAACAAAGCTTGAGAAACACTGATTTAATTCAAGTTTAATGAAAATATTATTTTTATTGATTATACAAGAAAATTATATAATTTTAATGAATTTAAAAGTTAATTTATTAAAATATGACGATTGAATAAAAATTAAAAATTGATGAGGACGGCGGATGACAGATTTTTACTAAAAATTTATACTTGATAAAAAATATATTATTTTAAACTTTGTCAAAAGACGCAAATTTACTGGTTGTTTTTATTTGTTTTATTGACAAATTTGGTGCCTTTCAAATTATTTTTAGTGCCTATTTTGATTGACTGTGTCGGCCTAAGTGATGATGATATTTTGGATGTTAGCACTTCAAGTGCTTTAACGGATCTTTACTAAGTGTAAAACAATAATAAATAATAATAATAATAATATTAATAATATTAATAATATTAATAATAATAATAATAATAATAATAATAATAATAATAATAATAATAATAATAATAATAATAATAATAATAATAATAATAATTAATGATATTTATCTTAAATATTTTGTGACAAATTGAAAACAAAATCCTAAGAAGAGTTTCATAGTCGGGCATCAGGTTCTGGAATATGATAGATAGTTTACCAAGCTCAGGAAATTGCATTGAAAGAAATTTACTAAAAAAACAAACATCTTTTTGTTTTATTGAATAAATTTTAGAAAAAAACGAACTTAGAGATTTTATTTATATAGTTGCCCAAACATTAAGACTCTATTGTATGTAAAATAAAAAATAATTCAGAAGTGACTTCTAATTTGTTCATAAATTTGATGGCCAAGTTTGCTGTACAGAATTATTGTGAATTTCTTTGTTATTTTTAAGAATAAACTTTGTTTATAAGTGTTTTCATAATGAATTCGAAGGCAAAAGTCTCTTATAATAAAGGATACACCTAATTCATAAAGACCAATCAAAATATTTTGCGGCTGGACTTGGATGTCAGTATTAAGAGATTCGTCCTTTGTCATCCTTTTGAGTACAAAAATAGCAATTAAAACACTTCATAAAAATTAATTTTTTGAAAAATGGACTATTTTTAATATAATGAAGACTGTGATTATAACTTCCGAAGTCACGAAGACCTAACCGCATTGAAATAAGTGGACGTTTCATTTTACCGGAAATAAGTGTTAAGCAATATACGGAAAAAAGGAATACATTTATTTTTCCTCATTTCTTTTCTCATTTGTTTGTATATTTATTGGCAGTAAATATTCATAAAAGTTTTATCAAAAAATCCCCAAATGAACTTGATGAGCAATATATACACCACAAAATTCATAAACAAATTGCAATTGAAAATGTTGAAAAAGGTCGACCCGACTTGTGAGGAAATCATAATTGTCGTTGACAATGTTTTACTGAACTTTTACGACCATCAATCGAATGAATGGACCTACTCGAATTACAACGGGCCCCTGTTCCTGTATAGGACAAAAGATATCGAGAAATATTCAATGATCCTTTTAAACAACAATTTAAAATCAGGACCCCGATTTTATTCCATGTCTCTACTCCATCAATACGAATTGAGCTATGAGGCAAAATGTTTGGTTCTGAATTCGAAAGAAAATTGCAGTTCATACTTTTATTTGCCGGATGAAAAATTGGCTAAAAGGTTTTTCGATCTTTTGAATTCGGCTATCAAGATTGGTAAAGGTTTGAAAATTGATCCGATCAGAAATCTGATCGTAGAGAAAGAAGAGAAATTCTCGACTAAATATTCAAATGAGAAAATGCTTGATTTATTTTCCAACTCGAAATTAATAATTGTGGAAAAAGAGTCTCAATCGCAATGGAAAGCGGTGAGAAATGTAAAATTGGAATTATTAGAAGAATAAAATTGTTTTAATGAAGTGATAATTGTGATTGAAATAAATATTTTATGAGTAATTTTCATGTTGAGAATTTTTCTGTCTCACTTATTCAATTTTGTATATTTTTCAATTTCATATACTTATAGACTTTTAAAATATCTTTTGATATCTGACCATTTTTTCTTTCATAATAATATAAAATTTTAGAAAAATGATTTAATATTGTGTCCAACATTTTTATTTAAGCCATTATTTTAATTATTTATTCTTTTTTTATTCTTTTATTTGCATGTGTTTGTCTGGGGGTCACACTAACACGTTGATCATAAACCTAGCATGAGCTCAGATTATTTCAGGTTTCAAGTAAAGTTGCTGCCATACATGTTTTGTCCTAAAGGCCAATATTTTTTTTTACATTGTTCAAAAATTTGTAATCGTTGATATTTGATTTGTTATAATCAATCTAAATATTTTTTTCCTGGAGCTAACAAATTTATGTGTTATTCCCATAATTATTCGTTTGACCCGAGGAGTGGAGGCGACAGAAACCATTAATAAAGATGATTTATAGTAAATAATTTAAATAAATACGAATAATAAATGAAGAATTTTACTACTTTTGACCAGAAGATCGTATAAATAAAAAAATTTAACAAACTACAAACTAATATTAGATTGATCCGAGGAATTAAATTCATTAAACTCCTAGTCCAAGATTTTTCAATTAGACTCATTGTGTTTTTGTGTGATTAATAAATATATTCTATTTTGTTTGGTCTCCCTACTATTTCTACTGAGCTCGAGGAGCCGGAATTCAGAGCTCCTTCTTACTGAAGCTTAATATCTCCACAACATAATAAAAATATCGAGTAAAATTATTTTAATTAAAACGTTTATACTCGTGTCTTAATATTGATGAATGCTCTTTCAATTGTCCAAAAAACTTTACTCCTTCATTTATTAAAAAAAAACCGTTTAAAAAGAATGGAACAGACACCAACATCAATTTTTTTAAACTCTAAACAGAATTTTAGACAAAGCTAAGAATTGACATTTTGGTTAAATCTTTCCTATTAATAACATTAATAGACTATTTTCAGTTTTTTTGCTTTATTTTTATAAGCCAATAGAATCTATCTATTGAATAGATCAATAAATTCAAATTATTCAAAAATTGATTGATTTACAGTTAAATAAAAGTGAAGGAGTTGAAAAAGTTTGAATTTTTATCAATGAATAAAGTTTCAATCTTTAAAAAAAATTCTTAAAATATACAAGAAAACTCACCAATAAGGGTCGACAGTTTTCCCTAACGTATCTCCCATCTGGGCTGTAGAAATCCCAGTCTAGTTTACCGTGATAGAAAAAACTAGTTCTAAAAATCAGTTGATAAAATTTAAAGATTTATATAAAACTTACTTCGACTTTCTTGCCATTCTATAAGGAAAATGACCCAATATTCGTTCCATCATTGCTAAATGCTCTTTGTTGTCATGGGTCTAAAATATACGGATTTTGAAAAAAATACCAGAATTGCAGAAATATATTAAACAAAATTGGTGGTTTTAATAACCAAATAAGTTGAAACATGCTGCAATATGAGTTAAGGTGGTGCGTACCAAATTGAGTCGGCTCTTCACATATTTTAATATTCTTCATCAATGCGTTACTCTTCAAATCATAACTGTATAAACGATTAAAACGCAAAAAATAATGTAAACATTAATTAAAAATATATTTAATTAATTAATAATATAAGGATTTCAATAACTCCTTAAGAACCCAAATGATTTAAAAAGCAATACAAAATTTTTAAGTATGAAATTTTGTTGACGGTTGACCCTTACATTGCGTTGCTGGTAGGAATTCGTTGAAAAATATTAATACAACATTTGATTTATTTACTCCATCATGGTTTTCTGTTAACACAAGGGCCCCATAGTTGCGAAAAAGTTTTGATTTTAACAGCAAAAGAAATACTTTTGGTATATACGAGCCTCTTTCGTAAAAGTAATCAAAGCGAATCATGCCGCAGAATTTTTATAATTTTATATTTCCATAAAAATATTTTTGATGTAATGATATTACACAAGGGTCTTTGAGAGTAACAGCGATGTATGCCTGTGAAAATATCTCGTTTTAGTATAAATCCTTTATAGTTATTGTAAAGGCGTATACACACTACAATATAATCCAGTATTGAATCGTTTAAACATATATACACACACTATTTTATAATGTCGATGATGTATTTTACGTTGCAGTTATTTACAAACCTATTCCAGAAATGTGGATCCATACAAATATGCATGAATACCACATAAAGTGTAACAGATATAAAGACATTTTAGTTATTTATATATATATAATTATTATCCTGTACTCACTTATATTCCAGTTTCACAACAAAACTGGAATATTCAATGTATGCGGAAACATAAAATGTCTCTTCCAATCTGACTGCCTTGCTTACACAGATAAAAAAAAGGTTTTCACATATTCCAGTATCCAGTTCTGACTTTATTTGTACGCACAAATAAAAAAAATGTGTGTAAAATTCAAACAGAGAAAGACCGTCATTTCTGATGGGTTATAGATGTGACAATATACATTTCTTATAATCACAAAGAACTATAAGGCATTCAATGCATAATTTCACTAGATGCTTTTTCAGTGTATGATCAAATCATTATATCTGGACGAGATTACTGTTACTGTTAGTAATAATTATATACAAGGATACAGTATTAATACAAGCACGATTTTGACAATTGCCTTTAGAAGATCTCGATAAACAATAATTCCTAATCAAGTGGTTGCGACCAATGAGAAAACACGTAAATGTTCGCTGAAACACATCCCAAAAGCCATTAGACTTTGTCCGTTGGTTGCTACACAGGTATCACGCTAATATAGGAATAGAAGCTTACAATCGATAATTATCTCACAGACCCAAATAAATATAGAGTCAATATATACGCCGAGAATAATAATAATTTATGTAAATATTTAATCACCTGAAAAAGAGTATATCCCGTATACAATTCAAAGATAATGCACGCTATTGACCAAACATCACACGATTCAGACCAACCAAGTTCTAGAATTGAAGAAAATATAAGCTGATCAGTGAATACTTTGAAAATTTATTTACCTAATATCACTTCAGGGGCCCTATAATGTCTTGTGGAGACAATTGTAGAATGGTGCTCATGATCAAAGGTTGCTGATCCAAAATCAATAAGTCTGATTTCTGAATTTTTTACTACCCGATCATCTCGTTTTCTTTTAGAATTCGGAACTAAAATACTATCAGAATTAACAAATAAAATATTTTCTGGTTTAAGATCTGTGTGGGTCAAATGGATATCGTGCAAGAATTTTACCGCGAAACACAATTGATAACTGATATGACGAACATGTTCCATGGGATATGGAGAATAGCTGTTCTCTTTCTAAATGAGGATTTATCAAAAGATTTTCTTTTAATTATATAATTATTTTTAATTAATATAACTGATTAATATAACTTACCAAAAAATCGAAGACACTTTGTCCACACAATTCAAAACTAATGCACATATGCCCATAATGATCAAACCAGTTAAGCATTTTTATGAAAAGACTGAAATAATAATAGAAATTTTTAATTTTCAATTAAAAATATCAAAAAAATTAATTAATGCGAAACATTACCAAAAATTATTATTATAAGCATTATTATTATTATTATTATTATTATTATTATTATTATTATTATTATTATTATTATTATTATTATTATTATTATTATTATTATGATTATTATTATTATTATTATTATTATTATTATTATTATTATTATTATTATTATTATTATTATGATTATTATTATTATTATGATTATTATTATTATTATTATTATTATTATTATTATTATTATTATTATTATTATTATTATGATTATTATTATTATGATTATTATTATTATTATTATTATTATTATTATTATTATTATTATTATGATTATTATTATTATTTTATTATTATTATTATTATTATTATGATTATTATTATTATTATTATTATTATTATTATTATTATTATTATTATTATTATTATTATTATTATTATTATTATTATTATTTATTATTATTATTATTATTATTATTATTATTATTATTATTATTATTATTATTATTATTATTATTATTATTATTATTATTATTATTATTATTATTATTATTATGATTATTATTATTATTATTATTATTATTATTATTATTATTATTATGATTATTATTATTATGATTATTATTATTATTATTATTATTATTATTATTATTATTATTATTATTATTATTATTATTATTATTATTATTATTATTATTATTATTATTATTATTATTATTATTATTATTATTATTATTATTATTATTATTAATCACAGCAATGGTTAAGAAAATTTACTTATTTTTGCATAATGCACACAAATTATAATATAAATAAAATTATTGCGTAATGAAAATTGTAAAACACTAATAAACAAAGTGAATAAATAACGACTAACTATTTAGATTCGGGATCTTTTTCTTGGATAACCTTCAAAACGTTTATCTCCAGTAAAGCCGCTTCTCGATATTTTTCAACATTTTTAATAATTTTCAAAGCAACTCTTTTTGAACTTCTGAATTTTATTTTAATTTGTAGTAAAAAAGCATATAAATTATAAACTGATCATTGTCGACACATTCAACCACTTTTCCAAACGTTCCTTCGCCGAGTGTTTTCACTATTCTGTCTTAATAATCAGTCAAAATAAAAATTACAAATCGTATTATTCAAGTTACATCTTCCCATAATCATGTCTCCATGTCCATAAATCAAATGCCCTTCCTTGTCATCACAAGGAGGAACTTCGGAATCTGAAATTTGCATTGATTTTGAAGAAACCTTTAAACACATAAAGCTGTTGTTTAATAAAATACAATTCTACTTTAAGCGGCTCCTCTACTGACGTTCTGTTTGACAGGTCTCCCATACTTTTCTTTCGTAATTCTATAAGTTTTTTAGCTCGCTGTCGAGCCTCAGCAACCCGATTTCCTTTAGTTGAGCGATTTTTGACTTTATCTATTTCATCAGCAGTTTCTTTGACAAATTCTTTGCGACTTTCATTTTGATTTATTACCATACCCATTGAGAATTTGACATGAGTATAGTAATTTTCTCCACAGGTAATGATGATGGGTAGAGTAACACTAGTTGGCGTAGTGTTAATGAACCTAACAACGTCCCCATCAGGCATCAGAGTTCTTCGACGCTTTATTGAATTCATATTATAAGTGGCTCTTAATTTAATATCAGACTGACTAGAAACTGAGCCTAGAGTTTGAAAAAGCGGTTTCATTAAAGTGGAAAAGTCAGGAATAAATAATGTTTCGATTGCCACCTGATAAATTTTTGGTAAAGGTTTCACTTGAGTCGGGATAGTTACTTTAAGGTTTTCCAATTGATTGGACAATTCCAAACATTTCTGTCTGCACAATGAACAAATTGGATTGCTTAATAATTTTTCCGTTTGCACTGAAACAGATTTAAATGATTTCTCTTGTTTTTTATTCGTTAGTGGAGGCTTGAAAATACTGAGTTTTAACAATTTATTTTCTAAAAGCATTTTTTTAAGTCTGCTGCCAATGGAATTGACGTTAGTTACGGATTTTTCCTTTGCAATCAACAGAAGAATGTCATCACCTTCTTCCTCTGTTTCACTTTCTGTATCGGCCTCAAACGCATCATCCACCGAATCATATGCAAATTCATCAGTAGAGTCAATAGAAGAGTTATGGGGTTGAGAACATTGTAATACATCACAGACGTTGCTTGGTTCTTCACATTCATCACAGTCTACATAAGGCAAAGATATACTTGTCGTTAGAACACCTTTCCTGTCGGCTGGTGGCGAATAACTCGACTCTCGAGACGGATTGTTTCCAGAGTATAACTTTAACTTACCGGTTTGCGATTCACTTTTAATGCTTCCTATCATTGGAGGTTTCGGTTTGAAAGTTATAATTTTTGATGGTCCATTGAGAGCTTGAGGATGATGTGGAGGTCGATTGCTCATTTTGTTGTGAGAATAAATATAGCGAAATTGTAAAATAGCAATCGAGCAAATGGGACAAAATTGCGAAAATTTCCACGAAGGAATTCAACGAGAAAAATAAAATTTAATCGTAGGATAAAACACGTAATTTGTGACGAGTTCCATTTATGGAAAGAATATTTAGATATGTATTTGCTGTGTGTCTGATCTAGCAACTGTGCCGAATCCTGTGTGTAGCAATATATGCTACGAGCGATATTTACCCAGAATGCAATGAATTCTGGCGAGCTAAATTAACAGAATCACACTAATACTCGCTTTATGGATGCACATGTGCGAGTTTATAAGCGAATTTAATGAAATATTATTGATCCGTGATTCATCAGGATCAGAAACCAGCTGCTATAAATATTGTCGACTTTATTTAAAATTCAAAAACTGTGGCAATTAATTTCAAAACAAACTCTTCAGGTCATTACGTAATTTGATAATTATTTAAATTACTGCCAATAATAATAATAATAATAATAATAATAATAATAATAATAATAATAATAATAATAATAATAATAATAATAATAATAATAATAATAACAATAATAATAATAATAATAATAATAATAATAATAATAATAATAATAATAATAATAATAATAAAAATAATAATAATAATAATAATAATAATAATAATAATAATAATAATAATAATAATAATAATAATAATAATAATAATAATAATAATAACAATAATACAGGGTCATTAATAATTATGTGGAAAATTATTAATAATTTGTGTATTTAAAATTATATTCACAAATATTTAAAATTTTATGCAAAAAATATAAAACCATAAGCAAAATAAAAAAAAACAAAAAACCAAATACTAATTTCGTCTATTAAATTTAAAATCAATTATATATTACAAAACAAATAATATTTCTAATTTATTCGTTACAGTTTTAATTAAATTGATAATTGTACTCCATGGATTACCAACGAGAAATTTAGCATGATGAAAACAACGATAGCATGCGACGAAAAAGAACTACTATAATCCAGGAAACTCTACGAAATATCAAGGCTATAAGTTAAATAGCAAAACTGATGCTGAAATCGCGGTAATTTGGACTTATCGAAGAAGACTGTTTATAATTAGCTTGAAAAACTTAGTCATTTTCCGAATGAAAACAAAGATCTCAGATAATTATTGCACCGACCTGGATCAAAACCAAACGATCTCACAGAAAAAGCGTTGGCAATTGCAGAAACAGTCCAGAATGACATTTTGGAGAGCAGAGGTATGGCGATAAGCCAACCAATCGTTTGCCTGATTTTAAAATAACTGGAACTAACTAAGAAAAGACTTGTTAGGATAATCGATAAAAAGAATTCTAGTCCTGTAATCAATAGTTGGAAAAATTATGCTATCAGTTATCGGCTGAAATCTGATGATAATTTAATTTATGTTGATGAAACGGGATTGAACCTACACTCAACGAGAAACTGTGGATGTAATCAGAAAAATACACCAGCGAGAGTAGCAGTGCCGACATCTAGAGGAAAGAATATTTCAACACTGGCAATCGTTTAGAATAAACGGATATTGCATTGGAAATGATACAAGGCGCTTATAATTCGGACCTATTAATCGAATTTCTATCAGAATGTCAAACCAAACAAATTTTCCGGTCAAAAGGTATTGTATTGATGGACAGTTTGAGGTTACATAAAACCGATACCATCAGTGCGTTTTTTCGAAAATAGGATTTTGTTTGATTTTTTACCTCCCTACAGTCCAGAGCTAGATCCTATTGAGGTGTTCAGCCCAATGAAAGCCAGATTTTATGAAAAACGACCAAGGGCGGATAACGCGACAGTGCTCAAGCAGTATGTGGAAGATTTTATATTAACTTTGGTGAATTTTGTGCACACATGATCAATTATACACCAAGCGAAGTTCAGATAAATTCCGCTATAATGCAAGTTGAAACATAAATTAACTCATTGGAATTTATTTTTTGTGAAAAATCAATGAATATCAGCCATTTCTGAAATGGCGGCAAAGTAAGTTTATTTTTTAAAGCTTAAAACTTAAAGTTATAAAGTTTTAGAGTTAAATTATGATTTTAAAAGGAAATTAAATCATTATTCAAACTTATAATTATAACTTTTGATCTACAAGCTTATGTATATTATTATTAATAATGATTATAAATATTCAGGAAACGATTTACTTTATGATAACTTATTTTTCGGAAATTATTCAAAAAAAGTGAGTTTAATTGTTTTTGAAGTTATAAAAATTATTAATTGCATTAAATAATTATATTTTTTATACATCTTTTGAAAAAAGTCTTCGAATATGTACACAAAATAATTGGGTTTATGATTATTTTTTAAAACTTATTAATAAAATTTACAATTTATGCTTTTTTTCGGATTTCAGGTGTTTTGTTTTTTTTTCCACAGAAATGTCTGAAAAATTAAATTAATTTTAATTTTAATGGTAAATTTTATGAAGATACATCCTCATTTACTCGAAATTTCCTAGCAAAAACCTCAAAAATTAAATAAAATGTTTTCCGCCATTTTTCTTTCTAAAAATATCTCAAAAATGTCTATAAATTAATTTATTATAGGGATTTTTTCAACTTCTGATGGCTACAGGTTAAAAGTTTACTTTGAATGTTTTATTATAGGTTGTGTTTATTTCTCTGTCACTTTTTGATTTTCTATAGTGTAGGGTTTGTCTCAGTCACTATTTTACAAGCAACCTCAAGGTGAGTTGGTGTGTTTATATGATATAAATTTATTGATTTTTGTTTTAAATTATAGGTGATTTGCCTCAACGTGGCTTGGTGTATGGTTAATAGAAATTGAATGGTGTACCGTTTTGAATAAAAATTTGTTAGTTTGATTGTATATTAAAGTAAATATGTAATTAAAGGGGTATAAGTATGATGTTTCACGTATTTTACTTTAAATGCGGTTAAAATTTGTATAAAAACAATGTATAACTTGAAATATAAAATTTAATATTTCTGCAAATATTTTTTAATATTTGTAAATATAATTATTAATATTTGTGAATACAATTTTTAATATTTTTGCATATAACTATTGATAACGACAGACTGGAACGTAAAATCATTATCATAATTTTTTTCCTATAATAATAAAAATAATAATAATAATAATAATAATAATAATAATAATAATAATAATAATAATAATAATAATAATAATAATAATAATAATAATCTACGACACATTAAGTGATATGCAGTACAATTCCCAATATTATACTAGTATCGAGCTAATGTCTTTCATCAGTATTATGCGGGAGGCGCTCAGATATATCTTCGTGTCAGGTAAGTGTAAAAATATTGCCAAGTTAACATCGTTATACACTTATCCTGATGCACTGGACATCAAATAAGATTGGAAAGTTTGGGTTTAAGGCAAAAAAAAGACGAATCGTTATCTTGAAACTTCCTTTCACTTGAAACCATGGTAGATACAATCTTACCTCAGTGAACTACAAGTTCAACACAGAAACTGGAAACAAGCTATAAGACTACCAAAACCCCTTGAAAAACGTAATTTTATTAATCCCTATGTCTGATTCTAATCAAAGAATATACGATACATTAAGTGATATCCATTACATTAATAATAATGTTAATAATAATGTTAATATCAAAAAGTATAAAAAGTGAATTTCTTTTCCATATTTGAAATAGAGAAGAAGTTTCGATTTTAGGGCTATCCAAGTGCCACAAAAACTGTATTTTTTAATTAAAATTAAATATTTTTTTAGCACCAGATTTATGAATCCGTTTATGACTTTAATTTTCTCTTTACTAACAAATATAAAACATATTCGTAGAGCAATTTAGTCGGATAAGATATATCATAGGTTCAAAATATTCTACACAAGAGTTCTGAGGCTTTTGGAATTCATATTTTCCACAAATAATTTCTAATGGGAATAATTTTCCAAAACTTTTCACTGTCGATTTTAATATCGGTCAACACTATCCAAAAAGATCTTCTCAATTATAAAATGCCTGCATTAGAAGAGTTGTGCGTCTTAAAAAAATAGTGTTCAGCTGTTCTACCCGATATTTTTGTTTGTTTCGTTTCTTTTAAAAATCTATTTAAAGTAATTTTAAATTACTCAAATTTAATTTTAGTAACTATTTTTATATTATAGGTAATTTTAGTTTGATGTCATTCCCACGTCCTTAAACATCATCATGTGTTCATGTCTACCAATAATCCGACCAATGTCTTTTTGTCACAGGTATTTCTGATCAGATGGCGACATTCTCTATCGTTCAGGTTTACTCTGAGATCAGTTATTTCAAATTATATAGATGAGTATGATAATGGTTCAATGGATCTCTATAAGTACAATAGTGTACTATAATTGTTGTCTGGAGAAATCCATTAAGGATATCTTAATAAGGGTTGGGTTCATTTTGGGTTTGGTATTGCGAATTGCAACGTTATCCCATTTTGCTTTTGATAAGCTTTTTCGGATAAAATATTTCTATTCATGAAGATCGGTTTTATTTATATATTCATTTGTATTTTATTTGTATTTCATTTGTATTGTCATATTCATTTCTTACTCGATGAAGTTATTAACTCCCAAGTTACTATGAGCGACATCGTTATATGTGTTGCCAACCCATCGAAGAAGATGGTGAATGACGTGTTGACTGCGTGCTACCAAATACTTTCAGTTCTGGTGTATGTATAAACCCTCAAAAAATATCTGCTAATTGATGATTTTCCCAGTTATTGAGAACCACAATCATCATTTTTTGTCTTAGGCTTCTAGAAAATTTGAGGTCATTCGGTATGTTATAAGGCTAAATACTAGACTAGCTATCCCTTCAGTTATCGACCGTGCAACCAGCAAACCATATAGATGCAAATTCTCAAACCGAATCAACCATGTCGACTCGGAAAGATCAAAATCGGTCTCGTTTAGAATGTCTAGGGCAGCGGTTATCAAAAATTTGAGATTCAAGGACCACTTCTGATTCTAGAAAAGACGTCATGTTATTTCCGGTTGGGTTAACTTAACCGTGTAAGCGCAGTTTACTTGCAACAACTCCGTGACCATGAAGGCCTGTTCGTGAAGAACGACAGACTGGAACGTAAAATCATTATCATAAATAACAGTAAAGGGTGTATCATGTACGGGTCTTTTGGCTCGTTACACTTTTGACCTAACTTTAACTTAAATGAACATATCGAATTAAAATCACATACATCAGATAGCTCTGTGAGCATCCATTAACTATAATATTAATATACATAATTTCCTAAGACAAAATTGAAGGGGATGGGAGAGGTATCGAAATCATTGCAATAAATATTGTCACTTTAATAATAAAATTCTGAATAAATGAAAGTGAGAAAGCCGATTTAATTTCAAATTAAATAAATCTGAATAAAAATAAGCTAAAAAGTAGAATTAATGTTAAGTTAGATGAATCCGAATAAATAAAAACTAAGAAAGTGAATTTAATTTCAAGATAAATTTTGATTAAAGAAGGGATTGTAATATCTTAAACGTCAATCAATTCAACATAGTTATTCTGAAATAAAAATAGGATCCCGAAAGTTAAATGATTTAAGCAACAACTGCCAGGGGGAATAACCTAACCCTAAAACAATAAAGATTGCGGCGAGATCTTTTCATAGATAAAAACGTAAAGTGAACAATGCCTCAACACGTCAAACAGGCGATCCTATACTCGAAAGTTTGCACATATGAACTATAAGAAGCTTTAGGAAATTATTTAAACGCTTAGTCGATATCAATTTATCAAATATCATTTGGTACATAGACATATGTTTAAATATATTCGGGTTGAAATTCACATCTTTCCAGTAGAAATCGGTTAGTTAAGAAATGAATAAAATAATAGTAGTTTTCCATTTTGTGGTGAGGTTTTATTCAGAAATTCTTTTCAAATGGTCAATTACAAAATAAAAGGTTAAATTCTGGAATTATCATTAAACACTTTAAGATGTTATAAGGACATTTTTTGTTTTTCACCTCTAATTTCTTTATGTGATATAATATTTTCTACAAAATTTGACTATGAATCAGATTTTGTAGAAAATATTATGTCACTTTAAGATGAATTTATAAATACAGCAAGAGATGCATAAACAATTGACATACGATGGAATTAACAAAACTGTGATATCCAACAATCAATCATGCAAAATTTGACTAACCATAGAGATGAGCTAACCATAAGTTAGTGTTAAACAAAAAATTTCCTTCGACCCAATGATAGGAGATACTGAATAAAGAAACGAAAGACTATTATTGTACCTTATAACAAGATTACAAACTCTCAATAAATCATTTCATTTAATACCAACAACAAAGCATATACACTCGTAAAATTCGAATAGATCACATCCAACTTCTGCACCCATAGATAAACCCGGCAAATCGACTAGCGCAACTTGAGCTAAAGAGTGGATCTAAGAAACTCAACAAAAAATAAATTGCTAATAATTACTCATTTTCCATTACAAACGTCTGATTTCATTGAACGGCACTCAATATTAACAAGCGGAGAAGAACCATAGGATCACAGTCGAAGCCTTGGAGGCCATCGACTTTGCCAGAAGATGAGAAAAGTCCAGGGAGAAATCCATAGTTTCGCACAAAATACAATACCACTCAAGAAAGTTTTTCGTTATGTCAGAGAATAAATATTTCTCCTTAAATAATTAAAATCCATAAAAATTAATGGAAGATTAGATAAAGAGAAATAACTGACAATCCATTCCACCTAGTTTATTACTAGCAGTAAACTCCAAAAGAAGTTAATTTGGCCATTGGAGCGTAAAATAAATTAACAAAACCCGTAATTGCATACTCCAGTGGTTCTCAACCTTTTTTGGATAGTGGCACCCTAAATGAAAATCTGAAAAATTGGCGACACCCTACTCTTATTATATTAAGATTTCAGCTATAAAAATAACAGCAAGGTTTGTAAGTTCAATATTTAATAAAATAAAATCTTTTCATAACATATTAATGCAAAATTTGAGCTTAATGCTTTATGCATATCTCCGTATTATTAAGTCATGTATTTGACAAACATACTCTTAACTCATTATCAATTGAGGTCAGTTTTTGTCTTTTCTTGTTCTTAATATTTACCAAAAATAATTGATAAATCTAAGCTAGTAGCCTTTTTAAAATTAACCCTAATATGAAATTAATAAATTTTCAATAATAAAATTAGCCGACCTCACGGCACACTTTCATATCCCTACGGCACCATAGGATGCCGCGGCACGCCGGTTGAAAAACACTGGCATACTTAAACTGTTTTGAAAATTAAGCGCAATATTGATAATGCATGTACTGACCATTGTCAATCCACCAAGAATGTTGGAAGTTTGTAGTAACGAAGGAAGAAAATTTCGATAAATGATATCTCAATATTTTACAGCACAGAATACAGCTACTACGACGCAAATGTGATAGGGCAGAAGGCTCCAAACTTTTAGATTTGTTAGTCAAGTGGTGGCTCAATATCGGTAAGCGTTACTGGACTCCGGCTAAGTGGTAATGACAGCCGGCAATGAACGTGGTTCGAACCCAGTAGCACCAAGAAACTGTATCGACATTTAACCAATGCACAAAAAATTGGCTCAGAGTAGGGTTGTGATTTTTGTATTGTGGGGTTTGTGGTATTTAACCTTGACCACTTACATATAACTTTCCTTGCCCTCCAATGGTCACCCGTTGCTAAGCAACGTTGGTTCTGTAACCACTGGTTATGAGATCGCCAAAGGTGAGCGCTACGAAAGAACTGCTAAGGCCCGATCTCATAGTGGGTTCAACGCACTACCGATAAGAGTTATGTGTGCGATTTTCCTGCTTTCGGCCCCTTTCACATAAACCTAACACTCTTAAAACACTTCTGGTCCTAACCCTAGTTCATGGATCTAATTAAACGATTTTAATTTTCAACGCGACAAATTAATGAAACAAAAAAAATAGAATGACACACATATTTATTGGTTAACACACCATATAACTCAGCTCATCGTAGAAGTCGGTAGCGCACGACGCCTAGCACGTTCCACCTTATCTGGACGTCGTGGTAAAGGTTTCGCCGCTGATTTGATGGCGTCAGTGGCCTCTCTGTATGCCAACTGAGCCGGCTTAAATATGAGTGGATACATTACGGCATTGCCCTCTTGGCAAGCCGATAACGCAACTTCCAAACTGCGGATTTGCGTTTTCTAGGAGTTGTGTTGCTCGCGTGGTCTTCATTAGGTAGAATGGGGTAATACGATATTTACCGTCTTCTATCCCTCGAGCCCGTGCATATACAATTATAAAACTGGTTTTTTCAGAAAACAGGGGTACCTATAAGGTCTGTCGGGGTTTCTACTATAGGACACTATTGGGTCATATGGGCCTAGTCTTAAAATAACTGGGAGCAACTCGTGTATATCTACTCTCGTTTTACTGACGATGGTTCTGCGTTTCGTCGATGAAATCATGATTATCTAAACTTCAATTACCTTGCTTGCGGATAGTTATCATTGGATACATAACGATTGGATAGACGCATCGAATCATAATTGTCATGTGTTCCTTGAATTATTATTGCAGACATAAACAAATAGTTTTATGGAGAAAAATAAGGAAAACTTTCCGATAATTAATCTATAATTTATTTAACAATTGTCATAAATTTATAGGATCTCTCAGGTCGATCGATATCAAGGATCTGATTCACTTTTCCTTCCAGGTTTTAACAGACATAGTACCGTTACTACGTGGTACTTAGTTGGATTTCTTAACTTATGTACCCCATGACTATCTTTCGATCTTGGTCTGGTAGGTCTCTCGTGAAAGATTACAATCAAAATTAAATGGTGCTTAATACAGAGATAAAATTTACCTCCTGGGTGACTGCTCCCTTTTCCGATGGTCCTTCCCTTGGTTGGTCTTCTGGTCGGTCGATGTGGCGATCTTCCTCTCTTGATCGAGTATAATTATTCGATTTATTCGGCGCTTGCATGTATTAAGACGTTCAGGTGAAATGAACTTTCAACCAGAAGACTTGTTATTTATACGAACTCATTGGTCCGCACACTACCGGTTGCAAATTTTTCTATCCACGGTGACGTGGCGAAATTGGGTTGTTGAGTATTGTAGTAAACGAATGAACTATCGATTTTTTAAATGTGCAGATATAAATATAAATTTTCTTATTGTGAACTGGATCAACGTGTCATGTTTTCTCTACTGTTAGTGGTAAACGACCATCTGTCTATGTCGTTTACTCCTTAATCTTTCCCTCTGGCCAGTTGGTGTGTCTTGGATTGTCGATGTTTTTCGAGGCCGTTGCCTGAGTTCTCATGAAAATTTGTTGATTTCATTCCTTGGATTTAATGGTTTCACTTAATTGATTTATTCATAGTCCATGATCGAAATAATTTAGTAAGTATTATAGTTTTGTTACTTATCATTAATTAGCTAAATCTACAGTCGATATTCCTCTTTCATCAAACAATGGATCGTGCACATTATGTTGACATTCTACGTCCGTCACCTGAGCCTCGAATGTTCAATCAAAATTGGTGGACGTCGTTTCAGTCCGATGCTTTTGCAGTCAATATGGATTCGGATTTATTATTATCAATTATTTATGGTAGCTCGGTTTTCTACTGGTCATGTTTGATTATAAATTGCTTATTACCGACAGAACATTTCGATTTACTGTGTGGGTATTTATCTTATTTATTTTATATTATTTTTCCAGACCAATTATATTTAATCTACCAAATGACTGATAAGTAATCTTACGTCTCTATAAATTGGTCGTTAGTTCAATAGGCCGATGATTGACGCTGTGATAGAATTTACAGTTTTTATCATTTTAGTGTTTTTCCGGATTTTTTTATGTCGATCTCCAAATTTAATCCTTATGGGGTGACTACTCATTTATCGGGTTATCCTATCGTTTAATTGTTTCATTTTTACTCCGAGTATCATCCTATTAATCTTAGAGATTTTTTAGGGATTTTATATTTTGGGTCGTGTGATTTTCACTGGGGTTATGTACTCATCCTAATCCTCATAAATTTAGAATTATTTATACTTCACGTTTATCATTGCAATAAGCTTAGTGCTCTCAATATTTTTAATTACCTGCTATTTACTAGTATCTCTTATTCTGATCCTTGTACTTTATTCGTTGACCTATGTAATGCCTTAAATTGATACCTCCATTTATTTATTGATTTATCTTATCCATCCTTGGTGATTCTCCTATCCATCAGAAATTTATTAACATTGAAACTATGTACTTTGCTAATTTTTAGTTTGGCATTTTTAAATTTCATTTTTATTTTATAACGTAACAACAATTTACGACACTTTCCACACTCCCTTCCCCTATTTGATCTTAGGGTTATTTGTGTCGATATTAGAATATTACGAGTGTCCACTGGAATACTCGGTGTTTATGATTTTAAGCCGATATTGAATGATAATTTTAGTTCGATTTTGTAGGAAACGGGTGATTAAGGAATAGCCAAACGACTACCCCCTCATCTCCCGAACTCCCCTATGACGAATAATTTTGACGTTCGGGTTCCTGCGTTGCTCAAGCCGGAACCTTCACAGTCACGAGTTATTGGCGGATGAACTGCACTTACACAGCTCGATTGGGGTGTGTGATTTTGCTAACTTTTGGTGCTGTTTCGGCTGTGGGCCGGAAATATTTCTACAAAATGCATTTTTCTTCAAATATATATCCTGGCATAATATCATAAAATTCTTGGCATATAATTAGCATTTCATCATCATACGCATAACATTTCCCATAAAAGCGTCAAGCTGTGCTTACCTTGAAGATACTCGTACGCTGTATGGAAAAGTTTCAATTAGGTTTGTTCCGAATTAGCTCGAATTGTTTAGTTAACACAAGGTTTTCACGAGTGAAAAATAGTTGTTATTTCAAACTAAGGTTTTGAAAACGAGTGCCAAAATTGGTTTGTTGTTAAAACAAAGTTAAAATTCTGTGAAAATGAATCGGTATATATACCTGTTCTGTGACCCTAACCTTGTTTGTGAAATTTAATGCAATAAAACAAAATTTGACCTTGAAATTATTTGTCTAATCTAATTCTAATTTTATTATTTTCAAGATTTAATTTGACAATTCGTTTCTTTTATTTTTTATTGAAGTATTTCTAATCAAAATTATTTGATTTTACTCCTATTTTTCATTAACTCTTGTTCTTTTAAATTAATTGTCAATTTTCGGTCAAATTATTGTGTTTTCTTGTTATTTCTGTGTTTATTTCGCGCGGATCTTGTTGCATCTTGTTATTATTTTAATTTATTTTTATGTTTTCGATTTTGTATTTTAATTATTTCTTTCTCATATTTTAAAGTGGTTATTTGATGTTTTAAGGGTCTGATTTTAAATCTGCGTGTTATTTTTGCGTGCTATTACCAATTCATTTAAACAAAACTCTGTTTCAGCCCAACAGTATGCATGGGATCAATGTCAAATAGAAGTAACCCACCTATTATACTGTTGGGCAAGCACTAAATTTTGTTTAAATGGATTGGAAATAGCACGCAAACACAACATGCAGATTTAAAATCAGACCCATAAACATCAAATAACCACCGCAAAATGTGAGAAAAGACATAATTAAAAATATAAAAGCGAGAAAACATAAAAGTAAATTAAAATAATAACAAGTGCATCAAGATCCGCACGAAATAACATAAAATTAAAAACATAAAATTAACAAAAAACTTTGACGAAAATAAAATAACTTCGATCAGAAATGAGTTAAATAAAATCTAATGAATAAATTGTTAAATAAAATCGAAAAATAATAAAAATTAGAATTAGATTAGACAGATAATATCAAGGTCAAATTTTGTTTTATCGCATCAAATTTAACACGCAAGGTTAGGGTCACAGAATAGGTATAAATACCAATCCATTTTCACATAATTTTAATGATCAAAACGATCAGTTTTCGCTCAGAAAGCAGGAGCACCAGTACAGTCATCAGTTTTTGTTGAACTAATTACTGTGAAGAATCTATTAAAAATTGATATCACTGTAAACTGAAACTCTAGGACTATTATTAAAAGTGAGCCTGACGATGTGCATATGCTGTATGAAAGATATATGTGAACCATTATTATTATGAGCAAATATATGTATAAAAGTATGAATTCAATTATGTCAAAATTTTTCCGGCCCACAGCCACTCACCAGCAAGATACAAACTTATACATAATTATCGAGCAGTGTAAGTGCGGTGTAAGTCACCCAATAGCTCTTGCCCGTGAGAGATCTAGCCGTGGGTAACGACGGACTCGAACGTTAAATCATTCGCACCTATAGAGGAAGAAGGGAGATTGGGAATCAATCTTTTGGTTGATCCCCCTTCCACCTACTCCCGAAAAATTGACCTAAACTATTGATACTTATCGGCAAAATTATAACACAGAGTAGACCAGTGGACACTCTTAAAATCTAATATGAACATACAAATCTCTTAGGAACAATTTGAGGTTAGAGGGAATGGGGCTTGCGGAAATCGATGTAACCGACCTGTCGAATTAAAATCCACTAACTAATCTATAAAAGCAGACAGGAATTAAACAATAATTCAATAAAAATTAAAAAGTTTAAGTAGAAATTTTAAATAGGACTAAAGAAGCAAACTGTCGATAAGAGGTAAAAATTAGTCCGGTAAATAAATAAAGGCTAATGTAAACTTGTTAATTATAACCCTAGCGATAACTAATTAGTAAGGAAGAAAATTGAAATCTACTGAATAAAATATGTATTACCATGTTATAGATAAAGAGTAAAGAGGGATTCCCGTAAATATCATCGATAATTGAGCCTTAAAATCCTACTATCGTTATACTTAAGAGGAGCTGAATATGTGATCAAAACCCAAACGCTACCGTCGCATTAATAACAGCAAAGGTCAAACACCAGACTTGCCAATCGTAGATAATATTCCCCAAAACCAACCCAAATCGCAATAGTCATCTGTTGTAATAGGTATTTACAACACCTTCCACATAATCCACCATCTCAATTGAAATGAAAAGACAGGTCCAAATAATTTATTCACTAGAAAAAATCACCCCATGATGCTCTACACAACACCGATCCATTAGGAGTTAACAACCATGGACAGTTACCAAAACGTTCCCGAACACTGGAGCAGTAAATCCATAACCTAGATGAAGACCAACCAAACTGAGAGAACGAAAATTGAGAGTGCCGTCTCGCAGATATCAGCGAGGGTCATATAAGCAGGATATGCAAGGAGAGTACATCATGAGCTGCTTGTAGCAGGCAAAATCAATGCTAAATTAAGGAAAATTAGATCAGCATAATACAGTCATAATTATTAAGTAGAACCTCACAGGATAAAATTCCGAGAAAATATGGTCACGAAGTTATAAAAATCAATCCCGAAAACATCCCTTTTCAACTCAAGAAAATATTAGACATATTAATAACAAACATACAAAATCCAATAGAAGAAAATGCAGAATTATCTTTTCTTATCGAGACCAAATTTACTGCAAAATATGCCGCTCTCAACGATCGATGGAAGAAAAATTCTATTAGTGATCAATCAACAATTGTCACCGCGAGTTCAAGCTCTTACTTGTCCACGTGGAAGAAAAAATCAACAGTCTATATAAATTTGGTCTAGACTACAACGGACGCCATTGTTACGGTATTTTCAACAGAAATTATGTTGAAACAAATTGCACTAAATCCAGACAGATGCGAGGTGGAAATGTCGAAGAAGGTTGGAACCTCCACTAGAAAAGACAAGATAATACAGAGACGGACACAAATCCGCCGGGAGAAGTTCGATGCCGACCAGAAGCATTCCCATTAAAGAGTTCATACAGAAGATCGCTCGGCAGGTAAGGTCGACCTTGCTATAATGTTTCAAAGTTTTGTTAATTTAATATAATTTTTTTTGAATTGTAATTATTTAATTTAAAATGAGGAATTTTTAAGTAACTAATTTTTGTCGTTAATACATTTTAAAGTAGACGCATGCCCCACATAATAATAGTTATTTAATGGATTTACAAAATTAACATAGCGTCTCTAAAGAAGGTAATTTTATAAATTAGTTTAGTTTATTAGAGAAATAGAATAAATTCAAACCAGAAACCGATAGTTGATTTTATAGGCACTTGTTGGTGGTATTCTCATATTTACTATGCCCGTAAATTAGAAATGGTTAATTGACCGAACGCCCTCTTATCAGTGTTAAGGTAAACGAGCAACGACTATTAATAAGTAATGAGATGATAATTGAAAAAACTTGCTATTAACGCTAACAGGTGGATAAAATAGTCGATAGAGTGACGTCGATTGCACGACACTGACGATACCGAACAGGTTTGCCCCGAGATATCGCCAAGCTCTATGGGGTTGGGGGTACTCCATATCGACCTATGGTACCCCCGAATGGCCAAATCAAAATCCAGATGATCGGGAGGCGGATACAGAGTTGCCGAGTATTCTGATAAAAAGGGAACCAGGAAGGAATCCGTCTATGAAAATCTGACAAGCGGCGGAAGGAGCACTTCACCGATTCAAGCAGCTGGAACGGCAATACAGGCACCTGGCCAACCAGCAGATGAAACGCGTGGCACGGATCAACAGGGATATCGCCAGCGGGCGTATTCCAAGTTCAGATATCCACTTGCCAAGTTGCGGAGTGGCCTACAATCCTAAAGATCGGACTCTATTGAAGTTCGATACACCCGTGCATCTAGTCGTCCCAAAGAGCCTGCTCCAACCCGATATCAGGGACATATTAGAAGATAGAGGTACGGAAGAACACACATACTCTCGAAGGCGTCTAGTATGTAAAACATTTTGTAGAGACTAATTTGGTTGTAAAACGAAATAAATGTGTTTCTCTCTCTTGTTGATTTGTTTACTGGGTATAGTATTTTCAGCCTAAATAGGGAGGTTTTATCGTAATGTTCATCCACGAAATGGTAACAAGTTGTAATGTTTAGATGAAATGTCGCGGGGAAATACTCATTCATTTAAGGATTGCTAAATGTCTAAAATGGCGATTGACAGTATGTTTAATGTTATTAATAAAATTTAGCAATGAACGCCATTCAAGGAATTGGAGTAGAGTTGAAGAGGGAAGGTTTATGCAAGCTTTCTAGTTTTGGGTCCCTTACTCATGTGGATAATTCTAAGTTCCTTGGGAATCTCTTACCGAAAACTGTTGATAATTTCTTTTAATCAAACTCTATTCTTACTGAAGTAAATTTGAAAGATTAATCTAGGTAAAAAATTTATTAAAAATCACACAAAACAATTCCGTGTGTGTCAGCCTTGAATCTTCGTGGCGCGGCGTTTGGCACGCTCCGACTTTCCTGGCCTATGTTTGGGTACTTTGGTTGCGGGTCTCGTAGCGGACATCGCCTCCCTGTAGGCCAATTGAGCTGGTGCAAATACGAGATGATAGGTTACCGCGTTACCCTCCTGGCACGCTGATTACGCTACCTCAAGGCCGCGTATCTGGATCTTCTGCGACTGGGTGAGCTGCTGATTTCGTCTTTCCCGGCTCGATCCAGGATGTCTTGATCTTTTGAATCTGCTATTTAATTGTATGATCTGTTATCACAATTTTTTATTGATTATACGGGTCTTGTTAAGCTTCCCTTGCAAACTTTGGAACGAGAGCATATCTAGAATGATAAATACCTATTAAAGTTACATCCTTTTACTATATTAACCAGTGGCGTGCGATGGGTTTCCATGCAGGGTGTGCAGAGAGCAACGATAATAAGTAAGTCTAATAATAAAACCATAAAAATATACATTAAAAACGTTTTTACTATAAATTTTTTATTTGTACACAAAATCCATACGCCTATCTGTATTTTTAACAAAATCATCAATTACATGATCATAAAACTCTGGTTTTGATTGTAATAAGTGTAACATTTCTTTTTCTATTGTTATTACAGATAAATTGATTAATCTACCCTGGCTCATTGTATTCCATGCATAATTCTTTACTCTTTTCAATGCTGAAAATGATCTCTCCATTGAAGCAGTTGAAAATGGAATAGTACAAATTAAGTGCGCCAATTTATTTACTTCGCTTAGGGCATCTGTCAAATCATTTACCAGTGTATGCTGAATAAGTTTCGCTAAATTCATTTTATGATATGATTCACTACGATACAGAACGCATAATTGATTTGTTAGCTTTACAAAATCGAAATTTCTTGCACACGCGTTCTTTAACGAATTAAGACATTCATCCGGAAATTTACTTTGATATTTCTTAAAAAAGCTGAAATTCAATAATTCAAAAAATTTGAGCAAACTTATTTTTTTAAAACGAATATTTAACTGACAAAAAATAGTGTCCATTATTTCGTAATATAAACTTTTAAAATGTTGGTCTACATTTGAGTTCTGTAAATTTACACGACGTTTCTTTAAATTTGGGGGACCCACTACTGTTGAGAATTTGGTTAGTCTGTTCCTTTAGCCCCATATAGTTTAGTAACTTGGAGAATGGATTCAAAATTTGAGTCTTTTCTCCAAGTAACAACAATAATTAAAATAGAATTTGTGAAAAAATGAAAATGAGAAAAAAGACTTTATTTGGAAATTTGGTTTTCATAATGAAATAGTTTAAAAACATTGTAAATTTTTAAATGTTAAATTTTAAAACGCACAGATTCGGAAAACGGAAGCCCAGCGAGAACGCGGACCAAGGATATCGGAAGGACAGCAGCCAAGCCGAAATCAGCTGATGAATCTCAGGCAAAAATTATTGTTGTTGTTTATTAGACATATATGGGGATCTGGGGGGTTCAGACTACCAAAATTCCTTTTGATGACAAATATTAACCTGAATTTAATTTCAATATTAAAATTTAAAATGAGGCGTAGACCAGCTAGCTGTTATAGATATTATAAAAATAATTCATATCCTAAAAGTCGATTTTGTCATGGTGTTTCAGACCCTAAAATTAGAATTATCGACTTAGGTATAAAAAAGGCTGGTTGTGATGAACTTCCAGCATGCGTTTGCATGTTATCAAATGAAATTGAACAATTGTCAAGTGAAGCTTTGGAAGCTGCACGTATCTACGCTGACAAAATATTTGTGAAAACTTTGAACGGTAAAACGACACTCGAGGTTGCATCAGGTGACACCATTGAAAAGGTGAAAGCAAAGATTCAAGATAAAGAAGAATTTCCTCCCGATCAACAAAAACTCATTTTTGCTGGCAAACAATTAGAAGATGGACGTACCTTGTTTGATTATAATATTCAAAAGGAATCTACACTCCATTTGGGTTTACGATTAAGAAGTGGTATGCAAATATTCGTGAAAACTTTAACTGGCAAAACCATTACGCTTGAGGTTGAACCAAGTGACACTATTGAAAGTGTAAAAGTAAAGATTCAACATAAAGAAGGAGTTCTTCCAGTTCAACAAAGACTTATCTGGGCCGGTAAACAGTTGAATGGTAATCACACATTGTTAGAATTCAATGTGAGAAAAGGATCCAATCTTCATCTAGCTCTACGATTAAAAGGAGGGAATGATGAAGAAGAATTTTGTGACGGTATGAGCAAAATATCGTCGACAAAGAATAAATTAACCCGATCAAGGAATCGGGTCAAGCTCAGTCTAGAGCAATCGGACGGATCTGAAGTATACGAACGATACCTGGGGGAACAAGAAGAAGTGATTAACAGGTTGACTCAATTAAAGCTACTAGGAAACAAGATCGGGAAAGTAGCAGAAGTAAAAAAGATAGAAAAAGATATCAACGAGATCATGGAAAGAGATGAAACTTTGAATAACCAGATCGAAGTGATGACTAATAAAAAGCTTGGAATAGAGTCGAGTAAGACGAAATCGGAGGAATATACACCAACATTAGATAAGTTAAAAAGATTAACAATCCCAGTCTTCAATGGACAAATAAGAGAATCCCCAGCTTGGAAGGCAGCCTTTGAAGTGCGAGTCAACAAGGCACTCGGATCGAAAGAGGAGAAACTACAACATCTCAGGGAATATCTGTTTGGAAAACCCCTAAAGTTAATTGATACTTTGGGTTATTCTGCTGGGGCGTATGACGCGGCTTTGGAACGTCTAGAGACCAATTACGGAGGAGAAGAAAGATTATATAGGAATTTGTTACAAGAATTGGAGAGATTTAAGCCGATAAGGGAAGGTCAAATAAGAGATTTTGAGAATCTCTTATCTCTAATTGGTACTCTCGTCGTCCGTTTGGAAAATATGGGAAGAGAGAATGAGTTGGGCGCGGGATTTATTTTTGAAAAGTTGTTGCAAAAGTTGTCACACTCGGTGTTGGATGAGTGGTTGACAAATTATGACAATTCAAAAAATGGTTCTGACAAGGCAGTTAAAATCTTGCAGGGCTGGTTAGGAAGCAAGTTACAGCGGACGAAACAGGTGATGGAAATAAAGGGAACGATGGAATTCCGTAGAACGAATTATGAAGAGAGGTCCGCATATAACAAGGAGTATCGAGGCCAACCTGTAATGTCCCACGTCACCGTGAACCAAAACACAAAGAAAAAATCTAATAAAATTGAAAAATTCAAACATCGAAGAAGCTGCACCAAGAATCAAGGCATAAACAATAGACAAGAGGAATTGAAAATTCAGAAATGCCCCATGTATGAGGAGACACATTATTTGAATCAGTGTCTTGTGTTTTGAAAAATGAATGTTGAGGAAAGAACAAGAAAAGTCAGGGAGCTTAAACTCTGTTTCAACTGTCTATCGAAGGGCCATTTCGTGAAGGAATGTCTGAAAGAAAAATTATGCAGATTCGAAAATTGTGAAGGAAAACACAACTATTGGCTACATCGAATTTTAGAGCCAAAAACCTCAGAGGAGAGCGTTATGATGGGAGTCGAGCCATATCAGTTGTCGGCTAATAAAAGGTGGATCAGTCTTTGAACTATTCCAATAATACTGGAGAAAGGTAACCGGCAATTGGTTGTTAATGCTCTGCTCGATGATGCAAGCACAGCTAGTTTTATAAGTGAGCAAGTGGCTACTGAATTAAACCTTATTGGAGAAAAGGTCAGAATCCCTATAAAAGTGGTTGGAGGGAGGACTCAGGAAGTTGTTGCACGTCAAACAGAGATGACATTGAAGAGTTTGGATGGGTCGGTTGAGAAATGTTTTAAGGCAATGGCATTAAAGTCTGTGACAGGTGAAATGAGAGTCATGGACTGGAATGAAGCTGCAAAATCATGGCCTTATTTAGCGGAATTGAAATTTCCTTCATATCTGAAAAGAAAGACGGTTGATGTCTTAATTGGAGCGGATTATTTAGCGCTTCAGTATTCGATTAAGGAAACAAGAGGCGGGGAAGGTGAGCCTATTGCAAGGCTTACACCGTTAGGATGGACCTGTATTGGCAATATGGGTTATGGAAATTCATTTTCACACCAATCGAATTTCGTTCAAACGTATTTCGTGTCTGGAAACAGCATGAATTTTGAATTACAGAAATTCTAGGAATTGGAAGATATCAAAATGCCACCATCGTCTCATTCAATGAAAGATCGAGAGATTCTACAACATTCATTAGAGGCAATGCAATTCGAGAATGATATATATGAAGTAGAATTGCCATGGAAAATTGAGAAACCTCGTTTAAATTCGAGTAGGCGAATGGCAGAAAAGAGGTTAATGAATTTATTTGGTAGATTTGAAAAAGATAAAGAATTGGAAAGAAAATATACCAAATTAATCGACGATCATGAGAGAAAAGATTATATCGAAGAAATCGATAAAAAACAGATGGCAAATGAAAGATCGATATCGCCTCACTTCCCTGTTATAAAAAGGGATAGGGAATCCAGTGGAGAAATCCAATCTAAATTCATAGCGGCAAAGTCAAAGGTAGCCCCCGTAAAAACTGTGAAAATACCGAGATTGGAGTTGTTGGGAGCTCGTCTTGGTTTGAAATTGGCGAAGAAAATAGTAAAGCCCATCTGATGTAATATCAATGATGTGTGTTTTTGGACTGATTGTCACAATGTTTTGTATTGGATAAAGCAACGATCTAAGACGTTCTAGCAGTTTGTTGCAAACAGGGTCAGCACCATTCAAGAAGAAACCACTGCGGGTCAATGGAGGTATGTGCCAACAAAGATGAATCCCACTGATATGATATCGAGAGGGGCGACAATAAAAGAGTTACAAGATAGAGAAGAGTGGCTGGGAGGACCAAAGTTTTTGAGTTCAAGCGAAGACGAATGGCCAAAGACTAAACTGAAGGGCATTAAAGTAGACAATAGGGAAGAGAAAAAGGTCGTGATGATGACGTTGGGGCCAGAAGAATTAGGTCATAAACATGTAGATTGTTTTGCTCCGGAAACTTATTCTGATTGGACTCGATTGAGAAGAGACTATGCATGGATGCTCCGGTTTATCAATAATTGTAAAATGAAATCAAAAGAAAGTAGAAATTCTGGAGACTTAAAATCAAATGAAATCGAAGAAGCTGAAAGACGAATCATTAAAATTGATCAAGAGAGATATTTGGCAACGGAAGTAAAAACGTTAATCAAAGGAAAGAGAGTCGACGAGAAAAGTAAGTAGATTGAATTGAATCCGGTTCTGGATGATGATGGGATCGTTAGAAGTGACAGCAGGATAATAAATGCGGAATTTTTGGAAAATAAAACAAGATACCTCATTATTCTGAGCGATGAGAGTTGGATAGCGAGGCTTATAATAAAGGAACTACACGTAAAGAACAAGGATTATGCAGGTGTCAATCACACTCTGGGAGAATTGAACCGGGAATACTGGGTAGTTTGTGCGAGAAAGCTGATCAAGAAATGCATGAAAGGGTGTTTCGAATGCAGAAGGCGAAAGGCAAAGGGAATGGAGCAGATTATGGCTCCATTGCCATCATTCAGGTTTCAGGAGCCTTTACAGGCATTTGCAAGAATAGCGGTAGATTTTGCCGGTCCGCTTGAAACCATTCAGGGAAGGGGGAAAACGAGACAAAAGAGATATATGTGTTTATTTACGTGTCTCCAAACTAGAGCGGTTCATTTGGAAGTAGCACATGCATTAGACACAGATGCATTCATTCGTGCGTTCATCCGTTTTATGGGAAGGAGAGAGAAGCCGTTGATGATCCTGTCGGATAACGGTACGAATTTTGTTGGCGCCACAAACAAAGTTCAAGAAATTAAAGTGGATAGCTACAGGTTCAATAAATTCATGTCGGGAAATGATATTATATGGATTTTTAATCCTCCACTTGCACCACATTTTGGAGGAGTTTTTGAAGCCTTGATAGAGTCAGCAAAGAAAGCTTTACAAGTTATTGTCGGGAGCGCTGATCTCTCTGATGAGGAATTGAATAGTGTTTTTATCAAGGTAGAAAGCCTATTGAACGCTCGGCCGTTAACAATTCAATGCTCAGATAGCAAAGAAGATCTGGTCTTGACACCAAATCATTTTCTGTTGCTCAAACAGCCACAGAACGAAGATGAAATATTGAACCCAAAAACTGGTGCGTCTTATAGAAGAAGATGGAGAAGGATTTTGGAAGTAACTGATCACTTTTGGGAACGTTGGAAGAGAGAGATAGTGCCATTATGGAGCACTAGGCGTAAGTGGTGGAATGAAAAGAATAATATCGCAGTTGGAGATATAGTATGGCTGTTGGAAAAGTCCACTTATGATGGAAAATGGCCACTCGCACGGATATGTGAGGTTGTTCCTGGTCAAGATGGTAGAGTCAGAGTTGTTAAGATTCGAGTAGATGGAAAAATAAAATGTAGACCCATCTCGAAGATATTCCCGCTCGAAGATAAAGTTGTTGGTGTTGACGTGGTCAAGGGGGGAGGATGTTGAGAATTTGGTTAGTCTGTTCCCTTAGCCCCATGTAGTTTAGTAACTTGGAGAATGGATTCAAAATTTGAGTCTTTTCTCCAAGTAACAACAATAATTAAAATAGAATTTGTGAAAAAATGAAATTGAAAAAAAAGACTTCATTTGGAAATTTGGTTTTCATAATGAAATAGTTTAAAAACATTGTAAATTTTTAAATGTTAAATTTTAAAACGTTTGTTTAAAATTTAAAATGTAAATTGTAAAAAATTGAATTTTGGTTTAATTTGTAATTTGTGAATATCAATTAATGTGTAATTTTTCGAAATTGGAATTTATCAAAAATAAAGGATTTTGGATCTTAAAAAAAACTTTTTAAGATCCATGTTGGATTTATAATGAAATTCCTGAAGTTCCAGTTCTTGATAGATTTTCAGGGCATGCTTATGAAAGAAGGTTAATTGATGAATGCTTAACAACCAGTGATTTAAATCCAGCCACTGTGGTACAGTTTTCTCAAGAAGCTTTATCTACTCTTAAACCACAAATTGGAATTATATCTCATATTATTTCTCCTCAAGCTGCACAATCCGATGTAAGTGAAGCAGGAAAAACTCTTCGTTTGATGGATATGTTAAATGATACAGTTCCAAGTCGTATTAAAACTGCGCTTGATAAAATCCCATCAAATATTCAAGAATGTGCTATGGATGAATATCATAACCTTCTGTTTGATGGTCTAATTTCGGGATATTCGATGACAGCGTTGGGTTCAGGTCATAGTGAACAGTTAATTGGAAAGACCTGTGTAAACCCCAACGCAAGCATTCTTATTCTCAATCAAAATCTGTTGATCGGGGATCTTCCGCGGCTGTGATATCTCTGTATCCTCGTGGGCCTAATTAATAAATTAGTTAAAAAGATGATGGAATTCACCACACTACAGAAATAGTCTCTTCATAGACTTCAATAAATGCAACATCATTTCGCATATTTCGAATTGCGTTTTTTACTTCCTCTACTTTTTGAGTAGAATATGCTATATCTAAGTTAGTTTTTTGTAGAATATAAAACAAAACATCGGTATAACTAAACACTTTGGCAAAAATATTTAGGAGAAAATTACTATTAAATTCTTCAAAAAACATATGATAACCCTTTGCAATATTAATTGTGTCGTTGTCCCAGCCTTCTGGATTCTCAATAATATTTTCAAATAATTCCGATAGGCCTTCCCTTTCGCTTTTTATGGTATTTACCAAGAGAGATGAATAATTCCAACGTGTAGCAGCTAATTTTGGAAATTTTCTTTTAATAGTTTCATTTAAAACATGATTCCTTTTTGTAGACACCGAAAAAAATGATGCTATGCCAGAAATTGTTGCAAAAAATAATTTACAATCTTTTATAAACAATACAGATTGTGACAGAACTAAATTAAGTACATATGCGCAACAATGCACGAACATGGCTTCTGGAAAAATGTCTTTGACTTTTTTCTGCGTCCCATTCAAAGCTCCTGCCATGACTGCCGCTCCATCGTACGTTTGAGTAATCAGTTTATTCTCACATCCCCAACTCAAAATCGTTTCTTGCACAACATTACACAAAGCTTCTGCTTAACGGTCACCACTAACATCTTTGAAAAACAAAAATCTTTCCACTGGTACACCATAATTAACATATCGTAGCACAACCGATAATTTCGATTTGTGAGATATGTCAGAGGTTTTATCCAGCATAATAGCAACGAATGGCGTTTCTTTTACCTCATTTCTAATTTCGGAAATCAAAATATTTTTAATCGATGCAATAATATCATTTTGTATTCTATTAGAGGTTCCAGAAAATACAGTCGCGGTTCTTAGATGATTTGCTAAAAGGTCATCATATTTACTAATTAAAGTTACTAATTCTAGATAATTTCCTTGATTAAAGGAATTTATATTCTCATTGTGTCCACGAAATGCCTCTTCTTGTTTTTCTAAGTAACAAACTACATCTATTAATCTCTTAAGAATATTTCTATTTCTTGTTACTTTTTCATTGTGTGGAACAATCGACGAAGCTTTTTGTTGATCTAACATTAAATCTATCCTTACAGTACCAAATGTTTTTAATTGTATTACGGCATTTATGTGAGATTGTGTCCTTTCATGTTTCTTTGCAGCTTCGTGAAAATGATTTAAATCATTGTAGCCTTGTTTTATCCAAATGTTCTTATCTTTTTCATTTACAACAAAAAGTAAACATGGCTAACAGAACAACTTATTTAATTCCCTACAACCGGTTAACCATTTAAATTTTTCATAGATAGATTTTTGAAAATGCCGCACATACTGTTGTCCTTTAATCTTAACGTTTTGCGATAGAAAAATATCAGGCACCGGTCTACTTAATTTAAATATTTCGTTTTTTGTAGCAACATCTTGTCTTGAAAATGGATTTTCCAATAAATCGTTAATTATTGAGACATCTGGGTTCTCCATTCTGAAATGGATTATTTATTTTGAATTTAAATTTAAAGAATACAATAAATAAAATTTATACCTGAAATGATGTATCAAAAGTATCAAATTAAATCAATTTATGAATCAAGATATAATAACTATAATTTAAAAAATTTTTTTAATGTTATTATTTTCATTTAAACCAGCGAAACTTGAGAAAAGTACTAGAGGCACCAGCACTAGCAAAACTGATATATTGTGTTGTGTGTTGTATGATTATATGTGCGTGCGTCGTCGCATCTTGCTAAAAAACCGAACTTCTATTGCACGTGCATAGGATTTCACTGCACGCTGGCGCAATAGAACGAAGAACGAACTGTTTCTTGTTCGTTGTTCGGTCAGTGAATTAAATTATATTTATTTATTAATTTTTCTTTAATATTTGGAAATCATAAATACTGCGAAAAAAATCTTGACTATTTTTCAAACCAAAACCAGGAATGTGGTAATACAAATTACAGATATAATTTATAAATTCTCTTTCTCTGTAAGATACAATGAATGGTAAAATTTAAACTTTTCTGTTAAAATTAAAAATTCGTTTCTTTTTTGTCTAACAAAACAAAATAGTTTTTCAGCGATTATTTCTATACTTATAATACATCACAGAAATTATTTACTTTTACCACATTAAAGTATTTCTCTTTATATATTGACTTTTTTATTATTTTCATGAAAACAGCATTTTACAATATGTTGGGCCAGGACACAAACAGCCTTGAAAATTGTTTAAATGTATCAGTAATACAACACGAAAACCTAGCACCAAGATAACTTAAAATATAATATACAACACCAATTAAACATTTTAAAATTTGAGAGAATATAAATAAATATAAAATCAAAAACATAAAAGTAAAATAAAATAAATACAAAATGCATCAAGAACCGCACGAAATTTACATAAAAAATAACATAATAACAAGAAAATTTGACCGTAAAATGATCATTTATATAAAAGTAACAATTAATGAATTAAATGAATAAAAATAAAATATTTTTAGCTGAATAAATTTAATTAAAAATGTTAAAAATAAATTACCAATTTAAATTAAGAAATAAATAAAAATTTAATTTAGATAACACAAATAATTTCAAGGTCGAATTTTGTTTAATCGCAATAAAAAATAACACGCAAGGTTAAGGCCAAATTATAGGTATATATACTGATATGATTTGACAAATCTTAATCTTAATTTTCAGTATTGACTTTCCGTCGTACTTTGACACTTGATTTCAACAGTTTTACTTTGGATTAATATATTTACCTGTGAATAATGGATTCATCGATCGATGTTTTATGGATTATTACGAAGATATATTTATGAATTTTAATTTGATGGATGTATCTGTTAATTTAATTTTGGTTTTAATAAATTATTATAATGCATAAATTAATTTTTCAAATTGTCGAAAAGTTTCCGGCCCACAGCCAAAGACACATCACAAGTTATTAAAATCAAACATATTGTTCGAACCATGTAAGTGCGTGGAATATCGCCAATGATTCGTGCCCGTGAAGGCTCCGGCGTGCGGAACGCATGAGTTGGAACGTCAATATTATCCGTAGATAGGGAAACTTGGAAAGTAAATGAGTAGTCCTTAGGCTGCTCCTTCATCATCCGTTTCCTGTAAAATTGACATAAATTTTTAACAACAATCGGCTCAAAATATCTAACAGCGAGTAGTCCAGTGGGCACTCATTAAATATAATATGAACATACATAGATCTTAAGGACAAATAGAGAGAACGGGTAGCGGGGAAAATTGCGAAATCGTTGCAACAATTAAAATGAATAGCCACCGGAAAAAGATTAATCCGAACGACCAAAATCATGAAAATAATGTTTTTAAATAAGAATTAAATAAATTATGTTAAATTGAAACGGAAAATATTGGCAGAACGCTGCGCAAATTTTTGGAAATAGTTAAAACACTTATCATAAAAAACTGTAAAATAAGGGCGGAACGCTGCTCAAATTTTCCGAATCAACAAAAATACTTATAGAAAATAGTAAAGTAAAAATGAAACTGTAAAATAAGGGCGGATCGCTGCCCAAATTTTCCGAATTGATGAAAATACTTATTGAAAATAGTAAAGTAAAAGTGGAACGCGTAAAATATGGGCGGAACGCTGCTCAAATTTTCCGAATCGATGAAAATACTTTATCGAAAACTACAGAATAAGGATAAAACCGTAAAATAAGGGCGGAACGCTGGAAAAATTTTCGAATTAACAAAAATACTTTATCGAAAACCGGAAAGATACAGATGGATTACAACTAAATTTTTATACAAGAAAAATATTTTATAAAGCTGAGGAATAATGAAGGATCCTTAGTAAAAACTTGATAATAATAATGATAATAGTAAGGATAATGGTAATTATAATAATAATAATAATAATAATAATAATAATAATAATAATAATAATAATAATAATAATAATAATAATAATAATAATAATAATAATAATAATAATAATAATAATAATAATAATAATAATAATAATAATAATAATAATAATAATAATAATAATAATAATAATAATAATAATAATAATAATAATAATAATAATAATAATAATAATAATAATAATAATAATAATAATAATGATCATAATCAGGATAATAATAATAGTAATAATAATGATAATAATAATAGTAATAATGATAATAGTAGTAATATAATAAATGTAATTATAATTATATAGTAATAAAAATAATAATAAAGGTAATAGTGGTAACAATTAATAAAGGTAATACATATAATAGTATCAATGATAAGACAAGCAATAATACGTAATAGGGAACATTGTGGTTATAATAGGGATAAGAGTAAGAGAGATACTGTGTGAATATTTAACATAACAAAGGGTGCACAGGCCAAAGAATAATCATCAACACGGACAACGATAAGAAGGACTATGGGAATGGACATAACAATGAATGATATGAGAGTATAGGTTAACATTTGACAGAGATAGGAGAATAATGGGACCTAAAAATTGAAATCGAGCACAGACCTTCTATCGGTAGCTCGTTGGACCCAAGGATCGTTCGGTCAATTATAGCATTAGCAATAGCGCTCACTTTTTGCGGACGATCTACCCACTCGAACACAGTTCCAACGTTGCTTAGCAACGGGTGCCGAGTGGTAAGCGAAGAATATTTGTATGGGGTTGTCTGGGTAACAACCATATAGTTTCAAAATATCAACACCCAGAAACCCACCATACAAATTTGGGGGCTCAGCCGGAATGAAAGTGGTTTTCTTGGTAAAATCAAACGACACGAAAAATAACAGGAAGCAAAAGCCAATTGAAAAGAGGAAATAACAAATACTTTGTTGGAACACCCTCAGCCGGGAATAAAAATCATTTCTTAGCTAGACAACCAGAAGAAACCAGAGTAAGAATCTTTTTATTAAACAGAAATGCCGGAACGACATTTTGTCGGACCACGGAGAGAGGATGAACTAAAGAATGGAACTTAACAACAAACGAAGGAAAACAATCGACTTATTGTCGATGAGAAAACAGTTCGATGATATTATGTAGAGAACGATGAGCTGAGTAAAAATGCCAATTGAACTATGGTTGTATTTTCTAAAGGTTCGAAGTTACAAAGGGTCAAACTTTGGCCAAAAATTTTATTTTTGATGTTGTACAGGACGGTGAGTTGAGTATTATTGTCAATGGAACTATAGTGGTATCTTATCGAACTTCAAAGGTGTAAAGGGTCAAACCTTGACCAAAAATATAATTTTGATATGTTGTAGAGAAGAATGAGCTTAATAAAATTGCCAATAGAACCATGGTCATATCTTCTAAAGGTTCGAAGCTAAAAAGGCTCAAACTTTGGTCAAAAAGAATTATTTTTAATATGTTGTACAGAACGATGAAATGGCAAAAGTGGTGATAAAATTAGGATCTTCCAACCTTTGAATAAAAAGTTATTAAGGGTCAAACCTTCAACAATTCTAATTTTTGATATGCTGCAGAGCTTGACGAGCTGAGTAAATTTTACAATGGAATTGTGGTTGTCAGATTTCTGGACCAACAGTTATTAAGGGTCAAAATCTTGGGCAAAAAATTTTATTTTTGATATGTTGTAGAGAACGATAATATGGCAAATGTGACGATAAAATTACGATTTTTTAACCTTTGGATAAGACGTTATAAAGGGTCAAACCTTCAAAAATTTTAATTTTTGATATGTTGTAGAGCTTGAGAAGCTGAGCAATATTTACTATTAAAGCATGGCAGTCTGACCTCTGGGTCAAAAGTTATAAAGGGTCAAAACCTTAGTCAAAATTTTTAATTTTTGATATGTTTTAGAGATCGACGAAACAAGCAAAATTGCCAATATAACTTTAGTCATCAAAGCTTTAGATAAAAAGTTATAAAGGGTCACAACTATGGCCAAAATATTTTAATTTTTGATATATTGTGTAGAATATATAAGACGATCAAAAATTACCATAGAAATATAATCGTGTGAACTTTTGATAAAAAGTTACAATGGGTCAAAACCTTCGAATACTCTAGAATTCAGAAAACTGTGAAGAAATTAAAAATTTTGAAAGTGAATTGTAAATATTTTTGTAAATCAGTGGAGACAAAGTGTATTAATCAATACAGTTTATATCGTTTGGAGTTCGTTACTGTTGTTTAAAGCACACTTGGAGTCAGATCGACAATAATTTCTATTCGAAGTCACCGACAACCCCAAAAATATGATGAAACAAAACAACAGTTTAGAAAACTCATGAATGACGAGTATTGTAATAAGAGAGGAAAATATCAATATATGTAAATAAATTAAAATATTAGATACACAAAAATTTCAAAAATGAAACGATTCAACAGGAAAGTGGGGATAAAATTATCAATATTTGTAGAGCAGGAATCAAAGAAACAGGAAACAATAAATAAAAATAAAATTATGGGTAGGTTGTATAAATCAATGGAATCATCGTGTAAATATCATCCAAAAAACCGTAGAAGTAGTAATAAAAATATAAAAAATAGATAAATAAATTAAAATTAAAATAATAAAAACAGGGAAAAGGTGGAAATCACGAGGGTTAAAGTGATTAGAAATAGGGGAAACCATTAAAATGCGGGTCGTCTAAGAGTTCGTAAAAAATTGGAAAACTAGAAATTACTGGATTAAAATTGTTTGAAATAAGACGTGATCACCAAGTCAGTTAAAATAATTCTAAACGTAATAAACGATTAATTGAAAGTAATTAAATTAAAGATCAAAATATTAACGGAAAAGGTTGCAACGATTTCGAACCCCTACTCCAATGAGATGAGAAATATTAGCGGAAGTAACGAACAATTGATTGTACGTATTACAAAAGACATGAGGCCAAGTAAAGCCAAATTAGATACTAAACGAGAACAGACAATCGATTAAGTTAGAGAAATTGACGAAAAGATAATCCAGATAACGGAGAAACTTAGGCGTAGATAAAAGAAAATGTTCAGGTATAAATGAAATGAATAGTAAGAAATGAGCGTAGATGAATAAAATGATGATGCTTGTTATTAATGAAAATAAAGGATTAGAGATAATAATGAATTACGAGAATAATAGTTAGCAACCAGAGGAAAATGATGATTGAAAACGAGTACGATGAGTTGAGATTAATAATAATAATAAATGAGACAACAATAACTACCGAAAGGTGTAAAACATACGGAAAAAGCCGAAAACTTCATGAAAGCCGTTAAATAAATTCTGAGTGGACAAGTAAAACAAAACTTAAACAGTGAAAGCTGAAAAATCACACATAAGGTACGGTAAAAGTTTCGATGCATCATTTTGTTAGTGTATTTTGTAGTGTTATTTATATTATATTATATGGAAATGATACTGGGAAGTAAGATTTAAAACCGAGCTATCATAACGATAGTACGCTTATTCCGATTGAGAACCCTGATCAACTCGAGGAGAGGAAGGTAGTAGGTACCGTCGCAAATGTTGGGGAGTTTCTGGCGAGAGATTGATCACCTCTTTTGGGAACAAACCAACGCGATTACTACAATTTTTGAATTGGGAAAGTGAAGGGGAAACCGAAAATAAAAATAAAAATTGAAAAAATGCGCATGATTTAGACGTTAAAGGTACCTAGAGATATTCTTTTTTTTCCCTAGCTGGTGGTGAGGCACCAGAGTACAGCTACGGAATGTCGTGTTCAGGATGTTACCAGCCAAGGGACTGATAGCGCTGAGCCGTTTGATACAAAAACCCGGATACCACACCGAGTATCGAACGAATTTATTTTTATTGCTGGGCGGGACTCGATACACAACCCGGATCCCACACCAAGTATCGAGGACACCAAACGATAGGCGAGATGTGAACTAACCGGTAAATGGTTCATACTCGAAAGGACCTACTAAGGATCGGATCAGGGCGGCCAATAGAGCCGGAAATCTGACGGGAGAGCGGACGGATAGTAGATAAATATATTAGGAATTTCGCGCCCATTTATCGCTTCCTTTTCTTTTCACTATTCGGGAAATCAAGTAAACCGCTTTTGGAACTTGGTCGAACGTCTAGGCATTTCCATACTTTTATATTCTTCGAGGTACACAACCCGGATCCCACACCGAGTACTGAGGGAATGTTTTTTTAGTTTTCCCAGCGAGGAGTTCGGTACAACAACCCGGATCCCACACCGAGTACCGAATATCCGAATGGCGGTGAGGAAGGCGTAACCGGTCAAATGCGCTAGACAAAAGACGCCATAGATTGAGAGTCAGTGTGACGCCTCAAAAGTCACTGATGAAACTCAACTCCGATATTAAAGATGAGATATGATTATGATTAAAGATGAGAACAGATATTATACGATTATGATTAGATATGATTGTGATTAGATGTTAAAGATAAGAGATGATCTCGAAATAAGATATGGTTATAACAGTAAAGATGTGATCAAGATTAGATACTAAAGATGATATATGATTATAGTTAAATAGGATATGATTAGATATTAAAGTTGAGATATGATTATGATTAAATAAGATATGATTAGATGAGACAATATGTTTAGATATTAGAGGCCATAGGGCGCCGGGTGAGATATGATTATGATTAGATATTAAAGGCCATAGAGTGCCAGTCGAAATGAGATTAGAGATTGAAGGCCACAGAATGCCAGTTAGAAATAAGATGACGAAGGCCCCAGAGAGCCAACGGAATGATAAGGCCATAGAGCGACTGAGGATTAAGTAAACGATTTTTAAATCTATGAGACATAGGAAAAATAATTTACAGATTGAATGAGAGTATGAGTATAATGATTTTATTATTGTAATATGGATAATTAATGCGACCACATAGATAATTGATAAGACTATATAGATAATTGATACGAGGTCGATAGATAATTATTACGAGATATAGATAATTTAAAATAGACTTAAAAATGAAGGGAGATGAATCAAAAGAAAAACGATCACAGCGAATAAAGTTTAAGGAAAAAGACAAGAGGATTTAAATAAAAAGGCCCATAGAACAACAGCGGATGAAGTTTAAGGAAAAAGACGAGAGTAGTTAAGTAAAAGGGCCATAGCGCATAGAGATTAAGGAATTGTTTTTAGATAAACGATAAAGAGATAAAGGAGAATAGTTAACAAGACGATTATTGATATGATGGTGATGATTTATTTGATTAAAATAGTTAATTGATACGACAAGATAGATAATTGATGCGACTATAAGGATAATTTAGACGAAGCAAATAGATACTTGATACGAGTTATAGATAATTTAAAATAAACTTAAAAAAAAAGGATAAAGAAGTTGACGTAGAGAAAAGAATTAAGGAAAAGCAGTGAGAGTAGTACGATAAATTAATGCGGAAATTTATGTAGAATAATATGTACTAGAGGTGTTATTTATGTTTAGATAATTGACAAGGAATAAAGAGATCGAGTAAATCAAAAGAATAAAGAGATCAAGTAAACGACGAATAATAGAGCCGATAAACTAGAGATAGAATCAAGAAAACGAGTTACGAGAAACCGGAATCAAGGGAACCATCGAGTAAAGAAACAGAGAATATACCAAAACAAACGGAGAACAAGGATAAAGAAATAGACCATTTTATTGGAATTCAAAGAGAGTGAAAAGCAGCAACAGATAGAAAACTTAATACAGTAGCGATAGTAGAACCAATGATTACAACAAGATTAGAAAGTTTGGAAACAGAAGTCGAAAAATATGATAAATTAACGGAAAAGTTAACCGATAAAGGAAACAACGTGAAATCACCCGAAACAGAAATTCCAATTCAGTTGAAAACAAGTACGAGTAAAGAGATGAAAAAACTTCGAGAGGAAATTAACCAAGAGTTGCCAAGTAAAAATACGGATGAAACAGAAATATATTTGAAAGAATCAACAAGGTACGAAATCACACGCGATGAACCGGAGATGAGGAGCCGAGAACCAATATATTCGAGTTTAAAGAGAAATGTACAGGAGATGCATTCGGAAAGAAAATGCAACGAAGAAGATTTAAATGACGAAAAAGAAACTGGAAATTCGGAAACGAAAACAGTTGAAACGAAAATAGCTGAAACATGGAAAACGGAAATCATACGAGTAGAGAAAATATTAACCACAATTGAAGAAAGAGTCGAAAAAAAAAGAAAGGATCGAACCGAGTTAAAATATCGAGTATCAGACCTAATAAAAGTATCGATGGAAACAACAAGACAAACGAAAGATATGCACCAGCAAACAAATGAATATATTAAAAAACCATCACGAATTTGCGATATTCCAGTTAAGAGAATTCAAGACAGTAGAGGTAAATTTATAAATTATAATAATTATTTCAGGATTAACAACGCGAACTACAATCAAGTATGTAATATCTATTCAAAAGAAGGATGCCGAACTGACTGAGGTTATCAACTAAAGAATTGCCAAGGGTGCGATAGAAGAGTTCGCACAGAAGGAGAATAAATGATAATCTGTTTTAATTGCAATCAAAGCAGTCATATGTCAAAAAATTGTCGAATGAGAAGAATTCAAGGTCAACAAAAACCAAACCAATTCAAGAAGAGTCCACAAAATAACCCAACACAAGGGGTCAGACATTGAAGAGATATGACGATAATGAGGACAACCACAAGATACGAGAGTAGAACCTGTTACAAGTGGGCACTCATTAAATATAACATGAACATATATAGATCGTAAGGATAAAGAGAGGGAATGGGTAGCGGGGAAAATTGCGAAATCGTTGCAACAGTTAAAATGAATAGCCATCGGAAAAAGATTAATCCGAACGACCAAAATCATGAAAATAATGTTTTTAAATAAGAATTAAATAAATTATGTTAAATTGAAACGGAAAATATGGGCAGAACGCTGCGCAAATTTTTGGAAATAGTTAAAACACTTATCATAAAAAACTGTAAAATAAGGGCGGAACGCTGCTCAAATTTTCCGAATCAACTAAAATACTTATAGAAAATAGAAAAATAAAAGTGAAATGCGACTCAACGGTTGGTATAAGATTATTATGAAACTGAAAAATAAAGGCAGAATGCTGCTCAAATTTTCCGAATTAACTAAAATACTTATAGAAAATAGTAAAGTAAAAATGAAACTGTAAAATAAGGGCGGATCGCTGCCCAAATTTTCCGAATTGATGAAAATACTTATTGAAAATAGTAAAGTAAAAGTGGAACGCGTAAAATATGGGCGGAACGCTGCTCAAATTTTCCGAATCGATGAAAATACTTTATCGAAAACTACAGAATAAGGATAAAACCGTAAAATAAGGGCGGAACGCTGGAAAAATTTTCGAATTAACATAAATACTTTATCGAAAACCGGAAAGATACAGATGGATTACAACTAAATTTTTATACAAGAAAAATATTTTATAAAGCTGAGGAATAATGAAGGATCCTTAGTAAAAACTTGATAATAATAATGATAATAGTAAGGATAATGGTAATTATAATAATAATAATAATAATAATAATAATAATAATAGTAATAATGATAATAGTAGTAATATAATAAATGTAATTATAATTATATAGTAATAAAAATAATAATAAAGGTAATAGTGGTAACAATTAATAAAGGTAATACATATAATAGTATCAATGATAAGACAAGCAATAATACGTAATAGGGAACATTGTGGTTATAATAGGGATAAGAGTAAGAGAGATACTGTGTGAATATTTAACATAACAAAGGGTGCACAGGCCAAAGAATAATCATCAACACGGACAACGATAAGAAGGACTATGGGAATGGACATAACAATGAATGATATGAGAGTATAGGTTAACATTTGACAGAGATAGGAGAATAATGGGACCTAAAAATTGAAATCGAGCACAGACCTTCTATCGGTAGCTCGTTGGACCCAAGGATCGTTCGGTCAATTATAGCATTAGCAATAGCGCTCACTTTTTGCGGACGATCTACCCACTCGAACACAGTTCCAACGTTGCTTAGCAACGGGTGCCGAGTGGTAAGCGAAGAATATTTGTATGGGGTTGTCTGGGTAACAACCATATAGTTTCAAAATATCAACACCCAGAAACCCACCAAATATATAAATTTAAACTTTAACATTCTGAAAAATCGTATGGCCAATTAAAAAAGCAAAATCGCTTCAGCACAAAAGTCCCCGATTTAATACAACGCTTAATAAATCGCACCTTCGGTCGGATGATTCAGAGTAACAAGTGCAGGGAAAGTAGCTGCACTTGCCTCAATGCTATAGTACGCTGTGCTTCTCCAGTAGCTCATGCATATAAAGCATGATTTTCTGCTAGTGCGCAGTGGACTGTTCGATTGCTTTTGAACGCGCTACGTTGTGCAGCACCTATTACCGCACGAACTGCAGAAATACAAGCAAATATTTGAATGAGTGAATTTTTAAAACATTTGGTTATAAATAATACATATTATAAAGAATATGTACTATATAAAATATAAATATTGGTAGACATAGTTGATAAAATTATTTTCATGCATAATTTTAACTGGGTGTGCAGTGCACACCCTGCACATATAGACCGCACGCCACTGATATTAACTTAATAATTATGTGTTTATATTAAGATCTATGGTCGACAAGTGTGCCACTCTCTTAATTATCCATTTGAGGGTTAATAACAAGAATTAAAAAACAAGATTTTCTAAATATTTATTACACTTACCGACTCGGGTGTTCGCGAGCATACGGGTGGTAGCGGCGATCCTCCGTGTGTCTCTTCTCGTTCCGCAATTCTCGGGGAAAGACTCCTCGTGGTATCACGACGTTCATGTCTGCGATCCGTCACGTAGCTGCTGGTCATTTAATTCGTATAACTCATTGTAACTAGGAGCATACCCATCCGTGCTGGGTATTCTACCCTCCGCAATGTCCTTATTTATCTGTGCCAAGTACCGTCTGGCTTTATCTACTTGGCGGTCCGTTTCTCTCTGATGCTCATCGAAGCGAGCTAGTAGGAATTTGGCTTGGCCGCGAATCTCCCTGGCCGGATTGCGGCCGGGCTCCCGTTTTATAGCTAAATATGGGAGTTCAACTTCTTCCGAACCTCCTGGATTTCTTGGTTTGGATTCCCGAACGGGGAATATCGAAAATCCCGCGTCCCACATCATTTGCCTACACCTGGCAGCCGAATGTGCCGGGAATCGAGTGATGATTCGGGACGCGTCGATCCAGGAATTCTCTGAACGGTTAATACATATGTTATCATATTTGATTGTATTTAATGTCCGATGTCTAGTGGTCTGTCTCAACATAGGCAAGTCTAGCGTTCAACGGGCTACGGGCTTGAATGAGACCTTACTCACAATCATGTGGTGCTAGTATCGAATGGACAGTTCACGGAGTATAGTCAATTGGTTGGGTTAATCAAATGTTGGGGGTATATCCGAACTTGCTCCTCGTGTCTTTGACTACTATCAGAGTGCGTCGTAGCGAATTGACTTGTATTTCATTGACAAATTTTTACAATTTCGTGACTCGATTTTAACTCTCGAGTTTCCATTCATCACCAGTTACCCGTTATACTATAAATTTTTAGGAAAAACTTGTCGGTACAATTCTAAAGGATCTAAAACTCTTTGAATAGTTACTGAGCTGCTTAAGGTGGGCGTAAAACACTTTAATCGGAATGTTGGCTATTCATAGTCGATTTTAAGCATTACAAATCATGAATGAAAGAAAGCATTTGGAGAAAATTTATTGCACAAAAAATACATTATCCGATCATTGGTTTGATAAAGTTTATAATTTCTCACAAGAATTGAATTAACGCTGGTAAATTTAACATCAAGTACCAACTTTACGAACTCATACTAATGGGATCTGAATTCCGGATGGGAATATAAAGCGTCACTTTCACGTATCTTAACTCAATATATATCGTAAAGAAAACGTATAAAACATTATCCCGGGAATTGACCGAATAAACTGGATGTGCAGAATATCTTCACATTGAAGCCCTAATAAATAACTAAGAGCAAAATTTCGAACATATCAATGTCATATGGATTCACTGGATTAATCGGAAAATTACCTGAATATCAATGTCATAACGTTTCAATGAACCAAATATAAAAATCTAAATACTAATAGTCTAAAAGGTTCGATAGATAGATTAAATGTATAAATCAATGAATGAATTAAATATAGACATGCTTAAATATTATTAATCCTATAAATTCAATGGATAAATCAGATATAAAATCAATAATTAAGTTAAATATAAAATTACCTACGTACCATTAATTCTAAGGGTTCAACGGATAATTTAATGAAAAATCAATAAATAAACTAAATATACAACCACTTAAATATTGTTAATCCTAAAGTTTCAGTAAATAAATTAAATGTAAGATTCAATAAAATAACCCAAATATAAAAAAATATTTAAATGGCACCGATCCGAAAAATTCAGTAGACATGTTACACGTAAAATCCAATAAAATAAGTTAAATTCAGAAATTCTTGAATATTACTAATCTTAACGGATCAAATAGACGGCTAAAATGAAAACTATATGTTACTCCAACTTGCTTCCTATTCTAATGTTCTGCTTGGACTCTGATGGTAAAAATAAATTGGAAGTCGCTTTTCCTTGTTACAATCACAATTAGAGGGGAAATGAATCATGGTCACCTCAAACGAAAATGGTCTGGCTAGTTCTGTTCATTGGGATTTGGGGATGGCTATGAGCTTAATTGGGTAAAACTGGACTGATTTATAACCATAAGTTACAGTACAAATTTATATTTTCAAAATGCTTGTTTTTGTTTTATCGTGTTTTCGACCAAAAATAATCGTCCGAATCGGCAAGGTTGGCAGCGTTTTACTCAGGGCTATGACTCGGAAGCAACAATTAAATTTTATACTGATATTTTGTTAGAATTACCTTCTCTTATCTCCGTTGTCTTCACTTCGGTCTTCCGTGGATTTTAGACTGCTGTATTTGGATGTCGTGGATTCCTATGCATTTAAAATTATTGAATTGAATGTGGTGATCGAGTGCATCCATTATATATGCACGGGAATGCACACATCAGGAATAGGAAACCGAAGTTATTATCATCACACACACTATTACTGAGAGTCATGTGTGTGTATGCTGCTATTCCAGAATAGGTGAGGGGGATATATGTGTGTTAACTTTCTTAATCGATTTGTTCTAGGTAAATGCCAAGTCGATGTGCTGGTGACTAGCTTGTACACCTGATTCGATTCATTAAAAACTTCTATAATACAAGTTTTAATGAACAACCAATTAGAATTATGGTTAACTTTATGAATTAGCCATTTTTAAAATGGCTAACAGGTAAAGTTTTTTAATAAAGTATATTTTAAGGCTTGAATTATGATCTCGTAAAGTTATGAGATCATTATTCAAGCTCTTAAATAATACTTTTAATCATCATTTATTTTTAATTCAGTTTTAATTAATTTTTTTAGGATTTTTTTAGGAATTTATGCCAATTTATTGGAATTATTATACTATAAATGTAAGTCAGATTAATTGACAAATAAATTTTATTAAAATACAAGTCCGATTAATTGAAAACTAAAATTTATTATTAAAAAGTTTCTATATTCGAATAAACTATTCTTCTGTTCCTTGGAAATTTGTTTTGGCTGCCATCTTTTTTACCTTTTGACAAATTCAAATTGTTGATAATTATTGATTTATGAGGCTTTGGAAATTTCTGTTAATTTCCCAAATTTATAAAAATCTTCCCCATTTTCAATGGTATTATTGATTTGGATTTTCTTCAATTTCCTTCCTTCCTATAATATAAGTTTTTATTCAGTTGAACAAATTACATGCAGACACGGGTAAGTATGTATGTTCCTATATTATAGCTTTATTGATTTTTTCATTTTATTATAGGAGTTTTTAATGAATTGAAGCAGGTGTATTCTGTTACCACTTCAACTTCCAACTCTCGGTCGGTGTCACTCTTGTCTCCACAATTTGTTAGGGAAGTAATCAACTGAAAACCAGTAATTTCTTCTCTGGCTTAGTTAAATTAAATTAATTCTAGAGATTTTCTATTTTATCTTTGACTGCGACGAATTTTAATGTTAACGCTGTCAATCGATTTAGTTATTTAAGTTCGAAGTAGGGAATTTTATGGAGACATCCACTGATGGCAGTTAAACCTTTTAGACAAATGGGACGATGCCGTTTTTTCAATGATGTTCATAGTCGTGGCAGTTGGAGCGATCAGGTTCAAATAATCGATCTGTCATCTGGTAAGTTTGATTTCTTACTATACTTATATAATAATTGTTCGTCGTTAGGCCCTTGTTGGATTGGTTCTTTGCTCGGGTATTTTATCGTTCAAACGTCAGATGGGTTTTTTCGTTGCCGTGCATTATCAATTCTACTATGGTGAACTCGCTAGTGCATGGATTTCGGTGGGAATTATTCTATGTGTGATTTTATTACTTAGTGCGACTATCCATGATTTAAGTTTGTATGAAAAGTTTATTTTGTCTATGTTATTATTAATGATTTTCAGTAGTTCCTAGTAGTAGTTGATGATCGATTCGGGACTTATGATTTTCGATTGGAATCCATATTTTCAGCTCAATCATCATGTTCATGTCTCTTTTCAATAAATTTGTTATTTGATTTCATTATTTCGTAGCTATTTATTACTCTAAATGTATACTGTAGCGATGGAACTCGTTGTACAAAATTATTTGATTTGTTAATGTTAGAGTTGAGGTTAGGGTCGATATCTTCTTTTCTAAATATTTTACAAGTGGTTTCGAGTAGTTACGGGTAATATTGTTTTGCGATGGGAATTTTTTAGGAATTTTAAGTGGGATAAACGGAGTTCTCAAATTATCTCTTTCATCATTATGAATTCTTGTCAATTTTATAAAGGTCACCATTGTCAGGTGGAAATTTTAGGTTCACTAAGTTTCGATTGAGATTTACGAATTTTGGATTTTTAGAAATGAATTAGATTTAAATTTTTAGCGAACTTCAATTGGTTTTTTAAAAGTTGTAATAAATTATGATTGATTTTAGTAGTTATAGTAACTTGAAATAGGTTAGGAATCATAATATTTTGGATAATTTAGAGGTCATAGCAACGATTTGTTGTCATAAATTTCCCAGTATCCTTCCTTTAATTGATCCTAGGTGAATTTATGTTGATATTACGAATTTAAGAGTGCCCACTGGACTACTCAGTGTTTTGATTTTTAGCCGTTTGTTATTATAATTTAGGTCGAGTTTATAGGAATTTAGTGAGGATGAAGTGGCCAAAAGACCACTCCTTCTTCAACCCAACTTCCCCTATACGGAATGAAAATTTACGTTTCAGCTACTGCGTAGTAAAACAAAATTTGACCTTGTGATTTTCTAGTATATTCTAATCTTAATTTTTTTATTTTTGTAATTTAATTTGACAATTTTATTTTTAATTTTTTAATTGAATTGTTTCCAATTCAAATTATTTAATTTTAGTTCCATTTTTATGGATTTTAGCTTTTTTGGTAAATTGTCAAATTTCGGTCAAATTTTCATGTTCTCATGTTATTTTTATGTTTATTTCGTGCGGATCTTGTTGCACTTTGTAATTATTTTAATTTACTTTTGTGTTTCTTGATTTTATATTTAATTGTTTCTCTCTCATGTTTTAGCATGGTTAATTGATATTTTATGGGTCTGATTTTAAATCTGCATGTTGTATTTGCGTGCGTGTCACCGATTCATTTAAACAAAATCGTGTCTTGGCCCAACATTATTTATAAAATTAATTTCCACATATTTTCATTTCAATAAAAATATTTTTTTTAATTTCAAATTTTTATTCAATTGCATCCTAATTTTTTATATAATATAAATTAAAGTTTTTTATATTATTTGCTGTCATAATCTAACGAAATTTTGTAATTTTAATTTAAAATTATTACAAAATATAAATGAAAATTGTTTGAATTTTCGATATTTAATCAAGTTAAAAAGTAGTGAAATTTGAATATATATAATATAGGAATAAATTATACGATTTAGTAAATTTTTACTGAGCAGTAATGATTATTTATGTCCATTATACAGAAATAACAATAAATATTGAAGACCAGTTTCCTGTTTGTTGATTTAAACTTATTTTTATTAAAAAATAACTGATTTTTTTTCAGAATGAAATCAGATGTGAATTTTTCAGCAATATTAATGAATTGAATATTGAAAAAATTATTCATTCTAGCAGCATTCCTATATTTTGTATAAACGACCAATCATTGGCCGATAAACTGAAAAATAAATTGAAAAAATGTCTGATTGTTAATTCACATTTTCTGTCTGTACAACTAAAATTGATATACAAAGATATTTTGAAATTGTCCAAAAACTATGTTTTTCTCTTTCTCGGATTTCAAAATAAAAATCTACTGGTATGTCAAAACTCCATAATTTGGAAATCATTTACGCGCATCGTTTTTAGACTAAATTGCAATTCAAAGTTCTTGCTATGGGTGGAATTTACGCTGTCGACGAATCGGATAAAATCTTTGAATCTGTCAATATCGTTATTCCTTATCGGTTTACGCGGAATGTTCAGCTGATACTCAACAAATTGAAGTCGTATCGAATATATTCTCATTTTAATATTGATTCCATCGAAATTAATGAGTTTGAAGATTTACATGACAAATCCAATTCAGTGAGTTTTGTTATAATTTCACCACTTACCAACGGCAAAATTTCCGATTTTTTTATTTTTGTTGGAGAGCATCACCAATTAATATATAATATACTCTCCTCATCGGCACAGAATATGATATAGATTAATCAAATTTACAAAGAATAAAAGTGGATTGAAATCGCATATTTTACCCTTCAAAAATGCCCTCACATCTTGCGACATGCTCCAACTTTTCCTATCTATTAAAAACGATTTTGTTTTTATTTATCTTTGCTCTCAAATTTTACTTGTCTATTATATTTCAATTAATTTCAAATGTTTTATTAAATTCAGTTTCAGATGGGCTTATTCAACAATTGTCGAATTCGATTGGTCGGATTTGAGTCTGATAAACAGGAATCAATCTCTTTAAGCATTTTTGAGAATAATGGAACCTTTTTATCGATATCGGATAAAAATTATGTCGAGGAAGACATTTTCATTTTTGCACAAGGCTTTCAATCAGAAAATTACGCAATCCACTTGAAGGAGATTTCAGAAACGATTAATCTTAGTTTTGTGAATGAGGATTGGTATTGGGACTCTGTGAGAGAAGACTTTTTAGTTCCCTTTGAGAATTATCCTGCAACGATCTGTGAATGTAATCACACTGAGAAAGTAAAAATAAAGGAAACATTGAGTGAGTTATTCTATGTGGTTATATAATATCCATTTTGAAAGGAAAAGCTGGAATATGACGACATTTGGGAGCCACTATTATTAAATTGAAAGAAAATGAAATAATTATTTTTGTTAATTTAATAATAGTCGCTCACGAAAAAATCTTAAAGATTCTCCGTTTTTACAAACGAATTGACTATTAAAATATAACTATTACCGTGTTTCCCTGAAAATAAGACACTGTCTTACTTTCATTTTTGGTTCAAAATATGCACTAGGGCTTATTTTTGGGGGAGACAAAAATAAATTTATACATTTTTATTTAATATTTATTTATTTTACACAGAATACAGAAACTAAAATTTATTCATTTACACTCATCCAACATCTTCTCTTTACAAAAGGCTACAAGACTTACACTCCTGGAATCTTCCACAATTCCTTTTTTGAACTCAACTGAATAGCTCTTTCGCTTTGTACTCATCTTAACTTGGGTTAAAAATTATTCACTTTATGAAAAATAGAATTACGTATGAATAAATAATCCGACTTACAAGAATAAAATATACAAATGTAGTATCTGCACTGTCGCTCAGTTTAGACTGCCGAAAATTTATTTATATGAAGTTAAACATACTTAATAAATCAATAGCACTTTTAACGAATTCTTTTTTATACATTATTTTAACTAGGGCTTATTTTCGGGGGAGGGCTTATAATATAAAAAGTTCCAAAAATCTCCATATGGCTTATTTTCTGGGAAACACCGTATTTAATATTTTCCTTTAAAAGTATGACAAAAAAAGCTTTTCCTACGGCTAACTGTCAGAAATGCCTAAGAATAATTATATATATTTCCATATTTTGGTAAAAAATCCCAAATCTAGGTTATTTTTGAAATTTTGTTAACTTATTTTTTTAATGAAAATTTCTACAAATAATATTGAAAAACCATTTAGAACTGAATTTAATATTAAACTTTATGAAATTAAAATAATTTCAGAATTAATCAATGATTGTTTTAATATTTATTAGAAATATAATGCTAGATTGCATTCAAATTTAGTTTTAATAAATAATTAAGATAAGTCATTGCCGCTTAATTCTTTTAAACTGCTAAAAAGACGTTTAAGATGAGATACCTAACGATTTATAACCTTACATTATAAATGAAAATTAAATACTATACAAATTTAATAAGCCCAGCTGAAGTTGATATTTGGGTTTTTCCGATGAAATTAGCAATTGTTGATCTGTTTTTGGATCGGCTACAATAACAAATTCCAGGCAATATAAGTTTTTAATGAACAGCATAATTGATTTCAAATTCAGAAATACTCGACATGATTTATCGTTAAACTATTATTATTGAATAGCAGTTAACTGCCGCTTCTAATTTTAAATTTCGTTAGAATCAACCGATATTCTCAACAAAAAATGTAATCATCATTTGATTCGAAACGTATTCTTTTCGATTTTTGGTTCATAAAATAACTTCGGACTTCCCCAGAATCCATTTGATACATGAGACATGCCGTTGAGAAAATACATTTTATTTCCAAATTTGTCTTTATTTCTACTTTATGGATCTGTTCTTAATAATGATTACGTCTCTTTTTATTGATAAATTTCCCTGATTTTTGCTATTGACTTTCCATTCTCCAAATTCATTAATTTTATTTGTTGTGTCCATTTACTGAAAATAATTTATCCATTTTATACAGTTATTTTATTTTACGATCTAAGATTCCTCAAGATTGATATATCTGTTATCCAAAATAATTTGTGCTAACTAGAATATATATCATAAAAAAAGACAATAAATTCCATTTTCTATTATCAAGATTCACATAAAATTAATATTGATGTTATTCATTGTTGAGGGCACCATACTTGAAAAAATGAGCGAAGAGTATTTGAATACATCAACAGAATATGTTTTATCCATAATGAATCGTCATTTTCCTGCCTCGGATTCCGAAATTAGAAAAGAATTAACAAAGCAGCAAAAAATGAAAAATGACAGAATGAATAGCTTTATTAATTTTGATATCTATATCAAAGTTAAACTTGAGCTTTTCAATGATTTTATGAAGTTAGGTGACAGCAAATACTTAAAAAAAAACGAATTAATCTTTCATGCAATAAATCCAATAACCATTTTCTTTCAAAAGGTTCACGAAAAGTTATCTCCGCTTGTAAGCGGGTACTTAGATGATACGTTGATTGGGCTTGAAGTGTTACCCATTTACCAAAGCTTTAAGAAATCCTTTTCATTATATAATTCCAAAATAGACTCCATCTATCAGGATAAAGATAATGAAACAATTAAAGAAAAATTTGAACCTTTAAAGTCTAAACACAACGTTTCATCAATTAAGTCTTTTATTGAAATTCCACAAAGAATGTTAACCCAGATCGAACTGCAACTTAAAGAAATCGTGGAAAAAACCGAAAATGAACATCCTGATATTAAAAATTTAAAGGAAATGTTGAAAATAACCCACGACGTCTCTACATTGGTGAATCAGGTGGCACAATATCACGCTGTCCACAAAAGTCAAATAACAATAAATAAATATTTCCTAAAAGCGGTTAGAATACTAATTTGGAGTCACTGGAAATCATTTTAATATCTAGGATTTTCTGAGACATGACAACCCCTATTCAACGGTCGTTGATTGCATGTATTTCTCCGCCGACGGGTCTACATTGCCAAAAATGCTATTGGTTTTAGAGAATTCTGTAGTTATTAGTGATTTTGTCAATAAAATCCCACCCAATCAATTGTATAAAAAAGTGAAGAAAAACTTGAAAAAAGTCGACAGTAAAGTTTTATAAACATTTATATTTCATAATAAATTAACCTTTTTTTAGCCTTAAATTCCAACAATTCCATTTCCATTGTAAGTCAATTAATAATAATTAAAAAATATATTTCTTTCGGATTAAAACAATAAACCTATCATTAAAAATTTATTAATTCAGAAAAATTCATTGGTTGTTGACGAGAATGAAAACTCAACTGTTCAAAGAACCTCATCGAATTGCAGTGCGAGCACTTTAAATAAGCGGAAACGAATAGAGGGGATATTGTGCTCGAAATACCATAAATTATTTACCGGCTTGTCCGAGGTCAATTGGAAAGTCGAGAACAGTGAGATGTTTTGCACTCCATTATTGCTTGAAAAATCCAATATCGTTTCGGTAGAGTTTCTGTTGTTTTTCATCAAACAAATTGATATGAACTGTTTAGGTCCGGTCGAATGCAAGCCAATGGAGACTTTATGATCAGATGTTCTTTGCGATTGATTACAGGGATCCTAAATCACAAAACATAGAGCAGTACACATTTCAACTCGTACCAAGATTTGTGAAAAACATCCAAGTTTATGACAAACTGAATGTGGGATTTCCATTTGAATTCGAATGGTCTTGTCCAGAAAAGGATATTTCATGGGGTGAACTTGTTAGCAGCGAGAAACGAAATTTCTGTTACAATTTGGCCTGCCATTTTGATGTGGAATATTCTGAGACATACGATTTAACTAAGTCTTTGTTAGTAATATTTTATTTCATGTATTTTAAAGTTAATGTAAAAAGTATTGAAAATCGAAATTGTTTATAAATAATTATGATCATTTTTTATTTATTATAATTTTAACGAAAAAATGATTGAAAAAAAAAACTAATTAAACTAAATTATTTGTTTCACAGGTGGGCAAACTACGGCACGCACACGCGTTGCGAGCGGTCTTAAAATTCCCAGCAAATAGCCAATCAAATTTGGATCGTGTTTTCTTTTAAATTTGTATATGATCATTTTATTTGTAATACGGGCCTCAAATTTTTTATGAAATTTCAAGTGGCCCCAGGTCTTATAAGTTTCCCCTGATTTATTTAAATATTTTTTTTTATTTTCTCTCGTTTTGCTATTTATATTGTAGCATTATAATTCTTCTAAAATGAAAAGAAAAAGGTGGTGAAAATCAATAAAAAATCCTTATAATATAATTGTTAAATAAATTATAAATGAAAACATTATTATTAATGAACATATATATAAAATAGATTAACTATATTGATTTTTTGAAAATATTACCATAACATAACATTTTAGATATTTAAATTCATCGAACGAAAGTATGGAAAGTGTAGCAACAAAGTTTTCAGCATATTCCTCAACCCCTAAAAGGTCAGTTAAAAAGTTTTTCAGGCGACTGACCACATTTGTAAAACCCGTGAAGGAGAAAGTAAATCGTTATCAAATTCCGTTCGCTATAAAATTAATTTCTAGCACAAAACTCCGACTCCTTCAAATGGAAACATTCAGTCAAGAATCTCAAATAATTTCCTAACTCCATCGCAAAAAAACTTAAATGATATCAAAGAAGATTTAAAAAATGTTTTAAATGACAGCTCAAATATTCAATTATCTTTCACTAGCAACGCTGATTACTTGCAGCAATTGAATTTCGAGACCTCTAACGAGCGTTTGGATGACCATTTTGTGAACAATAATTTGGAATATTTTGAGCAAATATCCGAAATAGATGGTGTGGCTGAGGTGAAAATTTCCGCTGATCCGGGAGAAACGGTATCGTTTTCCACTACCCCATCACATAAAAAACGAAACTCCACAAAAAGAAAGAGCGATTTAGACTTCGAAAAGAAAATGAAAAACAGAAAATGCTAGCATATCGACATTTACGAATAATCTTAATATATTCATATGTATATTGTAATATATTTTTTAAACTTCATTTTGCAAAATTAATTTTAACCGATTTATGTGTTAATTGCCTTGTATGGGTTTGAAATTTGGAATAAATATCTATGTAACACTTCGTAAGAACTGGCATACTTTTTTTATCAAATCGAGTTATTTAACTAACCAGATATTACATCTTATAATAGGATTAATGTTACATTAAAAAACAAACCCAAAATCCATTTCCTTGTAAAACTAAAAGAATATATTTTAAAATAAAAAATCATTAACAAAGCGATAGAACTGCGTGTTTATCTCGAAATATATGGAAATATCAGCAAGAAATGCAATACTGACGCAAAAAACGGTAATTTATGTGAACTCGTTGACGAGCTCTAAAGAAGTGTAAAAACAGGAATGTCTTAATGGATTATATAAGTAGATGGTCCTCTAGCCGTCTGCCGGGAGGGGGAAGCGGTAACATATCCGCTCGTCTTCGCCCCAACCCAGATGTCGCAGAAGAACACCCGACCAGTGGAACAATCTACCCTTCCAGCAAACAATCGTCGGCCGGGACGTAAGGAACGGGCCCGAAGTCGAGCAATCCAGCTTCAAAATCAGTAACCTGTAAACATTGCGCGCGTTGTTAAATAAATAGAGTAGTCGTGTTCTTAATTTAATTTGTTCCGTTGATATATTTATATGCTAAACATTTGCATCATGTTACTCAACCTTAATTTCATCTCTCCGCAGGCAGATAAGAACCTAATCTTGAATGATCATGAGGGACGGAGCAAAGCGAGCATAGGTATTCTATCGACAGCTCGTGAACCCGAGGGTTGTCCGAGCAACTATAGTACTAGCACATGGTACTCAATTTTTGCGGACAATCCACCACTTGAACACATTACCAACGTTGCTTAGCAACGGGTGCCAAGTGGCGATTAGCATCATTTTGTATGGCGTTACTAGGGTCACCAGGAGGATAAGCAAGATTTGAAACCCTGTAACCCACCATACAAATTTGGGGGCTCAGCCGGGATAGAATGATTGTTTCGTACAAAAAACCCAAAGATATACAAACAAATGTCTAATGATCAAACAAAAATGTCGGGACGACATTTTACCAAACCCCGGAGAGATGACAAATGAGAAAGAAGGGAGCTTAATACAGAAAGATAAAAAACGATTAACCCGACTACAAAATGAGAAAATATGTTGATGAAACGAATGGCTTGCCCACCAAGTACAAATTTGGGGGCTCAGCCGGGATTGAATGATCTTCTTGTACAAAAGCCCAAGCAAACAAACTGACATGAAATTATGTTAAAGTTATATAGATATCAACGTCAAAGCATTCAACATCCATCAATACTTGACGACACAACACCTTCGTAAGATACCAACGACACTCACAAGACGCATAAGGAAACAACACATAATTAAAAGGGCAAAATGCGGGATAAAATGAAATGGGGTAAGTAAGGGAATAACGATAAACTACGGGGGAAAGCAATAGAACCAAGTAGAGAAGTCAACGATAATAGAATAAATTACAACGAGTAGTGATTAAAATAGTAGTTGATAAAATGAAGCAAAATATATTAAAAGACTAAAAATTGAATGAAGTTAGTTAATTAGTATTTAAATAAATTTAAAGGGTAATTAAAAGAGATTTAATAATTTTAGATGGAACCAACAAAAATTATAGAAAAACTAAAGGGTATCTTAGACATCGAAAACGATAATCTTGAGGAACTAATTAACAAACAAAAATTAATTAAAAGAGCTAAATAAGATATAGCAACGATTTCAAACCTGTACTCCGATGAACATTGCATATTAATAAAATTGATCGATATTGATGAAGATGTAACAACCGAAAGGATATATGAAATTCTGGCCATGAGATTAGAGATAACCAAATTTGGGAAAAGTTGGAACAAGTTAATGGAAAAAGTCAAAAACATTGAAGACGAGATTGCAACAACAATGAAAGAGCAAACTAAGGCTTATTCAGAATGTTATGCGTGCAAAACAGAGGAAGCACGAATAATGGTGATACCTTGCGGACAACTGAGTTATTATCATGGATGCGCACAAGAGTCGCACTGTATGTTATGCCAGCGAAAGATAAAGGAAAGACTAACGATTTACTTTCCATGAATTGTTATGATGAAATGAAATAAATGTGTATTATGCATTACTTGAATTATTATTAGATGATAAGACGAATATAAAAGAAATATGCAATGTTTGTAAATAATAAAACCACCCGACAACGATAAATAAAGGTAATAGACCAAACACACGAAAGCCGAATTAAGGAAATAATTAAAACACATGCACAGAGACACAAAATATTGGACGGAAAAATTTCGACAACCGAGTTTTCCTAGTGTATAATTCTTTTGCTTTATTGATATTATATTGAGATAGGACGAGGAAAAATGGTTAACCTGAGCTATCTAATGATAGTACGCTCACCCAAGGGAAACCCTGATCAACCCTACTGAGAAAGGAACTGGTAGGCCAAGTCGCGTATGTCAGCAAGTAACCGGTGAGAGATTGATCACCTCTTTTGGGGAGCTTGCTGATGCGATTACCACAAATTTTGAAGGGGGGAGCGAAGAGATAGACCGAGAGGTGAGAGAAAGAGTGCGCACGGAACAGAATTAATAGTTTTGATTAAAGGTACCTAGAGATGACTTCTTTTTTCCCTAGCTGGTGGTGAGGCACCAGAGGACAGCTACGGACTGTCGTGTTCAGGTTGTTATCAGCCAAGGGACTGATGGCGCTGAGCCGTTCGATACAAAAACCCGGATCACACACCGAGTATCGAACGATTCTTTTTTTCGCTGGGAGGAACTCGATACAACAACCCGGATCCCACACCGAGTATCGGGGACCAAACGGTAGGTGAGATGTGAACTAACCGGTAAATGGTTCATACTCAAAATGTCCTACTAAAGCCAGATGAGGGCGGCCGAATTGAGCCGGGAAATCTGATGGAAGGAGCGGGCAGAGATTTGATAGTTATTTTCCGCTCCCACATTTAATCGCTTCCTTTTCTTTTCACTATTCGGGAAATCAAGTAAACCGCTTTTGGAACTTGATTGAACGTCTAGGCACTTCCATACTTTTATATTCTCCGAGGTACACAACCCGGATCCCACACCGAGTACCGAGGGAATGTTTTTTTATTGCCCAGCGAGGAGTTTGGTACAATAACCCGGATCCCACACCGAGTACCAAATATCCGAATGGCGGTGAGTAAAGCGTAACCGGAAGAATGCGCGGCCAAAAGACGCCATGGCTTGAGAGTCAGTGTGAGGCCTCAAACACACCCAAAAGTCACTGATGAGCTCAAGTCCGGTGAAACAATGAGAGATAATATGAATAAGACGAATACGAATATGAGTAAAGATGAAACTGACAGAATATGATTATGATTAGATATTAGAGGCCATAGAGTGCGGGATGAGATAGGATTATGATTAGATATTAGAGGCCATAGAGTGCCGGATGAGATATGAATATGATTAGATATTAGAGGCCATAGAGTGCCAGATAAGATATGATATGAGTAAGGATGAAATATGATTATGGATAGATATTAAGGTCACAGATGACCAGTAAAAGAGTTAAAGCCGAAGGCCGAAGAGCCAACGGAAATTAAAAAGGGCATAGAGCGCCAGCGACTGAGGATTAAGTAACGAATTTTTTTGGGAGACATAGGAAAAATAATTAATGGAATGAATGAGAGTATGAATATGATGATTTTATATTATTGATATTATGGTATAGATAATTGATACGACTATATAGATAACTGATAAGACTATATAGATAATTGATACGAGATTAATAGATAATTATTACGAGGTATAGATAATTAAAAATAGACTTAAAATGAGGGGGGTGAGTCAGATAAAGAAGACCACCACGGTAAATGCGAACAAGGGATGATAACATATATAGTATGGTAAATGGAGGAGAAATTAGTATAGAGTATAGAATATTGGAGTGTTATTTATTTTTTAGGAATCGATAGTCAAACAAAGCAATCCAAGTCAAGTGCAAAGCAAAGCAAAGGAGAAAATATTTCAGAGAAAACGACAAAGCAAAGTGATAACAAAGAAACTTGAATAAACGAGCAGAAAAGAATTTGGAATAAACGTCAGAGTAGTTACAAGCAGATAAGCAACCAGAAGTTTCAAAGCAACCAAAGCAAGAGAAGAGAAACCAGTCAAGTAAACGAATAACCGTAAACATTGATAGCATCAGCAACCATACGAGAAGCAAAAGCAAAGAGAATAACGAAAGGAGTTTATTAAAAGCGAAAGAAAAGAAAAAAGTTCGCAACGGTAGAAGTGTCAAAACCGGAGTATCAATTACAGCAGCAACAGGAACCGGCACAGATAGCGGATTAACCGACGTTGAATTCAACAGTAGCGAAGAGAACGAAATAAACGATATAGAAAACCGGTTGCCAATAATAGAATTAGAAAACGAAGAAGAGAGATTAAAAAACTTAAACATTAACCCAAACATGGCAAATTCCACAAATTCCAACATGACTTCAATTCCGGATGCAAATACAATGTTAAATAACAACAATGTGATGGTAGGAGAATTCAGAGAAAAGTTTAGAGGAGAACCATTCGACGGTAGTCTCAATAAATTGGATACATTTATAAAGGAATTTGAAGTGTATAAAAACATCTGTCACTGGACAGATCAAAAAGTAAAAGAGCGATTACCCTTGTATTTGAAAGGGAGCGCACAAGATGTATTCGTGGAAGAAGCAAGAGACGCAACAAAATTGACAACATGGACAGAGATTAAAGAGTTCTTAATAAAGATATTCGGGATAGAGAAAAAGGGAAATAGGAAGATATTGGACTTCCTACATCGAAAGCAAAGACGAGACGAATCAAATGCAGTGTACGCATGCGAATTAAAGAAATTGTGTAAAGAAGCCTTCGGAGAAGCAGATTTACCCGAAGACAAAATGGTAGACGTCTTCATAAGAGGAATCAAAAGAGAAGACATACGAGCCAACCTTGGATGCTTGGCACCAGAAACATTAGATAAAGCAGTAGCAATCGCAAACAGATGTGAAGCCCATCTGGGACTGGGATATCAAGTGGCAGTCTTGGCCACAGAACCAACAACATCAGCAGTCAATGCCAACAATCAAAACAACAACACCAATCCAGCTATGAATCAATTCATTCCAAGAGCACAGCAGATGTTCAAGTCACCAGCAACGAGAAATCCGGAGGATAGAGGTAATAACCAAGTAAGTTATAATAATAATTTCAGGAACAATCCAAATGCAAATGAAAAATGCTCCACATGTCAAAGAATGGGACATCGGTCAGAGAATTGTTTCCGAAATTACAACTGCCAGATATGTGGTAAACGAGGGCATACTGAGAAAATATGTAGACAACTTAATAGCAAAGCATGTTACAATTGTGGTCAACAAGGACACCTCGCAAGGCAATGTAACATAAGAAGAGAACCAAACCAATCAAGGCTAAACAACTCTATGGGAAACCCACAAATTAACGTGATGCAGGAAATAGATATGTTACGGGAAACATTACAACGAATGCCCATGGAATTAAAAGAGATGATGCAACAGATGCCCACCAATATACAACAACAACGAATCAACGTAATGAGAAGCAATGAGGAGATTCAAGAGCTACGAACTAGAGAATATCAAGAACAACAAGCTGAATGGCAAAGACTACAAACAGAGGAAGCCCAGGAAATCCAGCAAAGATGGGAAAATCGAAAACAAACCCCGAAAAGAATTAATATGATGAGAATGGAAGTTCCAGATGAAACTCACACTGCGGAGCAGTGTGTTGAGAACGAAGGGGGAGGAAATATGATAACTGATAAGGAGAAAACAATACGATGGAGAAAATAGAGGCCATCAAAGAATTTGCAGAGGAGGAAAAACAAAGACGGCGACAATTAAAAGAGACGACAACGGAGAAACCGGAGAAACCGGAAACCCAAGAGATTAAACGAGCAGAGATGATGATAACGGAAGATCAAAACGAGAAAACATTAGTGTACGAGATAGACGAACTCGAAGAAGAAATTATGACACAAAAGATAGAGAGTACACTTGAGAAAATAAAGCAAGAGGAAGCTTTAGAACAAGAGGAGGATCAATTAAAAGAAAAAGAAGCAATCCTAAAACAAGAGAAAGCGGAACTAAGAAAGAAGGCACTAATATTAAAAATAGACGGAGCGTTAAAACATCTAGAACAAGAACAAGCACTAGACCAAAGAATAGAAGTGCTGGCAAAGAAAGTTCTATCTCAAGAAAGGGAAGAACCAAAATTAGAACTACAAAGAGATGAACAGGAAGCATCAACGTCACAAGGAAAAGAAAAGATATCAGAGCCAATAATAGCAAAAAATCGAATCCAGAGGATACTGCTACAAAAAATAGAAACAAGAATCAGAAAAGAAAAACCCACGTGGAGTGAAGCTCAAATTGAGAATAGAATAAAAGAGATATGGTTCCAAACAAAAGGGCCAACAAAGATAATGAAAGAGGAGGAACAACTACATATCAATATGTTGAGACAAATACCAGACGATCAAACAGACGAAGATGAAAGTGAAATAAGCAGTCTGGGTGGAGAAATATTTCAATCATGCGAGGAAAATAAACCGTACAAAGATGAATCAAAATCCGAATTAGAGGAAATGGAAACAAACGTGCCAAGAGAAGATGAAACTGAGATATTAAAAGAAATTAACGAAATTGTAGAAGAAGTAGATCGAAATCAAATGTTCTTAAACCTCAAAGACATAACCGCATACAGCAGAATAATGAAACTGATTGCGAAAGGATATCAACAAGATAATGGTACATTTACGGCATCATGGAAAGATATGATAAGAAAATACCAAGAGAATCTGAAAGAATATGATAGAGAAGAGTATCAGGTAATTATTGATTTTCCAGAAATACCGAGACAGATAATAGCAACAAGAGGCGAAAGCACAAACGAGTTGTATGATTGGGTAGTGAAAAAGCTAGGACCCAGTTATAAAAATAAACCTTTATATTATCAAGGAAGGAAAATAAAGCGAGAAATACACCTCGCGGATGCTCTAATATGGCCAAACGGAATAAACGTGGTAACGTTGAACAAGAATGAAAATGAAGAAACGACAGCAGAAATATGGCAGAAAATTCAAATATTGTATAACAAAGAAATAAAACCCAGATTAGGAAAAGAGAGACAAAAGATAATGAGGCAAAACCAGATAAAAATGACAGAACAAGCAATAGATCAAGCTAGAAAATATATTAACCGATTATCGTTAACGAGACCGATTTCAATGAAAATATTTGTAGAAGCTGTACGAGATACAGATATTATGAGATTTGATAACGAGAGAACAGAGGAGTTGATAGCCAAATATGGAGAGCACCAAAGAGATATGAGAGGAGATGAACCAATAAAGATAAAAATAAAGCTACCAAATGATGAAATAAAAGAAATACTAGTAGACCCCGATTGTCAAATGCACGAATTATACCGACGGATAAACCGAGAGATTATACAGCCAATAATCGAAAGTAGTGACGATGGCATGGTAGAGGACGTAGCAATAATGTACCATAAACGGCAAATAAGTCCACGAGAACGAACCCCGATATACGAATTAGGTATATGGGAAGACGGACAAACCATTAATATCATAGTGATGGATGAACCGGAGAGGAAAAATACAACAAAAGGGAACAACAGATCCAATAATTTCAAGAGGAAATGAAAAGAAAGATGGACCAGATACTAACCATCTACCAGTTATGGAGACAAGATGCGAAATTAAGCACAAAATTGCAACCTATAGACGACTCGAGATGCCGATCAACACCATGGAAAAAGGTGTATGATGAAAAGACAAAGGAGTGGAAATGGAAAACGGAGAGAACCGAACCCAAGTGGAGAAAATACGTACCAGGAGAAGCGCCGGAAGACGCAGCTAACGAAAAAACCTTAGAATTATATGAAGATGAGCCATACGAAAATCTACCAGAGTTTAGTAGTGAATTGATCCAATTGTGCATCCGAAGTCCATAACCTGCTAGAACTGTAAATATGCTTGCCACTTAACTCCAATCCAACTCGATCCCTACATAAAAATTAATTAAATGAGTGGTAGGAATAATTCGTCTACTACCAGATGTAGAAGCCGAACAGGTGTAAGTTTTGAACGAATCCTGTAACCGAGAGGGCGAAGAATAGGAAAATGGCCATAACATCCATAAGAAGATCGAAAATAAAATCCGACAAGAAGTGGAATGACAGCGAAATAGTCGACGATCAATCTATCACAATTGCGGATCAATAAATCCGAGAAGAGATTTAATGATATAGTAGGCAATCCACCCGACTAGGACAACTAATCGGGACAGAGAAAATTGCCACGTCGTGAGGGAAATGCGATGAGGGGGTGCCTTTAGCATTTTATCGATCCACTTACGCCAATTCCAGAACAATCTATCGAATAGAAAAATAAACCGGTTATACTGAATCTGTCACTGCAGACAGAAAACCTAATGTGTGTACACGCCAATGTCAGACACACTTACGAGAACAGCCACATAAATAGCCTGTCATTCTGCTGCACAGTCAGAATTTTTAGATAGCGAAGAAAAAATGGACACGAATGATAAAAGACAAGAATGTTAAGAGGCCAGAAGAGGCCCCTACCTCACGAGCAGGCAATCTCGATTTTTAACAAAAATCTTTTCATAATGCCGTCTCCTCCCGTCGATACGGCCTTATTACCTATTATTATACTAGCATTATCATTGTTACTATTATATGTATTACCTTTATTAATTGTTACTACTATTGCATTTATTATTATTCTTATTACTATAATTACCCTTATATTTATCATTATTATTATTATTATTGTTATTATTATTATTATTATTATTATTATTATTATTATTATTATTAACTGCTGATATGTCGTTAACCGTTATGAATTTTCTTCCTAACGCATTATGAGTTGTATTGTATAATTAATCCGCGAGACGTTAAATGACCTTTTATTCTGATCGGGTAAATTAAGTCTCGTGGGTTTCGTAATTCGAACATTTTATTGAATAAATCAGCTTTATTTAACCACGTAATCGGGTTCAGTTTGGGGTGGTTTTTAAGATAGTAGCTTAATTATTATTTTGGTAGGAAAGCATTAACAGGAAAGCATTATTGATGATTTAAACTTAGTTTGGATATCTTTATAAATTCTGATGCGTACCCCAACTCGATGCGAAGGTAATCGTTAGAGATTTAATCATTAATTTTAAATATTTATGCTCGCTTTGACTGGCCCTGGTGAATATTACGGGTAAATATTACCTTATAATGAATTCGTTTATTCAGAACTATTATGGGGTTAATTTCGGTAGGTCGAATTATTACATCATGGTCAAATAATCTATGTCTAGTGTGGTGATAATCATAGTATCAGACCTTCATCGTTATTCATTAAACTTCGATTTGGTGGCGGTTTTTAAGTTACTCTAGTTCGTTATCTTGGGCATAGTCAATTTTTACGGATAATGTTCGTGCTACCTCGTTCCGATATTCTAAATTTTTAAGATTTTAGTTAGAGTAGTTTATTCGATGACATAGCAATTATTTCCGATTTTTTCCACACTCCATTCCCTTTGATTTGACCTTAGGATAGTTGTATCGATATTATGATTTTATGAGTGCCCACTGGACTACTCAATGTTTGTGATTTTTAGCCATTATATGAGAATGATTTTAGTTCGGTCGAAATTACATGAAATAAGTGGTGGAGGAGCAGCCAAAAGACTGCTTCCCCTCCTCCCAGTTTCCCCTATAACGGATAATATTGACGTTTAGGCCCTGCGTTATTCACGCCGGAACCTTCACGGGCACAGGCTATTGGCGGATGAACCGCCCTTATACAGCCTGAATTGTTGTGTAGATTTTGCTTTCTTGTGGTGTGTGAGTGGCTGTGGGCCGGAAAAATTTTTACATAATTCGCTTTCATTTAAGTTTATTTCAAAATATAATTGGTATAATACAACATAATTGACATAATTCATTTCGAACTTCATTATAAATCTTTCACCGGCGCGCGACGTGGAGAAAGTATCGGACATTCCTTCACTTACATCAAAATTGAAGAATGAGTGTTGCTAGAAAGATTCGTACTGTAAGACGAGTGTTCGAGTTTTTTATTACAAAAACTGATAAAAATTCTGTAAAAATGAATCGGTATATATACCTATTGTACGACCCTAACCTTGCGTGTTAAATTTGATGTAGTAAAACAAAATTTGACCATGTGATTTTCTGGTATATTCAAATCTTAATTTTATTATTTTCGTGATTTAATTTGACAATTTTATTTTTAATTTTCTAATGGAATTGTTTCCAATTCAAATTATTTAATTTTAGTTCCAACTTTAGTGGACTTTCGCTTTTTTAGTAAATTGTCAAATTTCGGTCAAATTTCATGTTTTCATGTTATTTTTATGTTTATTTCGTGCGGATCTTGTTGCACTTTGTTATTATTTTAATTTATTTTTAGTTTTTTCGATTTTATTTTTTAATTCTTTCTTTCTGATATTTTAGCATGGTTAATTGATGTTTTATGGGTCTGATTTTTAAATCTGCGTGTTGTGTTTGCGTGCTGTTACCGATTCATTTAAACAATATTGTGTGTTAGCCCAACACTGATAAAATTACTAAATTTGAGATCAGCTCAGTTTGGACATCAAAAATTGAAATCAACTCTTTACATAGAGCATAAAATGTTTTCCTTCAAAATATGTGATTTTTCATGAATGTCGTATTTTCTTAACTTTTGGTGGGTTAGCGGTTCGATGACCTTGTAACCCAAACATACAAACTTCGTTCTCTCTTCCTTCGTGCCGCAAATGCCCGCTGAGACTTTTTCAAATGCCCATAGATATTTTCAAAAAATAGCAATGTTAGTAAAAATCAATGGTTATGAGACAGCCAGAGATGAGTCTCTCTTCAAAGACTGCTAAGCCCGGCCTCATACTGGGTCCAGCAAGCTACCGTTAGAAGACTTGTGCTCGCCCTGTACTTCTCGGTCCCTAACTTTCAGTAGATAGATTCTATCCGGGTTCTATCCACGTGGATTCGATGACCTGAAATTCCCTTCTCATCTGTAGTAGTTGTTCGTGAAGGTTCACATTAGTCTTTCGTAGATTGGTCAATTCTTGACTAATGGATTGGATAGCATTCATATCTGAAATTAAATAAAAAAATTTAACTTTCTTAGTTGGGTGAGAGATGTCAAGGTAGTGATGTGAAGAAATTGTGCTGGTGCTCCGATGTGGTTCTATTTTCCTTTTGCCCTTTCAACATCTAGCATATGAATCGCTTAATAGTTTACCTCTGTGATTTGTATTGCGGGTTTAGCATCTTTATCCCCTTCCTCAATCATAAATTTACTTTGTTTAATACAGATTTCCAGGTTATTTATTTTAGTGTTTATAGCTGTTATTTAATCAACACAAAGGAAAACTTGTGAATAACTTTTAACTAAAATTTATTAATATTACATAATAACTAAATTTCACTAATAACAGAGATAAATTGTTAATAAGTTTCTCTTCGACGTCTAACATAGAGTGATAGCAGTCGATCGCCTTGATAGCCCCTCATTTGATTTTGGCATTAATACAGTTGCGCATCATCACCTCTCCTGCCATCCAGTCGATTTCGAATCGGTCTATCGAATAGTTTTTCAGGAAGCACCACACTGCAAAAAGCCCTTATCTGAGTCAGAGCAGAATCATTCATTTTAAAAGACACTCCATACTCTGCGCATACCCGTCGGTGCTGGTATCTCTCCAGTGGTGATTTCGGTATTTACTCGATTCAAATGTCTTCGGGTCCTGCTCACTTTCCAGTGAAATTTACCATCCAGCTCCTCTAATCGATATAGGGAGAACTCTGCGCGTTGACGTGCTCACGGGACTGATTCCGACCGTGCTCACGTTTTATGGTGTTGGGCCAAGACACGATCTTGTTTAAATGAATCGGTAACACGCACGCAAATATAACACGCAGCTTCAAAATCAGACTCATAAAACATCAATTAACGAGGTAAAATGAGAAAGAAACCAATAAATATAAAATCGAGAAAACAAAAAAGTAAATTAAAATAATTACAAAGTGCAACAAGATCCGCATGAAATAAACATAACAATAACATGAGAACATGAGAATTTGACCGAAATTTGACAATTTACCGAAAAAAGCGAAAGTCCATGAAAATGGAACTAAAATTAAAAAATTTGAATTGGAAACAATTCAATTAAAAAATTTTAAAAAAAAATTGTCAAATTAAATCACGAAAATAATAAAATTAAGATTAGAATATACTAGAAAATCACAAGGTCAAATTTTGTTTTACTACATCAAATTTAACATGCAAGGTTAAGGTCGTACAATAGATATATATACCGAATCATGTTCACAGAATTTATTTCAGTTTTAAAAACTCGAAACAGTTTTTGGTAACTGAAAACTCAGCCAGTCTTAACCAGTCGGAACAGAACAATTTTCAATGTGAGTAGAGAAATGCTCGAAAACTTTCTCCACGTCGCGTCCATACAACCTCATATGAGCTCTGTTTGGTCGTCGGCGTGGGGAAAGAGTTATGATGTCGTTTAATGAATGATGAATATTCAACATAAATTGTCATATGCTACTATATTTGAATAAAAGTTCTTAGAATACCATGCTTATGTCGAAGTTTTTCCGGCCCACAGCCGACCCCTCACCGCAAGAAAATAAACTATACATACCCCAACCGAATTGTGTAAGTGCGGTGTAAGTCCGCCAATAATTCGTGCCCGTGAAGGCTATGGCGTGAGAACGCAGTAGCTGGAAACGTAAATTTTCATTCCGTATAGGGGAAGTTGGGTTGAAGAGGGAATAGTCTTTTGGTTAGTCCATCATCACTCAACTCCTATAAATTCGACCTAAATTATAATAAAAAATCGGCTCAAAATCAAAACATCGAGTAGTCAAGTGGGCACTCATAAATTCATAATATCAACATAAATCCCCATAAGATCAACTAAAGGAAGGTGACGGGGAACTTAATGACAAACAAAATCGTTGCTATGATTTCTAAATTGCTTTAATTCATTACGACTTTAGCTTAAATTGTTCACTATGACTCCAAAACTGTGACGGTTATTCTTTCAACTTATTATGATTCGAAAAAATTAATATATAAAGATCTTAAATGAAGCTCAAGAAAGATCAATCTCAATGGCTCTACTCGTAATATAATCTGATCCCATAACATTTAAAAAACTAACATAGAGATTTAAAAATTCGGTTCTGTAAACCCGATTAAAAATCACTGACGTTCTTTTCCTTGTAAAAATTTACGTTGAAAATTATTGATATTAAGTCGACAAATTGCGATTTCTAAAAACTAAAAAGCGCAAGTTTTAGAGATGACCTAATGAAATTGTTTAAAATCTCCAATCGGTTCGTAGCTCTTGAATCAATTAAATAAACCAGATTCTATACCCGTAAAAATACAAGGATAAATCAAAAAACCCGTAAATATATCGCCCTCCCACAAACATTCCGTAACAAAATCCGTTAAATGTGTGTCTATAAGTCCGACCACGAACACCAACATTCATATCTCTTAAGAAAGGGAAAAATTATACACGTCAAAAACTTATGAGGGTTTCTGATATTAATAGCATACCCAGGTGGAACTGTCCGATTATTAGGATCGAAAAAATCATCGTGACGCCTAAAACTAGCCAAATAATTTAGAGCAACAAAAAGGTTTTCCAAACAATCAAACGAACCACGTGTATTCTGAAAAAGTTCCAATGACTTACAGCGTACCTTGATTTAATTAACAAACAACAAAAATTCAAATTTTATTAAGAGTAAGTCCCGCATCACAATGAGAAAAATATCTGATATCTTGCTCGAAAAAGATCTGGAAACAGCACTGAGATTCGAGAGAAAAGGATCGCCGAGATAAGCACAATGAAGTTGGATCTAAAAATCATTAAAATCACGATTAAAAGTACAAACAAATGAAACATAACCTGAGCCAATACCTAACTCGCACCAACTACTAGGTTAGCTCATGAAGAAGATCTCGTAGTAAATAGTGACCACTTGCTGAACAAAAATCATAAATTACAGTATGTAAACCTAACAAAATTCCTACTGATAGATTCCCGAAATTGACAATATTAAATCGGCAAAAACGGCGAAATATATTAACATGACCGAGAAGAAGAAAACGAACTGACATTTTCTAAAAATGTCAAACGATATGAATTGGAATTTCAGTCAGTATGCCACACTCACTCACTCGGAGACGACTACACGCTTGCACGCGACATTCATCAACAACAGGCGTTCAGACAGGAATTAACGATATTTCCTACCATCGAGGTGTGCATCCCCCTATATATATATATATATATATATATATATATATATATATATATATATATATATATATATGGGGCATGCACTCTTCAATAATAACAATTTCAACATTTTTCAGATGACTAGAAGTTCGCAATATACCGACGCCCCAGCTGAGGAGCTAAGGTGGAATGAAGTAAAGATAACGGAGCATCAAGGAAAAATGCGAGAGGGTAATTAAATTTCGAATGTCTGGTTAAAAAATTGATTATTTGTTTCGAGTCTTAGTTCCACAACTCGAACCCTGCAGACCCGCTCGATAACAGATGACGACTCTGGCCAAAACATGACAAAGCCGATGAGATTTAGTGAAATATAAATTACCTTGCTCACCTTGTTTTCTAATTAGAATAACTGAATTTATTCCCCGAAACTCCCGATGTAACCTAGGTCCCATTAGACGATCCTAAGGAGAAGATGCGAACTCCGTTCAATGCACCATCATTTGCTCGAATTGTACGGGAAAATAAAACAAGTTGCATTATCCTTCACATTTTTTTTAAAACTATTCAACCTTTGCAATCATGACATTCTAATCGGTTATAAAATTTTGGTTAATCGTTAGGATAGCGAAATGATATGTTTTCTATACATAATCTATACAAGAAACGAGGTTCATAAATTTGTTTTAATTTAGTTTATTTTATTTAAACCATAATATAACGGCGTTTTACAAATTTATCAATAAATTAATAATGATATTCTGTAGATTTACTTTTGATGTAATGATGATAGTATTAGTATTTCGTTTGACCCTTATGTAATAATAGCCGGTAGCGGTGATATTTAATAGATTTGTCTGTAATTTAATTCATACAAACTACAGGATGATAGTATTATTTTACAATTAGTATTTCACTTAACCCTTATGGTAATAATAGGCTGTAGTTGTAATAGTTGATCAAATTTTCAGGATAATGATAGTCAGTAAATGGTGGATATAGAACTGGATTTTTCACCTGTGATAATTTAAAATCTTGGGAGAATTTATGAAGCTCCATGAATAATGAATAGATTTTGTTCTACCTTGTCAATCTTCGTCAATGTTATTATAAAGGACGTTCGAGAATTTACTAGAGTAACGTGACAATGAATTTGACCATAAGTTTAAATTAAAAATGCATGAAACAATATTATGATTACCATTAGCTCAATTTTCGAACAACCCCGTTTTCTTTTAAAAGATTGCCTTACAATAAATTCAGACATCTACACATACTTGAGCAACTGATGGTGAGTAGGAACCGGGAGTCGCATCTAAGTCACGTACCTATCATAATATAGCGGCGCGATCAAAGTTAATACGACACCACAATAATGATATAAACCTCGACAACCCGACCAATTGGCCACGCCTCACGCAAATCCCCCGATACTAAGAATTTACTTACACTAGCCAGACCACTTAAGACTAGAGACCGGAATAAGTTCCAAGTAATAATCAATGTATTGTTTGTTTTAAAGAATTCCTGGATCGATGCGTCCCGGATCGTCGCACGGTTCACTGCACATTCAGCCGCCAGGTGCAGACAAGCGATGTAGGACGCGGGATTTTCGATATCCCCCGTTCGGGAAACCAGACCAGGAAATCAAGGAAATTCGGAAGAAGTTGAACTCCCATATGAAGTCATAAAACGGGAGCCCGGCCGCAACCCGGCCCGGGAGATTCGTGGCCAAGCCGAGTTTCTGTTAGCTCGGCTCGAAGAGCATCAGAAAAAAACCGACCGCCAAGTGGAAAAGGCCAGGTGGTACTTGGCGCAAGTAAATGCGGATATTGCTGAAGGCAAAATACCCAGTACGGACGGGTATTCCTACAAGCTGCATGATCAGCGATTACGCGAACAGACTACGGCGATGAACGTGGTAATACCACGAAAGATGCTTCCCCTCGAACTAAGGGGACGAGGAAAGATATTTGGACAATCATCGTGATCACCCATATGCTCGTGAACGCCCGAGCCGAAGATATGACCAAAAGTATCCAAGATCCAAACGTCAATGATTGTTTTTGTAATAAATGTTTAGAAATAGTTCTTCAATGATATTTTTACTTTGTTTTGTTGTTATCCCTTAAGGAGAATAAATTAGGAAAACCAGTACAATCCGCCGACGATAAACATAACATGAGCTGATAAACGATAAATTGATGACATTCGATAATAGATAATAAGTTTAATGAGTATTTATTCATTTAGAAATGAGTTCGGGTCAAGTCTTACAACAGAAGCTCAACAAAGCCCGCATGGCCAACAAAGATCTGCAACGACAACTCATCCAATTAACTAAAGAGATTCAGCAAAACAAGGCAACCTGGATTAAGCCAGGAAAGGCATAAACGATCTACCAGAAAATGACCGCGACACAACGAGGATGGGCTGAGGAGAAGCAGCTCACCCAGTCGCAGAAAATCCAAATACGTGGCCTTGAGGTAGCGTTATCGGCGTGCCAGGAGGGCAACGTGGTAACCTATCCTCTGGTATTCGAGCCAGCTCAACTGGCCTAAATAGAAGCGACTGGCGTCACCAGACCCGCGAGTAAACCAATCAAGCATCACCCCGGAAAAGCAGAGCGAGCGAAACGCCACGCCGCAAAGATGCAAGGCTAATAAACACGAAATTATTTTGTTTATTTTTTAATAAATGTTTTGCCTAGATTAAGCTTTCGAATTTACTTCAGCAAGAATAGGGTTTAATTAAAGGGAATTGAGAACAGTTTTTCGGAAAGAGATTCCCAATGAACGTAAACTTAACCACGTGAGTAAGGGACCCAAAATTAGAAAGCGCGCATGAACCTTCCAACGGTAGTGCGTTGATCCCATATTGAGGTCGGGCCAGAGGAGTTCCTGTCTGACGCTCACCTTTGGCGATCTCAAAACCAATGGTTTCATCACCAACGTTGCTTAGCAACGAGTAGCCATTGGGGCGAAGAAAATTTATATCTGGGGTCAAGGTTATCCAAACCACAAACCCCACAATGGTGAGACTCGGCAGCTCGATCTCATTATCTGTCGAACTTGCTTGGATTGGCCAACTATTCTCCCAGACCGTAGAGAAGCTGTATCCAGCATCCTAAAGTGATTGACGATACTTCGCTGCTATTCAATTTCGTCGTCTTTCCAAATGTCCGTTTTTTGAGGTTTCACGCCAGCTGAAAATACATAGAGGTTATCGGTTCCGTTGGCTGTAATAGAAGGAATGATATATATATATATATTTATTTATTTATATTATGGGGTTTATGGTCTGGATAACCTTGACCCCAGATGTAACTATTTCCTTACTCCAAATGGTTACCTGTCGCTAGGCAACGTTGGTGATGTAACCACTGGGTTTTGAGATCGCCAAAGGTGAGCGCCACACAGGAACTACTCTGGCTCGACCTCGATCATGGGTCCAACGCACTACCATTAGAAGGTACGTGTGCGATTTTCTTTCCCTGGTCCCTTTCAGATGTGCCTTATGTCTGTGGTTGTCTCTTGTAACTACCGCAAATTGTAAGTGTGGGTTTTCTTATCAACACAAAGCATTTAGATTTTAAATAACATTTATCAATTCTTTATTAAAACAACAAAGTAAAGTGTTGTTTACAAGTTTACGCGTCTTTCATTTGAGCCGCACGTCGCTTGGCTCGTTCAGATTATACTGGTCGATGTTTAATTGGTTTATTCGCAGGCTTAGAGGTGGCTGCCGCGTCTCTATACGCCAGTTGTGTTGGGGCAAATACCAAGGGGTAAGTTACCGCCACGCCCTCTTGGCACGCCGACAACGCTACCTTCAGCCCTCTAATTTGTGTTTTCTGGCTTTGGTTGAGCTGCTTCTCTTCAGCCCAAACCTTCTGCGCAGCTGTCATTTTTTGGTAAAGGCGTTTTACCCTCACTGGCTCTACTCAGGTGACCTTGATTCGCTGAGCCTACTTTTCAGCTGGAGTACCTGTTGGTGGAGTTCCGCGTTAATCTTCCACGTCCGCGTTAATTCTTGCTGGAGAATTTGGTAAGGATTCATGTCTAGAACAAAGACGTAAGATCAATTCTGGTATATACTCGCGAATTTTAATTTCTTTATTTAGTCAAGCTTAGACCTGTCGAGTTCGTATTACGCTTATAAATTATTCATGTGACTTTCTTATATTTATTAGACAAGTGAAAACTCGAAGAAAATTATATTCGTATAAAATTTTAAATAATAGATTCCTAGTCAACATTGAACCGTTATCTTCGTACTGGGTGTTCCCGAGCATATGGGTGTTCGCGATGATTTCCCGATGGTCGATCTTTTTTCTGCATTCTCCGCGGTAATATCTTTTCCGAGACGACTAAATTGATTGCCCTTGTGGTTATATCTAGTCTTGGGTCGTCCAAGTTGAATGAGGTATTGTACGGAGGGGCGTACCCGTCCGTACTTGGGATTCGTCCGACAACTATATCTCTATTGACTTCTTCTAAATGCTTTCTGGCTTTTTCCACTTGCCGGTCCGTCTGCCGCTGGTGCTCTTCTAATCGAGCGAGCAGGAATTTGGCCTGGCCTCTGATTTCCCGTGGCGGGTTGCGGCTGTGTTTCCGTTTGATTGCGACGAATGGGAGATCGAGGTCGTCGCTGCTCGTTTGGCCTACCATTCGGGACTCTCTGACCGGCGAGATAGAGAATCCCGCGTCCCACATCGCTTGTCGACACCGGGTCGCTGAGTGTGCCGGGAATCCTAGCGTGACGCGGGACGCGTCGATCCATGAATCGCCTAAAATGAATAAATCGAAATTATTATTGAATCCTATCTCCGTAACATCTATCGGTCAATTATGGGGAGTAATATTCCGTGAAAAGGGTCGTTGGAGTCTCATGGATTCATGGAAGCTAATTACCCGCATACTAAGATACAGGGGGCATATGTCCTATTTATAGGGTATTCCACTAGCCCACCTTCGTTGACGGGACTTGGGTGCTACGCGTCCTTCCAGCTCTCACTTTTATCGGAATCAGCTATTAGAGATTCTGGTCGCCTGATTTAGATGAAGATAAATACTCAGGTTACTCTGGTAGACCCCAAATAGCTGTCAAATAAAGTTTTAGAGGGGTTTCACCGAAGAAATTTAAGTGAGGTAGGGATAACATCCAATCACGGTTCGAGGGCATTTGCCCAAATCCATTTAAGTTAATTTCGTTATGTATAACAAAAATATATCGGATCGTGGGTTGAGGCGAGTCTATTTAAATTTGATCCCAGTTTAACTAAGCAACACTTTCAAAATTAATCAGAGTTTCCGTTGTCGGAAGCGCACAATCCGAGTTGAAAAGGATATTTTTATCTTTAAGTTAACGCTATTTTACATTCAATTTATTGTAAGCATCATTTATTTTCTTCGGTCTTAAACTTACTTATTTACGAAAATGACGTTCCAAACTAAATTCTCTATGTTATTACTATTATTATAAAAATGACCTTATTAAACTGAATATTGTTACTAGTGTTATTATCATTATTGTTACGATGAAAGTGATCATACTAAATTGAATAATATTACTATCATGATTATTAAGATGAACATAATCTGACTAAATTGAATGATATTATTATCATTAGTATTAAGATGAAAAAAGTCTTGCCAAGTTAAATAATATTATTATCATTATTATTAAGATAAAAAACGTTTTACTAAGTTAAATAATATTATTATCATTATTATTAAGATAAAAGCGATCTTACTAAGTTAACTAATATTACTATCATTATTATTAAGATGAAAAAGATCTTACTAAATTGCACAACAAAAGAATTAAAAGACAGAAGAATTACGAAATCGATTTAAGGTAGCTTATTTTTATTTCCTCGTTTATCAGATCGCAATTGTCGATAATTGGTGAGAGCTGGAGTTCCATAATTGTGGCCGGATCGTCACATGTGTAATAAAGCTAAACCTGATCTTGTTAGCTGGGTAGGTTGGGCTTTGGAATCACCATTAAATTTTTGTAGGGTAAAAAATTTGAAGGTATACTTGGAAGAAAATGAATTATATTTGAAAAACATTTCATTAAATTCCAAGTCTGCGATGACGTCGGGGTTTACGTATATCCCTCCGAGAGAACTCATGAGTCTGGGTCTCGTAACAACAATAGAAATTACCAATCTGACTGGGGAATCTTCGTTCCATCGTGATTTCATCGCCTTGCTTCTCCGGGGATCTGCCTGAAGATCTACCTGCCAGGTGTCTATAATTTGACTTCATGATAGTAGAGTGTTAAATGATTTCCTTCATGTGAATCGTAGAATTTATATGACTATGTGTGCACACACGCAGGGGTATGTGGATAAAAAAATTCGGCAGTCTAGCTGCATGCCGGTGCTATCGCGCGTAGGTTATTTCATCGTTATTGATTGGCATTTTTCTAAATGTCGTATCAATCGGTTGGGATTTTATCATGGGATTTGTTTCCGAAATTCATTATTATCTCAGCATCGGCCAATCTTCCACTTGTCAAGAATTTACTATTTTTTAAAAGGTAGCTTTTGGTGGGTTACTGGGTTTTGCTATTTATTTTAAACGTCCTTGTGTTTACCCCGGTAACGCCATATAAATATTTCTAGCTACCACTCGGCACCCGTTGCTAGACAACGTTGGAAATGTGTTCGAATGGGTGGATTGTCCGCAAAAAGTGAGCGCTATTACTAATGCTTTAATTGCTCGGACAACCCCTGGGTTCAACGAGCCGTCATGCTCGCTTTACAAGTCCCTTGTGTGATGGTTATTAAGGTTAGAGATTCATCATAGTTCTTAGAGATAAGGCAACGACTACCTGACGAAGGGTGGGTACTCATAAAATAACTACGGGTTCTTAATATTTCCCAAGTTTTAAAACATCATTTCGAATAATTAAACAACCTTTATAATTTAATTAAATCTACAGATTAAACAAGTTTAAATCAATTGAGTTTATTCGACAGACGAGCGGCTCTACGTCTGGCACGCTCTTTTCGCCCAGGCCTATAACTGCTGGACGGTGTTGTAATAGGAGTTACGGCGGGCGTTGGTTTGGTTATTGAGTCCCGATAAGCCAATTGGGATGGGGCGAAGACAAGAGGGTAGGTTACTGCCTCTCCTTCCCGACTGGCGGACAAGGCAACTTCCAACCCCCTTATCTGCGTTCGAAGATTTTGGTTTAATTGCCGCTCCTCGGCCCAGCCCTTCTGAGCGGCGGTGAGCCTGTGGCGTAGGGGCTTGACCTTAGCTGGGTCCATCCATGCGGCCTTTACTTGTTGTATCTCTTTGGTGAGCTGGATGATTTGCTCATACAGTGCTTTGTTGGCTTGCTGGGCACGGGACAGCTCTTTCTGCAGTAGTTGGATGGGTTCCATGGCTATTAATAGAGACATTTAAACGATGAGTTATTGACAACAACAAAATTTTATGCAATAAACAAAATGAATTCTCCTATTAATACATTCACACAAATAAGAATAATTATCCAAAATAACAAGCTATTTATTTAATCAAAGTTCAATTAAATCAGGGAGTTACATTGAGTCACAGGAAGTCTCTATCATGGGCTGGCAATTCAGGAGGCAGGAAACCCCCTTTCGACCCACTCCTCCGGAGAATAGCCGGATGTAGTCATTACGGGACGCTTAGTGTTGCGGGTCCGCGTGGTTTTCGGCCGGGTGCCGAGTGAGACCCTGCATTGCAGCGGATGTTGATAACTGCTGGCTATCCGACCAGCTAGGAGATCTTCTTCCACATTCGCCAAGTATTGGCGAGCTCGGACCACTTGTATATCCACCTGCCGTTGGTGGTTTTCGAGCTGTTCGAGAAGATGACGGGCCTGCTAGCGGATCTCCCAGGCCGGGATCCATTCCTCCCATGGTCCATCGGCTAGCCACAAGCCATGGTCACTTTCCGATTGCCGGTCGATTTGTTGAGGCTCCGGTTGAGGAAACTCGGGGCATTTCTCCTGCCGGAATCGTTCCCATGCCCATCTCCATCGATCCGCAATGTGGGTTGAAACACAGGCCATCGAGCTGGATCTCTCTGCATTATAAAGAGTCATTAATGTTATTATACATTTATGTTTAATTTAATAGCTTTCACGGTAAAAATAAATGCGAATAAATCTAAGGTATACCCCGTAACAGGACCTCACAATAAGAGAGGTACGCAGAAAAGCCAACATTATGAGTAGCCATCATTTGTCACTGACATTTACAAATTATAAAATGGTGCAGGTTGAGGATATTTCGAGAACGATGTAGACAGTAATCTCTTTAATCATATCCCAAGTTGAATGTCTCTAGCAATTTTACAATTGTTAACCGAACTACCGGGTAAATGTAAAATCGATGCATTGAAAACGCCACTTTCAATTGAAGTTTTAACTTCGACTTCCTAGAAAATTACTAATGATCGAGGCTACTTTAAGGGAACTCTAAAAATCCATATTTGAATGAGAATTTGATAGGCCTTACTTTCCACAAATAGATATGGTAGTTTAATTACGAATGATTATTAACCAAAACTTAAGAGCATTTAAAAACAAACAAAATTTTAAATATAGTTACAATCTGTCCATAGCCTATGTCATCAATGCCCCCAGATCCTGACAGCGATCTCGAAGTTATAGTTAAGACATCAATTACTTGGAAGTCTCTACTAAGATCATCAAATTATTAGGGTTGAATAAAATCTGTTTCTGCGAATCGTTTGATTAAGGGCATTATAAATGGTCCGCCCAAAATTCCTAGAGAACTTACGATCGGATTCACGCTGAATATTTGACGAAATCAAATTTGCAGGGTTAAAGGAGCTCCTATCTGGCGAAATTTCATGAGGAGTGTCAAAATCATGGTTAACGTATCCATTTCTGAGCGTACATAAATCAGAACAACTATTGTTAAATAATTAATCAAAATAAGATGGGATTAAATTATCAGTCAAGTAAAATATAATTACATTTTCAATCTATAGTTAATTAAAATAGAAAAAAAATGATTTAAGATTTTATCTGAGGGGTATTATTAGGTACGAGTTAACTTATTTAAGTCAGAAATTAATATTACTTGTCTCATCCGAAGCAGGTTCCACAATTTCCACCCGGGGTATCGGCAATTCGTCGTTATTGAGGGATTTATCAAGCATCTGGCAGACGAAGATATTATTCCAACTATCGATTTTATTTATAAGGACTATGGTGATTGGATGTGCTTTGTACACTGTCTATCGGTGTGTTGGAAGGTGGGTGATGATCGCCGGCGAGATGAGAAAAATCGACATTTGGATGGATTAGTCAATTTGTTTACGATCTTATTCTAATCTGACGGTTTTTATTATTATTATTTTTATAAACAATCGGTTTAATCGCGACATCCGCTTGGACTTTATGATTCAATCTACATCCATCATGATGTGATATTAAATACTGATATGCATCTTCACTTTCTGAATGATGATCGAATTTGGGAAAGGAAATCGGGTAAGCTTTTGGAGATTAACATCAGAAAACTCGCATGTGTCATTGCCAATCTCATAATTTCACTGCAAGTGTTCCCATGCTAATTCCAATGTTTAACATTTTCCTTCATTTTATTAATGTTTAATTAATTTGTTCCTCGTAGCTAGACGTTTCCGTGATGTTGTAATTCATGAATGATCAGAGACATCTTCCTATCCGCAAGTATTGGATTTTATTCTATCGACTTATGCTTCTTCTTAATGGATCCCTATGGCGTTAAGATTTTGCTTTGTTCAATTATTTATTTATCGTTACCTCCACGTGAAATAGTTTTATTTTATATAATTACTAGTTTAATTATTCAACTCTAGGAAGTGTCAGGGACTTAGGCTTCTGGCAAATTGTGGATTGGTTTATGACGATGATCGAGATTTGGAAATCATTTATGGTCGATGAACCTATCGAATATTTTCGGTCAAAAGTCAAATGATTTGACAGTGGAACGGGTATCAAACATGGAGAGCCGGTGTCATAGTACTACCAGTTGATTCTGAAAGGGTTCAAAAGGGGGCAGAAAATAGGTGGATTATTATATCAGTTCAGGTGGCTTCTCACGAGAATTGGATATTTTCCTTTTATTTGGCTCACAATAAACTTTCCTCTACTCTATCGGTGTTTTGTAATTTTAAAATTTTAATTATTTAGGTTAATTTACTTTTATGCGGGAGTCACTTTTGATCTACAATTGGGCTGGGTAATAACTACTTTTTATCTATAAGAGATTTTGAAAGGGCTCTTCTATCATTTCTGCTGGTAAAATACATTCTAGTTTGAAATTTATTAAATCTACGACTTTTCTGGGAGTTCATGGTAATTCGTTTAATAATACTTTAAAATTATCGTTCCTCGTCAAAATTTCGCATCTGAGTTGAGTTTATAATGATATTTGATTTAATTTCATAGCAGTGATTTCATTTTTAATTTTTTTTTCCGTCACCGTTCCCTTTAATAAACCTTAAACGCATTTTATGTTTATATTATATTTAATGAGTGCCCACTGGACTACTCGGTGTGGTGATTTTAAGCCGTATGTAGATCAGTTTAGGTTGAATTTAAAGAAAACTAGAAACGAGGAAGTAGTCAAAAGACGCCTTCCTTATTTCTCCTTTCTTCTATACGGAATAATATTGACGTTCCAATCCCTGCGTTCCGCACGCCGGGTCTTCACGGGCACAAATCATCGGCGATATTCCACGCACTTACACGAGTCTGAATAATATGTGGATTTTACTAACTTGTGATGTGTCTCTGCTGTGGGCCGGAAAAATTTCGACAATAAAATGAATAATTAATGAAAAATAAACTGATTTTAGGTTTTATAAATATTTATTAAGATATTAAAAAGCAATATAACAAATTACTTGCTAAAGCATAACATCATACCAAATAAAAATACTACTCTCCCCACGTTGACATCCAAGCAGAGCTCTACCGAGGTTGCGAGGACGAGACGTGGAGAGAGAGTTTCCAAATAAAAATCTCACTCACCTAGAATAGATTCAAAAGTATCGAGTGATTTCAAAAATTCAATATATAGTTTTCAAAAACGATTCAAAAATGGTTTTCACGATTAAAAACGATTAAAATTGTGTAAAAATGAATCGGTATATATACCTATTTTCTGTCCCTAACCTCGCGTGTTCTTTTTGATTTAGTAAAAAAAAATTCGACCTTGATATTTTCTAGTGTATTCTAATCTTAATTTTTATTATTTTCTAATTTATTTTGATAATTTTTTATTTGAAATTTTTATTGAATTATTTCTAATTCAAATTCCTTGATTTATAATTTTATTTTCATGAAATTTTCATTTTTGTTAAATTATCAAATTTCGGTCGAATTTGTTGGGTTTTCGTGTTATGTTTATGTTTATATCGTGCGGATCTTGTTGCTTTTTGTTATTATTTTAATTTATTTTTATGTTTATTATTTTATGTATAATTGCTTTTCTCTCATATTTTGCTAGGTTTAATTGATGTTTTCATAGGTTTGAATTTAAAGCTGCATGTTATATTTGCATGTGTGTTACCGATTCATTTAAACATTTTACAAGGCCGTTTGTGTTCTGGCCCAACACTTTACTGTTTATTTGTGATAAATTTTCTATTTATCTTTTAGTCTAATTGGTGTCTCTTTGAAGACAATTACCCAGGATTCAATGGCTTTGAAAGAAATGGATGATATTGTGAGGAATTCTACTGTAAATAAATTTCCCGTTATCGTATCCTATGAATCGCAATATTAAGTTGGGTTAATGACAAGAAGAGATTTAGAGTGGGTAATACGTAAGTGAAAGAATAAATAAAGCTAAATTTAGTTCTTTTAGAGTTAGGAAGAACCTCAGAAACCAATGGTTATAGCTCACATCCGCCGATGAATTTTGTTAAATCAGTTGCGATGCCATCAAGTTCTCCCCTCTCTCTGAAACAGTTTATATGAAAACATTTTTGATTTGGAAATTTGATTTTTCTTTGTTTTTATTTTAAAAAATTTGGTTCTTTTTTTTGTAATTGTTGGGTTTATAATAATAGTCGACAACTAGTTGCTTCTTGTACACTGTTTTAACAAACTCATAAATTATGTATGGATAATGTGGACTCGTATCTATTTATCTTTCAATTGTCATTACTGTTATAATTGTCACCTTCGTCTCCGTACTTTGAGCATCTATGTTATCAAAGTCGTGTTTATCATTTGAATTTAGCGTCAAAATAATAATCAAACTAGTTGCAAAGATTAATTATTACTAATTTACTTGACAAAAACATTTATTTAAAATTTAATCAATATACTTTTACAAAGAAACATTTAATTAATACTAATTTAATATTTAATCCTTCAATGTAATCAACATGTTTCATATTTGCTCCTGTCAATTAAGTCGCCTTCTAGTTTGAATAAGGGTGACTATCAATAGGACGCTGACTAAATTTACATGACAATTTCGTTTTTTGGGTCGGGGTTTATATTTTTCTCTCCTTAATTGTCGGAATTTATGACACTGCGAAGCTTGTCGTGCTAATATAATAACTCTCTGAGTTTGGAAATTTAAATCATTTGATTTTAATCTTTTATTTTTACAAGTTATCGACATATCAACGATTTCTCTGCACGAATTTTCCCGTTACCTTCCCTTTGTTAATCTTAGGATAAAATTGTGTCAATATTAAGAGTTTACGAGTGCCCACTAAACTACTCGGTGTTATGATTTTGATCCGTTTGTTACCAAAGTTTTAGGTCGAATTTATGGGAAGTGAGTGATGATGAAATAGCCAAAAGACTATTCCCTCTTCAACCCATTTCCCCTATACGGAATAGTAATTTACGTTTCAGCTACTGCGTTCTCACGCCGTAGCCTTCACGGGCACGAATCATTGGCGGACTTACACCGCACTTACACGATTTGGTTGTGGTATGTAAAGTTTAATAACTTGTAGTGATGTGTCGGCTGTGGGCCGGAAAAATTTCGACAAAAATGGTTTCATTTTAATAACGTTTATTGAAATATAATAAACCACAATTGATATAACATAGTTCATCATCCATAATAACATTGTAACGCTTTCCCCACGCCGACGCCCAAGCAGAGCTCATACAAGGTTACAGGGACGAGACGTGGAGAAAGTTTTCGAGCATTCCTCCACTCAAATTTAAAATTTCGTTGGTTTTTCATTGGTTAAGATTCGATAGGAGTTAATTAAATCACCATCTACACTTGCCCTACCTAAATAAATGTGATCCACATCGATTTTGGTAAACCTATAATCAGTAGGAATGGGGAAACGAAATCCTTTGGCTCAATCCATTCGAAATAAATATCATTCGGCCGTGATAGAAATCCTACTCAAATAATTAAAATTCCCATTTTGTCCAAACCCAAGAACCCAGGCTCCAAAATAATTGTCCCCAGGAAAAAGAACCCGGATGCCTAAGAGAACGGGAAGGGTTCAAAGTATGTCAGAACCTATCACAATAATGAACTGATGAGTCACCACATAAGTTAGTCAGATAATGACACATTAAAATTGGCGAATAAACGACCCCATAAAGTTATGACACCCCCACGACCCAAGTTACGAACCCGTACCCATATTAGATTATTCCTTTCAGAATTTTAAAGACAAATGCAATAATGAGACCTACTCGTCTATTTCAGATAAATCTTGGATCGACGCGTCCCGGGTCACGCTGCGATTCCCAGCACACTCGGTTGTCCGGTGTTGGCAGGCGATGTGGGACGCAGGATTCACGATCGCGTCGGCCAAGGAATTCCGGTCAGGAGGTCAGATAGCCCACGACGACACCGACCTCCCATTCGTTGCGATTAAACGAGAGCCCGGTCACAACCCGGCACGAGAGATTCGGGGCCAGGCCGAATATCTGCTTGCTCGATTGAAAGAGCATCAGCGGCAGACGGATTGGCAGGTGGATAAAGCCCTGAGATATCTGGAGGAAGTGAATAGCGATATAGCAGCCGGTCGAATTCTGAGCACGGAGGGTACGCCCCTCCATACAATACGTCATTCAATTTGGACGATCCTCGACTGGACGTCGCGACCACTGCTATCAATGTCGTGGTTCCAAGGAAAGTATTACCGAGAGGAAATCGAACCAAGCATGTACGATCTAATTTGTAGTAGAAATATAATCTTGTCGAATTTCTCGTTTAATGTAAAATTAAAACGTCCAGGAAAAGTCAAATAAAACCACTGAAGCGTTACAAACTTAGTAGGCCCAAACACAGATTAACACGAAACTTTAGGTAAGGACTTAAGGTTATCAGTCACGAGATGGCCCTAGAATTTATATTCATATCGCATTAATAACCCTTCATCATTCACACAAATAGATTAGAATTTATAATATATTTCTTTTGTAGATATGAATTCCCACCAATTACTACAACGAGAATTAACAAAGGCGCAAAGGATCAATATAAATCTTCATCAGCAAATATTGCAGTTAACAAAAGAAGTTCAACGGATCAAGAATACCTGGGTGGAACCGGACAAGGTAAAACGTCTTTACCAAAAGATGACAGCTGCACAGAAGGGTTGGGCTGGGGAAAAACAGCTCAACCAGAGCCAAAAGACACAGATCAGGGGCTTGGAGGTAACACTGTCCACGTGTCAAGCAGGCGCGGCAGTGACCTACCCCCTCGTCTTCGCCCCGGCGCAGTTGGCCTACCGAGAGGTCACGTCAACCTCGAAATCTGCCGTCAAACCGGTAAAACATCGCCCCGGCAAATCCGAGCGCGCTAAGCGTCGACCGGCTCAGGCGAAAAACACTTAGTCATTTAAACAGTTCCAAATGTTTTTATTAATAAATAGTGTTGAATATTGTTTTTGTTTAATGACATTGATTTCCTCTGATTAAGTTCGGTTTTATGTTAACCCTAATAGAATAGAGTCCGTCCGATAACAAGCAGGAGACACAGATGGAGCCGTCTACCACCAGCAAGGGACGATGACAATAAAGCACACATAGACCTTCTAAAGGTAGTACGTTGGACCCAGCTTGAGGTCGGGCCAAAGCAGTTTCTATGTGGCGCTCACCTTTGGCGACCTCAAAACCAATGGTTGCATCTCCATCGTTGCTTAGGAACGGGTAACCATTGAGGGTAAAAAAATATTTACATCTGGGGTCAAGGTTGTCGAAACCATAAACCCCACAAAATCGAGTTCCCGAATTGCGCCAAAACGCAACCATTCAAATAAAGATGATAAAAATGTTTATTCTGTTGCTTTCTCAGCCCCTGAAAAGCATTCATTACTTTATTATTTGAAATTATTATTGGATTTTATTAAGAAAATTTTTAAAATGTAATTTAATTTCTAATCAAAACAATAAAATTCTTAATAACTCAAAGTTTCAAAATTATAAAAATAATATCTTTCGATTTAAACAGGAAATTCTCACAACAAAAATAATGTTTTTAAGTGAAATTTCAAAGTGATTAAAAATTCACAACAATTTTATATTAAATTTTTTTAAATTTAAATATTATTTGTAGAAATGATTACAATTTAAAAATACTCAAAATTAATTTGTTCGCGACTGCTATTTAAATTAAATGATAGGTATATAAATAAATTGATTAGTAAATTAATTAGAATTTTGTTTTGATGAAAAGTATTGCTATTTAAAATGATCAGAACGTCGAATTTATAGCTAATAAGATTTATTTTGATAATTTGGTTGGAAAAGTAATTTAATTATCTAAATTCAATTTAAATAAATAACTATGTAAGCCGGTTTTCGTAAAATTTATTCATTAAATGAAATATGAGATATTTCAACCTAATAAAGGTCCTGATCAGTCATAAACAATCATAAACATTCGCTTTCTGCTTCTTCTGTGATTGATATTTTCTTTCACACATCTGTTTTCAAAAAATATATTTATTTACAGAATTTTCCCAAATTTAATATACCCATTACCTCCCAAATTTAGTTCATGCCGATGTAACGTAGAAGTTAACACGGGAATGCATGTCAATTTCAATTACCGTAAAAATGTATAATAGATTGCCATTTTCATGCTTTTGGCATTAGCATATGTTCCAACAAAAACACAGACGATTTCATATTTATCTTCCAATAATTTATTGGTTCATTAGAGAAAAAAGCTAAAAAATTGAATGTGGATCCCTCAATTCTGACACTTCCGACGATTTTGTTGATGGTATTCAAAAGAAGTTTGCTAAAGATATATGTCTTTTTTAATTAAAAAATGATTAAATAAAAAGAAAAAGCTTTCATCAATTATATGAAGGATATGTAATTATCAACACATCAATAAAGGTATGAAAGAGTCACTACCAAATAAAATATTAACGGTCAAGAATCGCGTAATTAAGTCATCAAATAAGAAGATGACAATTCAATTAAAAGATTGGACGGGATGCATATTAATATAAAAACAAAAAAGACAATTATATCTAAAATATATCTAAAAGTCTTACAAACGAGGTATGGTAGCTAAGAACGACAAGAACTCAAAAAATGCTTTGACTCGCCCAGATCTGGCAAGTGATTTTGTCAATGAGACTTTGAGAGTATTTTGTATCAGCAGGAGAAGCAACTAATGTTATACAAGAGCAAATATTCAAAATTACAGAAATGGTTTGGAATACCTTTTGATCAATTAATAAGAAGGTCGTCAGTTATATGGACTGTGACTCTTCCAAATAATAGTTATAATATGAAAAAGTAAAATGAACAATTCTTGAATTTTTGGTTTAATTCATTCTCCAAAGTCAAACAAATATCAATTGGAGAGAAACGAAAAAGAGGCAGACCAAATAAGACCACAAAGGCTCTGAGTGTTGAATAAATAATTTATTAATATAAATGTTTTATTTTTCATTTTTCAATGAAACTTTACATTTACTTATGACTTGAAAATTTAAATACTGATCAAGAAAATGCAAAATATTTATCGCTTAATTTAAAATAATTTAATTATTTAATCATTTAATTAATTGTCATGTTAATTAATTGACTTTAAAATTTGACAGCTAAAACAAAAATATTTTATTAAAATTCATGCATTTAAACTTCGTTTATAAATAAATGAATTCTTTTATCAATGGACGACAAAAGGGGGATTTTGTGAAACACGGCCCTTGCATAAGAAAGAATTCATAAATAAGTTCAATTATGAATTCTCCAAAAATATTTTGTGTTGGGACAGAACACAAACGGCCTTGTAAATGTTTAAATGAATCGGTAACACACATGCAAATATAACATGCAGATTTAAATTCAAACCTATTAAAACACCAATTAACCCTATCAAAATGCGAGAAAGAAAACAATGAAATATAAAATTATAAACACAAAAATAAATTAAAATAATAACAAAGTGCAACAAGATCCGCACGAAATAAATACAAACATAACGCGAAAACCCAACAATTTGACCGAAATTTGACAATTTATCAAAAATGCAAAATTTCATGAAAATCAAATAAAAATCAAATAATTTGAATTAGAAATAATTCAATTTAAAATTCAAAAGAAAAATTGTCAAATAAAATTTCAAAATAATAAAATTAAAGATTAGAATATACCAGAAAATTCCAAGGTCAAATTTTGTTTTACTAAATCAAAAAGAACACGCAAGGTTAGGGTCGTACAATAGATATATATACCGATTCATATTTACATAATTTTTATCGTTTTTAACAATCGTTAAATCAGTTTTTCAAAACGTGAAATTATTTTTAGAATCGCGATGTAAGTGAGAGTTTTATTCAAAACTCTCTCCACGTCCCATCCTCGTTAAATCAGTTTTTCAAAACGTGAAATTATCTTTAATATCGCGATGTAAGTGAGAGTTTTATTCGAAACTCTCTCCACGTCTCATCCTCGCAATCTCGATTGAGCTCTGCTTGGGTGTCGGCGTGGGGAGAGCGGTGTATTTATGATTATATTCATGATGAATGTATCGGGTAAATTATATTTTAATAAAATATTTAAATAGCATCAAAATTTTGTTTTATAATGTCGAAATTTTTCCGGCCCACAGCCGAAACACACTACAAGATATTAAAATCCGACATAAAATTCGTAATCGTGTAAGTGCGTGGAATATCGCCAATGATTCGTGCCCGTGAAGGTTCCGGCGTGAGGAACGCAGGAGCTGGAACGTCAATATCATTCCGTATAGGGGAAGAGGGGGAAGGGGAAATAGTCTTTTGGCTGTTTCCTCGTCTCCCAATTTCCATAAACTCGACCTAAATTATATTCACACACGGCTAAAAATCATCACACGAGTAGTCCAGTGGGCACTCATTAATTATAATATGAACACAATGAGTCTAAGGTCAACCAAGGGAAAGGGAACGGGGAAATGGAAAAAATGAAATCGTTGTTATGAACTTAATAGGGGTATTTCAACTAAAGATTAAATGAAATATAATTATAAATTTCGAAACGTTGTGTCGCACCAAAGCCAATAAAGTAGTGGTTATAAACCCTCATTTTTATAAATCCCTAATATCATGTTGTGAGTCGATAAAACTACTTGAATAAACGCGGTTGTTATAACTTCGAATATAAGGCCCCACTCAAAGTAAAGAGAAAATAAGATAGTTATGATAAACTCCGGATAGAAGGCTTTAACGCGATAAAACTTTTGGAATTAAAGCCAGTAATTGCGGTAACCTCCAAAATAAGGTTGAAAGCGAATCACGTTGTTTAAAAATAATAGATAAAAGAAAAAGCTCATCACTACAAACCTCCGAGATAACTTTTAAAAATCAATAGAATTAGTTGAGAGCAGGGGCTTTAAATAATATAGTTAATTCACTTGAGGCGTAAATATTATCGTTCTTCATCCCTCTACCTTAAAATTGAAATTAACATTTGAATCAAAATCAATAAATTTAATCAGTCGCGAAGAATAAGAGCATTTTGACTTTCCACCACGTTATTTTCAAGCTAGAATTAACATCTTACCGCAACAATCAGAAAAATTCAATGAGCAATAAATAATATAAATACTCTAATCGTCCACTATATTAGGAAATAAAATCAACTGTTTGAATTCAAGTCGATAAAAATCCATAAGGAATAACGAGTGAATAATGTAAATTGTTTGAATAGTTTAAGTCCGCAATCTAACTCCGAATCACAGAGATTTTTCGAAGTTCGAAACTCATTAAGAACCCCAAATCATACGGCATCGACCGTAATGTAAATCCCCAACAATCTGCTAATAAATAAAAGGTTAAATCCTGAGGAATAATCGTCTACTGACATCAGTGGTAAAATGAGCCTACCCATTTCCGCGTAACTACTAATCTCGTTAAGAGAAGCCATCAAGTAAATAGGTATAGGTTCGCCAACAAACATTCCCACGCATCAAAACAAAAGAAAAGAATAAAATAATATTCCATCCTTGCCCAGCATAAACGAAAATTCAATTACGAACAACAACTTGAGGAATATTTATTTTAAAAATTTTTTTTTAACTCCATTCTAAATTCAAAATGCTAAGGAGTATCCGTTTTCATCCAACATTGGCCGCTAAGAATTGAAGTCCTGAAAAGAAAATCCAATTTAAGAGGTACATAATTTTATCCTGGGATAATACCTGTAATTGAAATCAACTCAATCAGAATAAGTTGGCGATAAAGTCCGAGTGAATCTAAAAAAATTAAAAGGTAGTTTAATAAAATAACACCAGTACAAATCAGAAACCTACTATATATCTATGACTTGACTTTTACCACTGAATCGATCGATGGGAAAAAATCTCTCCTGCTTGATAACATCCGACTGAACTGGATAGGCACACCCGAGTTGGAGGGCACACACACTCGCCATATAAAGGAATTCCTTAACATTACTAGTCAGTGTGACCTTTACCATGCACACTCACTACGTAAGCCAAATTAGTTTAACTTAAAACCGGTATGCACACATCACCACCAGACTACATTAGGAATCCGGATGATTCGGATTGATAGTTAAATTAAAGAAGTTTCAAAATGTATCTCCAATTGAATCACACCGATAGGAACACGACGGCCAGAATACCAGACGAGGACATAGATCTGAATGCAGAATCTCGAATTTTAGGTAAATTTTGTTTTCTGTGAATTTCGTCGTTAATCCATAATAGCACTAAATAGGAAGTTCGCCGCATCAACCCTAACGCTAAGAGTGCCGATAACCATAACGAGTTATCAAATATAAAATATGATACTGAGAGGATCAGAGTTTTACCTGAGTTATTTTTATCATACAAAGCCCCGACTCGTAGTTACTATGCCGTGGAACCTGTCGAGAACGTAACTGATATTGTATTCATTCCCGACGACTATAGTCTGTAATATGCAAAATTTCTCAGAGATACTTCGATTTCTCGCGATCCGCCAGTAAGAGAGGAACCATCCCAGTGCCGGAACGAGTTCAAAGATGTGTTTATTTTTCGAAAACGATTTGTTAGAATACTGTAACTCAAACCCCTTTTTAAGGATGTAATGTTTCATTGATTTCGATGACCCCTCCAACCTCAGGTTATCACTAAACGAAATATCTAAAATATATTAAACTAATTTGATTTATTTTTCATGAACATTAATTATTATTCGATGGATGAATTTTTGATTTTTAATTTCATTTAACAAGTATTTTTATGAATAGTAGTTCATATTCGACAAACGAATGTTTGATTCTTAATTTCGCTTAGTAAGTATTTTTATGAATATTAACTATTATTCGATAAACGAATTTTTGATTCACTTAGCAAGTATTTTTCATGAACACTATTTATTATCCGATGAACGAATTTCTGACTCTAATTACACTTAACAAGTATTATCATGAACTTTATTTACTCTACGATAAACAAATTTCCAATTTAAAATTTGCCTAACGAGAATCTTCATGAAGGTTAATCCGATAAACAAATTCTCGATTTTAATTTTTACTTAACAAGTTCGGTATTATCGACGGATGGCCATAACATATCGTAGGTAAATAATGTTAAATAAGGCAGCGTCAAATGTATATAAGTGTATTATTAAGATGATTTATGTAGGTAGTATTGATGAATAGAATCGTAGTTAGATATGAATGAAATAATCTAAAAAATAAAATATCCGCGCCCAGTCAATAAAGGTATCCTAAATTACATCATTCATGTAAACTAAAGAATAATTATGTAGAGTTTTTTTTTAAATAACATCATCAAGTAGAAATAAGCATTCTAATATTACCAGCCTGAGTTCCGCAAAGGCATAGGACAAAATATCTGAGCTTACCAAAACCCGAATCCCACTATCGTTTTATAGAAAATAGCCAACTAATTAATTTAAACCAACTTAAGGGGTTAAGACAAGGAACATTGGATTTATTAGCCAGGAAAAATTTTACCAAACATCATCGTACGATTAATAATTAGTTCAAGCATGTCTTAGTTAGTGGGTGGTTAAAATTAATTCACCATCTCATGGTTAATATAATTTTTTACTTTAAATTAGTTCTAATTAGAAGTGTCCAAAAGAGATCATGTTATCACTTTATATCACAGATTAACGAATGGGGACAATAAGACATTGGAAGTAACCCGCGAAACACTTAAAAACGCTAATCAACGCACAACTAAGCAGTGATCGAACAGCCAGACGGCCCAGAAAATTTGAATGATTAATTTAATTGAATCTTGTTTAGGTGAATCGAGAGTCATTATCCAATTTCCCGCGCAGGCCGCTGATCGATGGCAACAGGCCATGTGAGATGCGGGCTTTACCGTATCCCAGCCGAGATAGTTCCGATCGGGTACACTACGACAAACGGAAGTTGGTGAGCTACCATTCGTAGCGGTAAAACGAGAATCGGGCCGAAACCCGGCACAGGAAATTCGCGAAAATGCGGTGTTCCTCCTCGCTCGTCTCGAGGAGCATCAGCGCCAGACCAACCTTCAAGTAGCCAGAGCCAGGCTATACCTTACAAATGTGGAGGAAGATATCGCAGCCGGCAGAATTGCGTGTACCGACGATTACACACCGCCGCACAGCTCCTCTCTCAACCTGGATGACGAACGGTCGAACGCTAGATCCACGAACATCAATGTTGTTGTGCCTCAGAAGACCCTTCCCAGCCACAGGAGAAGGACAGAAAGACCAATCTACGTATATCGTGAGCGCCCTTACGTTCGGCCGGCTCCAAAACGAAACATCGATAGGCATCACCAAACCGATCGTTTCCACTAGTGATTTGACTACATAAATTAATGATAACGCTTAGTGAAACTGAGTTAGAATAAATGCTTAGTTTGTATTCGATTTCTTATTCTTCTAGAATTATTTTGTTGACAATAATACCTGTAGGATTAGTTAATTGAATTAAGACTAATAGACAAGAATTAATTTCACCTTTTATAAATATGGAATCACTGAGAGTTCTGCAGCAGGAGTTAGCGCACGCGCGTAGAATTAATAAAAGTTTCTACGAACAAATCATCCAATTATCAGAGGAAGTCCAGCAAATAAAAGTCACATGGGTAGAGCCGAAGAAGGTAAAGTCGCTCTATCAAAGGCTCACAGCCGCGCAAAAGGGCTGGACAGAAGAAAGACAATTAAATCAAAGCCTGAGGACTCAGATAAAAGGGCTAGAGGTGGCGGTATCAGCCCGCACACAGAAAAACCCATATTAAAAGAATTTCTTTTAAGATAACTAAGAGAAAGGGCTTATTATTTCGTGGAATTTGAAAAAACTTGTAAAATTTAAAACTTTTCAAAGATTTATTGGATATATTAAAACATACAAAATATAAAATTTCGACTTATTGCATAAATTCTGAAGCAATTCAGTAATTAAACTTGTTCATTTCAATTACATTTCGCATTTATAAATTGAAAGCTCTTTAATTATAAAATTTTATTTACTAATTTAATTATTATTTGTAAATAAATTCTTATATTTTGCAACTTCATTTAACCAAATTGTCTAAAGAACGATTAAAACACAAAAATAATTAAAAGCAAATATACACAAAAACGCCCATTAACCAATGAACGGGTCAAAGGGTTGCCTTTTCTAATGCAAATCAAATTTAGTTAATAAAATTATTTATAATTTTTCTTTGAAAAGACTTAAATAACTTTATTCAAATATTTATTGCATGAAAAGTTTGAAAATAATAACAAATTTTAAAGATTTGTTTTAATTTTATTAATAAATTATTCCGACAGAAATGGTTTTGCATTTGCTACATACAAAATGCTTGCAAATACCGCCAGAAAAATGTTTTAGAGTCATAAAATTATTTAAATTAGTTAATAAAATCTTTATAATTCTTTTTTTGGATACTCAAGAAGAAAATAGAATTTGTATTTTTTTACCAATTTAAAAATGAAGAACAATTCTACCCGTTTGCAAGACTGGTATACAATATTCACATATAAATAAGAGTTTACGGGAAATTTAAAACTTCCCATCCTACCTAAAGGTATCAGTATGGTCATCACACAGAATTTTACATTTTTGCTCTAAGAAGCCTAATAATGAAAAATTACATTATTCAAGTAGTGAGATGTGGGTATAAACACAAAGATATGTTGAGCTACTTCGTTAGGTCAGAGCTTATAATCTAACTCGTGTTCTCGGTCAGAATAGAAACTCAACACAATAAGTTTTATTTGCACTACAAACTTAAAAATAAAAATTTTTCACTGGACGTTTCTATCTAGTTTCATCTTTCAAGTTATTACCGTAGGAGCTGCAAATAATTATGTATAATTTTATTTTCAATTTTTCTGATTCAAAGCTACAAAATATAAATTAACATAAAAATAAAGCCCCAATTAAAACAATTTAATTAAATTATTTAAACATAAATTCTACAAAAATTGAAAAAAATGGTGCCGAATAAAAATTTAATTTTCTGGATAAACAGTGCTGTGCATTCGAAGATAAATCTTTCGGAAAAAAGGCTATCTAAAACTCTTCATGAGAACAAGATAAATGATGGGACTGCAGCAACTGTTTGCACTAATCAACACTAATGAAATGATCTGTAGAAACGACCCGTTTACAATTACATTATTAGTAAAAGAATTCATTAAAAAGATGAAAATGTCCATAAACAGCAACAAAACAAAAGACAAAACGTTAACGAAACATACCGTTGTAAATTTAATTGTGGACTTTCGAAAAGAGTCTCCGGAATTTCCGGATTTCAGCATTTTCTACAACACAACTGTGATGTGAGTATAACAAAATATAAAACTCACAATCGGATAATAATAATTCAGAGTATAATAAAACAAAGTTGTAGACTTCATTATCGGGCTTTCCGATTCCGGAACAAAAGTGCAGGTCTGATTGATAATTGTGTTGAAGAACACGATTTCCAGTCCTACGGAACTTGATGTCACAATTAGATAGACTACGTAAATGAGTAAAAGAAGTCTTTGTTTCTTTCGTTGGAAAGCCGGCAAAACTCTGCAAAATATCGCTCAAAAGTCTTACAAACGAGCGTTTGGTTGCTAAGAACGGCAAGAACCCAGAAAATGCGTTGACTCGTCCAGATCTGGCAAGTGATTTTGTCAATGAGACTTTGAGAGTTGTAAGCGTTTTGGTTGATCCAAATAATAAGCAATGTCAGAAAACAAATCAAACTGTCAAAAATGAACTGATTTCTGATTAGATTCGACGTCAGAGTTGATTGAAATATTTTATAAGTCGACACGACAAAAGAACTCCAGGAGTTTAATAGGAATCCACAGCTTACCAAAACCGATTGGCATATTTTGATTTTTTCCGCATCGGTGACCGATAACATTTATTAGTAAATTAATTATAAAATTAATTATTATTTGTTGAAATTAATTGTTCTCTTTTATAGTGAAATTTATTCTTAATACGATTGGACAAAAATAAAAAAATAAATTGTTGAAAGAAATTGTTGTGATTTCATTGACAAGGGGATTTTTTGATTCTTTCTCAGCTGGCAAATTAGAATAGTTGAATAATTTATGATCTTTTCTTGATGTTCTTAGCTTCTCTGTCTGGAAAATATTGGACTTCTTTACTCTTTTTAGTTTATTTTCGAATGAAATAAAGATTTATTTGATTGTTTTTACCTTTCCTCACTTTACTTTGTAGATTTTCAAATTGAATTTAGTTAAATTGAAGCTTAAGATATAAACAAAAAGAATCCCTATAAATAAGTTAGGGATAGGTTTAATTTTTTTAGTATTTTTATTAACCTTAAAAATTTAAATCATTTTTAAGCAGAGCAAAAAGTATTCTCAATTAGCCAAAAAAGATAAATTGTTTTAATTTTTAATTTTTTTTGGCAGCTTCACATCATCAAAAAGTTTATTTTGCAACTAAAATTTATCATATTAAATAAGATCGACAGAAAAATTCTCAACATGAAAATTACTCATAAAATATTTATTTCATTCACAATTATCATTTCATTAAAACAATTTTATTCTTCTAATAATTCCAATTTTACATTTCTCACCGCTTTCCATTGCGATTGAGACTCTTTTTCCACAATTATCAATTTCGAGTTGGAAAATAAATCAAGCATTTTCTCATTGGAATATTTAGTCGAGAATTTCTCTTCTTTCTCTACGATCAGATTTCTGATCGGATCAATTTTCAAACCTTTACCAATCTTGATAGCCGAATTCAAAAGATCGAAAAACCTTTTAGCCAATTTTTCATCCGGCAAATAAAAGTAGGAACTGCAATTTTCTTTCGAATTCAGAACCAAACATTTTGCCTCATAGCTCAATTCGTATTGATGGAGCAGAGACATAGAATAAAATCGGGGTCCTGATTTTAAATTGTTGTTTAAAAGGATCATTGAATATTTCTCGATATCTTTTGTCCTATACAGGAACAGGGGCCCGTTGTAATTCGAGTAGGTCCATTCATTCGATTGATGGTCGTAAAAGTTCAGTAAAACATTGTCAACGACAATTATGATTTCCTCACAAGTCGGGTCGATCTTTTTCAACATTTTCAATTGCAATTTGTTTATGAATTTTGTGGTGTATATGTTGCTCATCAAGTTCATTTTAGGGATTTTTTGATAAAACTTTTATGAATATTTACTGCCAATAAATATACAAACAAATGAGAAAAGAAATGAGGAAAAATAAATGTCTTCGTTTTATCCGTATATTGCTTAACACTTATTTCCGGTATAATGAAACGTCCACTTATTTCGATATGTTTTGGTCTTTATGACTTCGGAGGTTTATAACTTGTCAACAAGAATGACATTCAAGTCCCACAATATGCTTTGAATCAAATAAAAATCACTCATAACATAGAAACTTCATTTTTCACAACGCAAGATATTTGTATGATTTCCACTATTTAAAAGTACAACGAATAAAGTTTCCCATCCTTCATACAATTCGAATTTGGTTCTATCGAACTTCTAGTTGTTTAATCCCTGGAAGACCAGAAGTTTGCCACAAATGACAATTTGAAAGATGTAATGAAGCATTTTATGGGAGAAAAGTATCAGAACCTTTTCAAAATCGCCATCAAAAAACTGAATAGGCAGTGGAAAAAGTGTTTCTATGTAAATGGAAATTATTTTTAGTAATAACCCTAAATGACTTGCTTATTGTAAATAAAAAATATACTCGCGTTCATTTAATTATTTCTATCGTATTTATCTAGCGGTGGAAATCTCAGTTTTATTTTGATAACTCTCCTTTGAATAAATCCTCGGTAATTTCAGATTCTCATTTCACGTCTTTCTTCTTTGTTGAGGCAATACTTTAATATAAGATGATAACTTTCGTATTATTAGATTGAGCTCTTACGATCTTCTGCATCATATACTTTTCAACAATTGAAAACATATATATATCCATTTCACCTGGAATTTTGTCATACTTGTTGCGACAATTTTACGCTAAATTAGGCCGCAAAATTATTTTTCATTGGCTGTTATCCAATTAAGTTATTGAGAAATCCGATTAAATCTTTTCAACAAATTCATCAAGATCCTCTCCAATTTTTTTTTAAAATATTTTTTTCCGTAGAAGAATTCACAGTTATACTTTTAATATCTTTCAATATGTGACGCATTTTCTCACTCACATTTCGTAAAATTGCCACTATAAAATATTCAAATATAAACCACACTAAATGTTACAGTAATAAATTAAAACAAACAATTCAATGCATAATTTTATTTCATTGTAAAAAATATTTACGTAAACCTTCTCCACTCCTCCATATTTTCACAAAGCTTCTCTATTCTCGGTACAATTGGATTTTTGTGAGACACTTTTTTACAGAAAATAATACAAACATATATTGAATAGAAATAAGTTTTCGGAAAAAACAAATCACATTTTATAAAAAAAAAGAACTATAAATTTTAAAGAAAATAAAAAGTTATGAGAAAAAAAAATGCTAGGATAATCTTGGAAACAAAAACACTACAAAAATCCAGAACTAGTGACTTCTTCTGAAATGGTTTCCTGGACAGTTATTTCCTGGGAAACATTATTTTCAAAATTTTGAAAACTTGACCTCATTTAAAGTGCTCTTTTTAATGACAACTGATATTTTAATAAATAATATTTAAAGTGTTTTTAAACAAATGAAATTTTATTGCATTATTCTGTCCTTTTGGGAAAATATATTAATTACGGCATCATAAAAATTTTCTGTGGATTTAAGTGTTTTAAGTAGTTCCTTTTCTATTGAAATTACGGCCAATGAACTTAATCTTTCCGATCCCATTTTGTTGCGAGCGTAATTTTTAATTCTTTTCATACTTGAGAAAACTGGTTCTGCTGTTGCTGTTGTTGGTGGAATTCTTAACACCAGCTTACAAAGTTTTGTATATTCATTAAAACAATTGTCTAAATCACAATTCCTCATAAAGCTAAGAATTTCATCAGCATATTTTTTGTTCTTAATGTCAGAATCACAAAATATAACTTTGAGTTCAGTTTCAAGCTTTTGAATATCAAAATATTGCATATAAATCATTTTTAAGTTGTTTATAAGGTCCACAGGAAATTTTTTTTGAAAATTTTTATATTGGCTTGTATCAGTTAATTCAATGAATTTAATTTCTTTCAATAAATCAAAGCGATTTTCCATTTCCGAAATCATTTTTTGCCCAATTTTATTAATTAAGACTTTATAATGCTGTGAAATATTTTCCCCAGAAAGTTCTCTTTTTTGCGATACTAGTTGCAGAATATTGAGCTCCAAGTTAATTATCTCAAAATGTTCTTCGAATTTCTGAATCATTAACTCATCTATCATATTTTTAAACTCTGTAATTTTTCGAATACAGTAGGATATGTCATAGATCTTTTTTGTAATATATCGTATAAAACTTCAGATTGTGGAAAAATTTCGTTGAAGAAGTATAGTACCACTAAAAAATTCGGATCTTTTAAGAACTGCAAGAACCCAGTAGCTAAAATAAAACTATCTTTATCCCAATCAAAATCAAATGTTTGATTTTTAATAGATGAGAAATATGATTTGAGATTCTGTAAGTAAGTGGAAACTGTTTTGACAAGCCTTCCATTGTACTCCCACCTCGTAGGAGAAACTTTTGGTAGTCGCTGAGAAGAATATTGATCAAATGCAGCTGCACGTTTTGATGATTTGCTGAAAAATCTTGCAAGACTAGATAAAGTGGTAAAAAAAACTTTGCATTGATTTTCCTTTTCGCATGATTTCTGCAATACCAAACTTAGCCTGTGAGCAAGGCAGTGAACGAAATTGGCTGATTTGATAACATTTTTTATTAACGCTTGAAGCCCTCCTAATTCACCTGACCTTACTGTACCGCCATCCTAACTCTGAGCTACTAATTTGTGATTTAATTTTTCATTCTTCAAAAAGGTCAAAATAATATCCGATAAAGCTTTAGCATCTCGAGTTAATGACACATCTATAAAATTAATGAATCGTTCTAAAATGGCACCGTCATTTGAAACATATCTTAAAACAATTGCTAACTGCGATTTGTTCGATGAATCTGTTGTTTCGTCCAGTATTATCGACACAAAATTGGTTTCTTTAATCTCACTCAATATTTTTTCAGTCACTACGTTAGAAATAGCATTGATTAGATCATCTGAATATCACTTGATAATGCGGAAAAAACAGTGGAATTATCCAAATGTTCTTTTAAAAGCGGATTATATTCAGAAAGCCAATTTATGATTTCAATGTAATTTCCTCTGTTAATTGAAACTGCTGATTCATTATTTCCTAGAAATCACACGACATCAATTAACCAACTAAGGATCTGTCTATTTCTTGTAAATTTTTCATTAAACTGCTACACAGTAATTTTTCTCATTGTATTCATTTGATTCTCAATTCTCTGTTGTGTCGCAAATTTTTTCAAAGCAATCATACACTGTAGATGTGAGGCTGAAGCTGCGTGCCTTTTTACCATCTTTTCAAAATTATTTAAATCAGAAAACCCAACTTTGTCATTCCATACATTTTTCTCATGTTTAAATAACAAAGATGGCCAACAATATAGAGCACAAAATGATTTGCACCCTGTTAACCTTTCAATTTGTTGATACTTATCTGTTAAAAAATGTCGGACACATTTTTTTGTTCTGGTTCTTAAATTTTTCAAACATGGTGTTGGTTTGCCATTCTTAATTATTTCCATTTTATCATCAAACAATCTTGAATAAAATGATTGTTCAAATAACTTTTCTATTATTCAATTGCAGTTATCATCCTCCATATTAATTTTATTCAATAAAGTTCTGTTAAATAAGGGATTATATTTAGTTTATAATATTGTTTGCAGAAAGTAGTGTTATGTGTCACCTCCAGCACACCCACTCCCCCTGCTGAGAGAAATTTTTTTAAGTCCAGAAGTACAAATTTTTCTGAGACAAAGACCATGACTCATTCAAGGTCATCGGATGGCTCATCATAATTTCTCAAGGTCATTTAAACAAAGACCACGACTAATTCAAGGTCATTGAATGACTCATCATATTTTCTCAAGGTCATTTAAACAAAGACCACGACTCATTCAAGGTCATTGGATGACTCCTCATAATTTCTCAAGGTCATTTAAACAAAGACCACGACTCATTCAAGGTCATCGGATGGCTCATCATAATTTCTCAAGGTCATTTAAACAAAGACCACGACTCATTCAAGGTCATTGGATGGCTCATCATAATTTCTCAAGGTCATTTAAACAAAGACCACGACTCATTCAAGGTCATTGGATGACTCATCATAATTTCTCAAGGTCATTGTATTTTTAAACATTTTTTTAATTTGAATTTACTACTTATTTTTTATAAGTAGTGTTTTAATTATTAATATATACATTTTTTAATTTTATTCTGTTAATTATTTTTATCAGTAATGTTTTTTAATATTTATTATTATTATTATTATTATTATTATTATTATTATTATTATTATTATTATTATTATTATTATTATTATTATTATTATTATTGTTAATATTTTTATTATTATTATTACAAGTTATATTGATTAATATTATTATTATTACAAGTTTAGTTATTATTTTTAAAAATTTTTATTACAAGTTTTATTTATTAATATTATTATTGTTATAAATTTTTCTATTAAAAGATTTTATTAAAAGTTTTTATTTTTATTATTATTATTATTATTACAAGTTTTAGTTATTATTGTTACAAATTTTTATATTAAAAGTTTTTTTACAAGTTTTATTTCTTAATATTATTATTGTTACAAATTTTTCTATTAAAAGTTTTTTATTAAAAGTTCTTTATTTATTATTATCATTATTATTATTATTATTACAAGTTTTAGTTATTATTTTTAAAAATTTCTTTTACAAGTTATATTTATTAATATTATTATTGTTATAAATTTTTCTATTAAAAGATTTTATTAAAAGTTTTTATTTTTAATTTTTATTATTATTACAAGTTTTAGTTATTATTGTCACAAATTTTTCTATTAAAAGTTTTTATTGAAAGTTTTTATTTGTTATTGTTAATAATATTAATATTTTTATTATTATTATTGTTATTATTACACGTTTATATTAATAATATTATTATTACAAGTTTTAGTTAATATTAATATTATTAATATTATTATTTTTAAAAATTTTTATTACAAGTTTTATAAACCAGATAATATATATATATATATATATATATATATATATATATATATATATATATATAAAACCTATATAAAATATCTAATAATAAATTAATACATATACGAAACCAATATAATATCTGCATACTCACTGCAAACTATTATATTAAAATATAAATCTAAAAATAATAATAAATCTAAATAACTACAACAAATAAATGTAAAAACATGAAAATAGCAAAGACAAATTTGATCAATTTTTATTTTTACATACAAATTTGATCAATAAATATCGATTATATTGTCAAATATTTCTTCAAATTGTTCATCGAAAATTGCAGGATCGGTTTCAGGCACTACTATATTACCGCCAAAATCAAGGATATCAACCCCTCTATAATGACCATATGCAAAACTCGAGTTTTTCCCTACCCAAGCTCTCTTATCGTCATGGTTATTTAATGCGATTTTAGAATTTTTAAAAGTAAACAGCTGGTGATTTCGGGTCCCAATCCTAGTTTGAGGTACCTAATCTCTGTACCCGGTAATTTTACACCCTTAGCTCGCATTGTTGATTTATTTCCTAGCAAGCTATAACATTTAGGGCGCAAGAAACCCACTCGCTATATCCTAACCCTTTACTCTCATCCTTGAACTTGCCTATAACTGAATCAAGTCGTCTAGAATATAAAGGATGAGAAGGATCATAATTGGATGTGTCTAATAGGTCATCCGAAATCATCGCTTTTAATAAAATTTCTAATTTTAAATTTTTTATCTCCAAAAAGAAGCTGTCTGTATCACCCGCTACTAGATTTATATCACAATTATAAATATCACGATATTTTTGTAATTCAACATACTTTAACTGGTACATCCGTAGTTTGGATAAATCTAGAACTGATTGACCGATATAACTAGGTCTATCCAAACATATTGAGTCCTTATTAAGATGAGCAGCAAAAAGATCATCAGTAATCTCTATTGTTTTTCTAAATGCCGGTTTTGACGAATATGTAATTAACTTTTCAGCTGAATTACATAATCGCTAATTCATCTTCTTTTTAAGGTTCTCAACGGATTTACCATACAGACTGTTGTTATACAATTTAAATAAATCTCTATATAATTCACTAACTGCATTTGCACGAATGTTAGTGTTTTTATCGATATAATTTTTAAAAATATGAGCTTGCTTGTATTTAATAGCTCTATGTATATATGTAACCTTAGCCCCGAGAGAAAGATAAAGCCTGAGAAGCCTCCAATGAAGAACATAGTTCTTCTTAGGATAATTCGTGAACATTAACTTCTCAACTTTTGAATTTGGTGGGCACATCTTTTCCGGTCCAATCGGAAAGTCATTTAAAAAATCATGTAAATAATCTGGAATCTCGATATCAACTTCCATAGTATATCCACATGGAAGGATTTCAATATCCACAACATTCGCACATTCACTCAAAACCTCATCCAAACCATCATACAACCAAGTAAAATCAGCTTAAGGAAGACTTTGGCTGAGAGCTCAACCATGCAGATTATTTATATCTATGTACAATAATTCTGTATCCTCCGAAGCAGCAATGTAATGTTTGTTAACAAATGTTAACCCACTCCGTATTCCACCTTCGTAAAAATTGAACATTTCCATGTCCTGTAAAAGTTCAATGGGTTCCGTTAATGTCATAAGCGCTGAAGTCCATGACATACCCGGAATTCCATAAAAGTTTAGAGGTTCAAGATATTTGTAAACAATAGCCTTGGCACGGAATTGTTGAAAATAGTCCGCAAGGAAGAATACGTCAAGTTTAAGGTAAATTAACATATAATCACGCAAAGTACTACAGTTTTGCTGCGTTCAGATTAGTTGTGCCCTATCGTACTCATCTTCACTTACGCCCTCCAAAATTAGAGGCAACTCATAGGTAGTCTCAAGAACTTCCTCAGAAATAGCGAAATTATACGGAAAAATACCTTTACAGTCGACTATAGAACCTTGAAAGACAGACGAAGTCAATGGAAGAGAAGTTAGTGTTTTGACAGCCTTAGCTAACGAACAATTAACAAATTGCATACTATCGATAAAGTGAGCAGCCAATTTGTTAATGTGAACAATTAACGAAATAAATTTTTCTGTAGAGGTTAGTATGATATATAAATTCCATGAAGGAAAGCGATCGAGACCATATTTTAAAATATGGTGAAGGTCATACCCTCTTAAATTATGAAACTGTCGAACCTATCAATTTATCACCTTCCGAATCATAGTACGGAATAACAATTTCAGTTGCAATTTCCTCAATTTTCTTAAGAAAATCAGGAATGCAATCAAGACCATAAAAGTAATAATATGATTTTGTGTTAGTGTAATTATTAATTAATAAAAGACCTGCTGCAATAGGCATATGAATTTGATGATGTCTATCATCAGGAGGTAAAACCGATTCAAAATCAGCATAAATCACAAAAGGCGGGGTGATATGTTTTGAATAATTTAGGAATTCTAAATTTTTATTTTCGGGGAGCGTGTATAGGGTTTTGCCAGTCTGATTTTTGGCGCATAATGCAACATGTGTATTGAATGCATTATATAATCTAAACCCATTAAGGCATTGTGGACACCAACGGCATCTAATTTGAATTTTACAGTCAAGGGTTTGATGGCAATTTATTAACCTATCAATATTGGTCACTGCGGTATAATGATATCTATCCTTATTTTCAAGCAATAATAAATAAATAGGGTTTCCGTCAGTGACTTTGCTTCTATGTATCAAACTTAAATGAGGATGGTGAAAGACATAACTATCTGGAACCTCATCAATTATAACAGTTGGTGTGTACGAAAACACATTTATTGCTAATTTTAAAGTCAAATTTTTCTTTTCAAACTTTGGGATATTTATTAATTTCATGGGACAATCCGTGACCTCATCGTATTCTAAATCGTCTAAAAACTCTGTATATTTAGAGACTCTTTGGGGATTTTCACCAATTATATCTTTCTTTAATAAATAAAAAATAGAGTAAAGGAAGCACTTGTCATCATTGTTTTTTATATTTACTATATCTCCTTTATTTTTCAATGCAGAAGGGGTTTTAATATATTTATGTCCAGACAGACGATTAATAGGAGCATATTTAGTTAAAATAAAGTGAATTTCCATAATATTAATAACACGCCATCCACTGCCTAAATGGGTGAATTGTTCTATTTTTTCATTAAGCTTATTAACCCCTTCGCTTAAAAAGTTATTCGAAAATGTCTCCGCATTATTCGAAAAATAATTGTCACGGATCTCATCATCTTTTTCAAATTTAATTAATATTGCGAATTGAATTTTAACGCTCCCCATTTTATTTATTTCTAAAATTAATTTATTACTGATTCGCCCAGTTAAAGTTATTGTAATTAGTTGCGCGTTAGATATATCAAAACGTAAAGTTTTGATAGCGCCATTTAAATTTACTTAAATGTTCGGCTCATTCTCTAATACAGAACCTCCGAATTGTATAATATTATTATTTATAATATTTTCATTATTTATATCTGGTATCATATTTACATTATTTATAATAGGTATAATATCATTACTTATAATATTTTCATTATTTATAGTAGGTATAGTATTTTCATTAATTATAATAGGTATATTATTTACATTATTTATAATAGGTATATTATTTATAATATTTTCATTATTTATATCTGGTATAATATTTACATTATTTATATCTGGTATAATATTTACATTATTTATAATATTAGAGTCATCATCATCACTGATTTCGATGACTTCTTTTTTAATTATTTTATTAGGGATATTAATTTTAATATGTGCAGCAGGTCTTTTATTCGTTTTATTTTATGTAGTTTTATTTTGCTGTATATTCAAAATATCTATGTTATTTTTATTAATTTTCTTAAACAGTTTAATTTTATTAGACTTAAAAGAATTTAAATGAACCTCATGTTCCCTATAACATTCTTTATATTTAATGCTCTGGGAAGTTTTGCATATGGCGCAGATAAAAAGTCGATGCCATTAAATCTATGGCGGTAATATTTTTTCATTTCTTTATGGCAACTTTCATGATGTTGCAATGATGAGATGCAATATCTCGGATAAAAAGTGCTTAATAAAAAATAATAAATTAATGTACAAAACCTATATAAAATATCTAATAATTTTAACTATTAAATAAAACCTATATAAAATATCTAATAAAAATAATAATATCTGCATGCTCACTGCAAACTATTAAATAATTTCTATATAATGCATCTATTAAAATAATTCCTATATAATTCAATAACAATTACTGTAAAATTTATAATAAAATAATTCCTATATAATTCAATAACTATTATGGCAATATATTTGTTTCTTTATAATTTTAACTTATTATGGTAATATCTGTTTCAGTAATAATAGTTGTTTCTTTTTAATTTTAATTGATTATAAATTAATGATATTTGAAGTATTATTATAATAATACTTTAAATTTCATCAATTTAAAATATTTTTAAAATATATTTATCATAAAACTTATAGATTGAAAAATAAATAGAACCTTATTATAAATTATTGATATTTGATGTATTATTTTAATAATACTTCAAATATCATTAACTTAATTTCTATAAATAAATAAAAATAAATAAAAAAGAATCATCATCCTCTATAGAAAAGAGGTCCTCCATATCTTCCCCAGAAACTGGGGCATCATCAGGAACATTGGCATCCAAATCAACTAAACCGTTTTTTTAAATATATAGAAAAAATAAAATTAAAATTTACCATCATCTTCGATAATCATAACATCATCATTTTCAAGATCTAACTGATCTTGCAATTCAGTTAATGTAAACCAGTCTAAAATAATAAATAATATAATAAAAAATTAAATTAAAAATCCTTACCAGTTTCACTTGTTAAAAGATTCCTTAAAATATTATTGTTGTTCATTTTGGCGATTTTTTGAAATTGGCAAATTTTTGAAATAATTGTGTAGGCATGCGTTCTTTGTAAATCACATACAAACAAAAGTATGTATGTGTTTTCTTTGTAAATTACATACAGTCTTGAGTGTGTATACATGCAGCCATGCACTTATCATGTGATGATCACGCCCTTGTCATACACTGTCTTTGTGATCACGCACTTATTATGCATTGTCTTTGTGATCACGCATTAGCTTATTAACATTAATTAATTAAACACGTAATAATAATAATAATAATAATAATAATAATAATAATAATAATAATAATAATAATAATAAAACATAGCAATAAAACATAACAATAATAATAAAACATTTATTAAACATCACATTGCTTGGATAATAACCAAGCTAAACAATGTTGACCACATGTTAATGTCCATGGTTTTTGAAACAAGTTTTATTATAAACAATAGGTTTACCCATTGTTTAAAGTTTCGAAACCATTAAAGCCGGATAATAGAAACCCATAGGATCAAATACAGATATCTTGCTAGGTTTCATATATACTGCTAACCAATGTTCTCCACCGAGATGAGACGATTGAGTATTGACGATTATGGCTTGATTATTACGTAAATATGGAATTTTATCAAGAGGAAAAACTCCTAAAAATTCATGTCCTAGTATTTATTTTCCAATTCAATAGACCTGAACAGAACTACATCAATAATATTTAAAAAAACATTTAAAAACTTACTCCATGACAAATTTTCATAAATTATCTATACATTTATACCAACATTTTCAAACAAGTAATGTTCGTTCAAACTAGTAATGTTCGTTCAAACCAACAATGTTTGAACTCTGTTCAAACTAGTACGGTTCTGTTTGCAGTTATTTGAACCTCATTTTCAAATACTCCATATATTACAACATGTACCGGTTCAGTTGTAGCTTTAGCAAACTTTATCTCTAATCGTAAATTTCCATTTTGAGGTAATTGACTCTGATTTAAATCAAAATCGGGTGCCAAAACAAATGTAAAGAATGGATATTTGCTTTTAAAATCTTCAAGTTATACTACAATTAAGGTTTTTATCCAAATAACCCATATTTCTCACTATACTCTGCATATATGTAGCACAATAATTATCATTATCAAAATCTTGAGTATATGTTTCTCTATAATCACTATTTTTCGATAAAGTTAGCGATGTTACTCCAAAATTTTTGAAAATTGAGCTCGATGTTAAGTTAGATTCATTATATTGAGATTCACTTTGAAATGTTACCAATATAAAGTTGGGCATTCTTCTATTTCCAAATATTTGTTCCTTATAGAAAGAAGCTGAACCTTTAGCAATAGCAAATTGAACAATTTCTTTTGTTTTCAATAGATATATTTTATGCTTAGAATTAAGTCCCAGTTGATGACCGGCTAATACAGAGGGCTCAACACAAACTCTTCTCACCAATAATTTTGCATCAACTAATTGAAGAATTGGTGTTGTGGTGGCACTTGTTAGTGATAATGCAGACTCAGATCTTTTTAATCTAATGTGTACATTAACACATGGGAGTAAATATTTGGGTTGATCCATAAAATCGAGTTGTAATGATGAGCACGTGGTAAATAATTTCGAGCCTTTAATCAACTTTTTCCTATCGTCATCACTACCATAACCCATATGAGTTAAACATGTATTTTTAGTATCGGTATTGTAATTTATAATAGTTTCTATTAGAGCTTTGTGAATATATGTACTGTTACCACCCTCAATCTTGATATTATTAAATCCGAGAACTGCATCTTTAAAAAGTGTATGAAACAAGAAATTGTTTGGTATTACATCACTAGGTTCACCTAACGGTTTTCTATCTTTATCTACAACTTTGATCTGGACAGTTAACAATATATCGTTCAAATCTAGATATTCAGTTTGGTAACCATTAATATAAAATTCAATATCAGTTCTACTATCCATAATAGAATTCATCGGGAATACATCTTCAAAGGCCCCCATTTCAATTACTGCTTAGGGAGATAGTCTATCAAATAAACACAATTCAAATTTACCGCAAATCATTTTGAAATATAATTCCATGTCCTTTCATTCGTTTGTTTATATGTTTATGATGTCTTTTACGTTTTTGAGCCGGTGCAGGTTCTTGTTTTTGAAACATACCTGCAACACTTGGTAGAACTTTCCCTAACTCGGATAATGCATTTGATTTCAGCGATGGTAATATTTTCTGCTCATTCATTATCACATCTTTAGCAGTTTTCATACCAAAACTACCAAGGCGTTTAAGAATAGGAAGTGCAAATCTACCAATTGTTCTCAACCATCCTGATCCATACTGTTTACCAATAAAATATGGTAATTCACCTCCACTTTGGCTACCACTATACATACTAATAATATCGTTATTGGCCATCTAATTTACGAAAATGTAATGTCAAATAAGCTTTGTATCTTTACTAAATTCAATAAATTTACAGCTATCATCACGAATATTTATTTCTATATTGTTTATACATGATGTTGATACCGGTAAGTACATGGCATCATCGATATTTATATGGAAAACATCATCCTGATCATGTTTATCAACCCAAACAGATTTCAATAGAGGAACCAAAGAATCACCAACAATTATAGGATCGATGATGTTAGTATATATGAACATTTGCCTATGAAGTTTTATTATTTTTGGTTTGCGTACACCAAAAGCACTTGCCCTATATGTTTGCTTATCTAATCCCAATGTATTAGCCAAATTTTTATCAAATGTAACTTCACAAATGTTATTATTCAGACTGAATTTACATAATCTATCTTTAACAAATTCAATAGTTTTAAATATATGTAAACAATTGAATGAAATATATTTATGTAATTCTTCAAGCGTTTCAATATATAAATCATTAGTAAATGTAAATGTATCTTCCACCTCATTAATATATGATACAGATATTTTGATGTGTTCGGTCGTTACACTTTTCTCATCAAATGTTTTGAAACGTAATAAGTATTCAGTACCAGGAACAACAATGCTAAGCTTATCACTACTCATTCGCTTGGCGTCATCAATACTTTCAAATTTTATTGTAAATGGACTATAATCACAACTAACATTCAATCCATCTTTGAAAAACATGCCACTATTTTCATCTAAAATCTGATTCGGAATATGACAATTTCGTTCAAAATTATTGATTGAGAAAATACCACTACAGGTTTTGGGAACACGTTTCTTGTAACCGATTTTACAATGACTATAAAATGGGAATGTATTGTACACAAATGTAAAGTCTTGCAAAGCAACTTCCCAATTTCCATGTAAATAAATGGGATTTTGAAGATCAACCATAAATTTACTTGCTTGATTTTTCGGATGGATTAACGGGAAACTATTGCTCGGTAAAATTGTATAGAAACTCATTTTACTAGGTCTTTTGAATATATCCATGAGGGTATTTGATATCCATGCCATTTGACATAGTATTGTTTATTCTTACCCACTATTTTAGTTTTCAATATTTTCTGAATTCTGAACACTGTAGGTTTGGAAATAACTTGTAATTCCTGTTCATAGAATTTCCCTTGTATTACATTGTTATCACTATCTTTAATAACAAACATTACAGGACTCTGTTTAGTATTAATTTTAATAATTTGAAATACCTCATCACTCCAATTACTATCGAAATTTTTGATGAAAAGTGAAGCAGATATTTTACTAATTCTAACGTAATCACCAACATTATATATTTTTGTTTTGTAATAGCAACTGTTTTAGACTGTAATGATTTAGCTAATATTTTCGAGCTGATATCTACGGGTCTCAAACCATTCAGACCTCGATGTGATGAATTATTATAACTAACAAGTATTTTCGGTAATACATTTATCCATATTTTATTACCTTGATGCACGAAATATTTTTTCAATCTATCCCTCAATGTCCGGTTAAATCTTTCAACATGTGCGGCTTTGTATTGAGAACGTACAGAATAATGATTTATTTTGAGACGATCCAGGATTTGCTTAACTTTACTATTGTAAAACTCCTTGCCTATAATAATAATAATAATAATAATAATAATAATAATAATAATAATAATAATAATAATAATAATACCTAAATCGGTTTGCAAATTGTCCGGATGACCATTTAAAATAAATTATTAATTGCTTTAGATATTTCCTCTGCAGATTTTGTCTTTGTTGGTACACCGCGAGAAAAACGACTGAAAACATCAATACACGTTAAAATATATTTATAACCCTTGTTAATCTTTGAATACGGTATCATCTCCATCAAATCCATTTGCCATAAATCATTAATACCGAATGTCTTATAAGCTCTTGTTGGAAATATTTTCCGCATTGGTTTGTTAAAACTGTACGCAAGCTGATCTGACAACCACTTTTGCGTTTCCTTTTTCGACTTTGGGACTCTTTTCTTTAACTTTGCCACTCCACCGAAACCTGCTTCGTCTTCTGGGTTCGTCCAAATCTTCTCCATTACAACACGATGATTTAAATTTTAATTTAACATTAGGTAATGATTGCCCCATCGTTTATTTCTCCGATAAAACCACCTTGTTGTTTATATATGATTTTTCTCATTTGCTGTCGATTTTTATTATTTACTAGTGATAACAAAGGCTTACGATGTTTATTCAATACTAGTTTTTTAGAATTACTGATTTTAATTTTACCTCTGACTACTTTTAGTAGAATTTTGAGTAAATCATCGACAATAAAATTTGGAAATTATTGTAAAATAGACATTCTTTTCATACTCGATGCCTTTAACAATGCATTAAAATATGGGAAACTCCTATAATTTTTTACAATTTTAACTTTTTTCTTACTCTTTTTAATAATGTTTTTTGAAATTAGATTCATTGCATGGTAATTCTCGGTTATTAATTTTTTAGATGGTGTATAACTGGTTTTTGGTGGAACTTTGTTTTTCTTTTTAATACTTTGTCTACGTTTTCGGATATTTTAAGCCTGGATTTCATAAACATTTTTACATGTTAAAGTTTTCAACTTTGTTTATATACCATGGCACCTTTTTTATTGAAAATATCGGTTTATACCCGTAAATCATCATTGCATTGTTGTGTGAAATCAAGAAATATATATCCATGTGGTGATTTTGTAGCATCTTGAAATGCACTGATGAAAAAATTACGATTATTAGGGTATGCTTGTCGAGCAAGAAAATCAATAACTTTTGCATCTCTAGGATTCTTGAAAATAACTAAATATTGAACATTTAAATTCCTTGTTCGATGCGCGCCACCCTGATGAAATAGATTTTGAGTAATAAAGATCACAGTAACACCAACATGTCTACTGATTTTTGTGAATAAATTATTAAAATCCTTTTCTTTATTAGCTTCCTGATACAAATCATCGATAACGATGATATCACCTTTCCTTAAACGACTTGACCAGTTTTTATCGAAACCCTTTACTATTTTCATGTTTTTCAATTTACAGAAATTATCTTGAGTTAATCCATGTTCTTCATCTGCACCCTTATGCCAATAAATCTTGTTGAATTTTTTTTGAAATAAATTAGATTTCAGTAATTTACACACAAACATAGTTTTACCACTACCACTTGGACCGACGATTTGATATACAGCATCATTTCTTAATTTCATTATTAATTTGTATAATTATAGGTTTTTGTTTATATTATATGATTTAATGAACTCTTCCTAAAAATCATATATATAGCTTAATATTTCTTTACTGTTTAATTATGTTATCAAATATAAATTATAAAGGAACTTTCGATGTATCAAAAATGACATTTCCGATTGGTAAACCCCAGCAAATTGTTGATAGGAGTGGAAAATACCCTATAATATTTTTCAAATCCGGCAAATGCAGAATCATGGGATGTAAGAAACCTTTAGATGTCAATAAATTACAATATAGAATAAAGGATATTAAAATACAGTCAATTACAGTTACCATGGATATGGGACAATCTATCAATCTATACAGCATGTCAATAAAATGTCTTTGTATGTTCGAAGCAGAATTATTTCCTGCAGTGAGGCTTTTAAAATACAACCCAATGTGTGTTAACGTGTTTGCCAGTGGCAAAATAGTCATATTAGGGTTGCGAAATCTAGAGTACAAAAATATTGTTTGTGACATACAAAATGAAATCACTGGATTGGTCGATATCTGATTGGCTAATGATTAATTAAAACACCTTGGTTATTCATTTCATTTCATTTTTAAAAATCAAACTACACCGAAGAAAAATATGCAGAAGAAAAATACCAGTCAATATGGTAAATTTATTATTTATTTATTTTCTTTTATTATTATTATTATTATTTATTTAGACACATATGCCCCTATGGTGATTGAAAGAATTATTTATTATTATCCTCAAATGAAGGAAATTTTGAAGATCAAGGAGCCTGCAATGATTGAAGCTGCAATATATGAAGAAACCAGAATTATGATTTCCGAGCTGATTAAGCAAGCTCTTTGGGACAATAAAATCAACCGCATGGTCAAGGAAATGGAAACGGAATACCCCTGTATTCTGGGTTGCAGCTGCTGTGATTTCCGGTACCAGCGCTATGTGGAATGGAATATTACAAATTCAATAAGAAATTTGCAAAAAATGAAACTTTTAAGAAAATAAATGTTTGGGATTTTATTTTTGTTTTGTTTTGTTTTGGTAGTTTTATTTTGGTGGTGGTAACAATAATAATAATAATAGTAACAATAATAATAATAATAATAATAATAAATGTTTCTTATTTTATTTTGGTAGTACTAGTTTTATTTGGTGGTGGTAATAATAATAAATGTTTTGTATTTTATTTTGGTAGTACTAGTTTTATTTGGTGGTGGTAATAATAATAAATGTTTTATATTTTATTTTGGTAGTAATAGTTTTATTTTGGTGGTGGTAACAATAATAATAATAATATTTATAAAAATAATAATAATAATAATATTGATAATAATATTGATATTAATAATAATAACTCGTAATAATAAAACATGTGATATTAATAATGCATTTTATATAGATTATGTGTGTAAAATCATTTACAAACTCAATGGGTTAATTCACATACAGTTTTATATATTTTTGCAGTCACGCACTTATCTTGCACTTATCATGCACTTATCATGCATTGTCTTTGTGATGATGCATGATTCTTATTGGTTAATCATTATCTGTCAAGGGTATAAAATCGCGTCACCACCTTATAAAGATCATAAATCAAACATGGCCAAGAAAATAAGTGTCCAACCAGTTCAGATGTTCCACAATTATAAAATGTATTTTTTAAAGGAGCCAATCAATATGCAATTAGCAAATCCAGTCAAACTCAATAAAACGCAATTTCAATCTCTTGCTGGGACTCTCTCAATGTTAGATATCAAGGATATTGATAATACGTTCAAAAAGATCAATTCCAATTTAAAATGCAATGAAAATGCTTTCTTCATCAGTCAATATACCTGATATTATGATGCATTTACAGAAATAGGTTTCAAAGAACAGGTAAACTGGTATATAACAATAACAGTCCAAGGGTATAAAGCTGATAAAAATGATGTGCTTTCTCCAATCTGGAAAATTGTTACTGCTAGACTTTCAAAATTATTTTAATGTATAGTGTTTAGTGTTTAATAAATGTATTAATGTTTCCTTTGTTATTCTATAAACAAAATTATAAGTAGTTTTAAAATAGTTTTAAAATGATGTCTGAAAAAGGTAAAATATAAAATAATTAATTAATTTTTGTTTAGAATATTTAATAAACTTTTTGTTTGATAAACTCGAAGAAATAACCGGTGTAAAAATTAGAGATATGTTGACTCTAGTTGAAGCAATGAGTAAAGAAGATTCACGTTGCGATTCTAAATGTCAGTGTGATTCTGGATGTCAGAGTGATAATACTGAAATTGTTAATGATGGAGAAATTAATACTGAAATTATTAATGATTCTGAAGAAGTTATTGATGATACACTTATTAATGATGAAGAAGAAGATACTACCGAAATTATTAAAGATGAGCCTACCGAATATAAGAATTGTATTGACCATGTTATAGAAAATATTATGATAGAATATTGTGGTGATGAAGAATGTACATGTAATAATCAATAAATCTTTAAAAATGTAGTTTTTTATTAATAATAATAATAACAAAGAAATATTTATTAAAATCTATGATAAACTTTATTACATAAATATAAAACAGATAATCCAGTAAATAGTTTTAATAAAAATTTGCAATTTTCGATATAAATATCAGAGCGTTTGGCTTCTGTGGCAATTTGAATAAATGCTGTCCATCCCCCGTTTGTTTCTACTCACGGATCAATTTTTGTTTCTATTACCTAAATAATGATAAATTAATAACAATATAAAGTAATATACCTCTATAGACCATTGGAAATAATTTTCATAGTCGGATCCAGATTTTAATATCATGTGTTTCATATGCATTAATCCTACTATTATTTGCATCCATTTATTATTTTCATCGAACATATAACTAAATAATGATTGGAATGCCTTCTTTCTCTCCAATGTTGGCAAATTGAGAATTTTTTCATAATCAAATGGAATGCCTTCTACGATTTTCTCGGTACGGTTTACCATGAATTTTATGTTTTTAATGATATCATCTTCCTCTCTATTATTAGAGACCAGCTCATTCAACAAAGTTATAAAAAATTTAGTTTCTGGCATTTTATAAAAATATTTGAAAGTGTAAGCTTATTTATACTATATTCGACCAATCAGAATCATGCAATACTAAGAAAATATGTAAAAATATATAATGGAAATGGTAATGATGATTTGTTGGCACTGTTAACTTCTTTCAATTTGTTGTCACCACTGTTAACTGGTTGTTGTAATTTCATTATACGATTGAACTGATCAGTTGTTTTATTAGAATAAAATTTTATACTATGTTGAACTTGATTCAACATTTTTTCATTAAGTTTGCGATTTTCTTTCAATTCTAAAATTGATTTTCTTAATTCATTTTGGATAATACCAATGGTCTTATTTAGATATATAATATCATCATATAATTCGTATTTAGCTCTTTTTAAAGTCTCATATGTATGTTCAAATCGGAATTCTAAATTACTCATTCTTTCAGATAATCTTTTGACTGGAGTTTTCAAATATCTAGGCCTATCTATCATATACAAAATATCCATCAATACGGCCGTATCAGGACATACACATCTTGTTGAATTTTTACCTTGAACGGTTACAACAATTGAGTTGATCATATTAAAAACTAATATTATTATTAAAATTTCTTTAATCATTTTCAAATCTATATAAATTAATATTTATTGTTTATAGCTAAAAGGTTGTATGTTTAACTTTTCATTGGTCTAAATTAGTATAAAAGTAATTTTTATTTCAATTTTTATCAATATAATGGATGTACCAAGCGCAGTTCAAGCTTTGAATGAAATTAAACATTATGGTAATTAATAATTACTATATATTATTATTAACTATTTGATAGATGATTATTTTAAAGTTATTAAAGAATGTCTAGAATTCTATTATCCAGAAATAAATGAAATCTTGAAGAATAAACCAAAATCAATAATTCCAGATTTAGTCTTTAATTATACGTCAATATGGATATTTACCGTAATCGACGAGTTCCTATAGGATGTGAAGCAAAACAAATTGGCAAAAGATATGGAACCTGAATATCCATGTGGTGATCGATGTCATTGCTGTGCGGCACGATATCGAAAGTATGTTATCGAAAGTATTATGATTGAATAAAGCTCTTCGACAATATTATTATAGTAGAATTATTTCTTTATAATAAAAGTTTTTATGTAAATGTCTTGGTTTTTTATTATATAATATTAATAATAATAATAATATTAATAATAATATTAATAAAAATAATAATAAAAATAAAAAAATTTACAAAATATATACTACTTATAAAAAATAAGTAGTAAATTAAAATTAAAAAATGTTGAAAAATAATATGACCTTGAGAAATTTTGAATGACCTTGAGAAATTTTGATGAGTCATCCAACGACCTTGACCTACTTTTGAATGACCTTGACCTACTTTTGAATGACCTTGAAAATTTTGATGACTCATCCAATGACTTTGAATGAGTCATGGTCTTTGTTTAAATGACCTTGGAAAATTTGATGACTCATCCAATGACCTTGAATGACTCGTGGTCTTTGTTTAATTTACCTTGAGAAAACTTTGATGAGTCATTGTCTTTGTTTAAATGACCTTGAGAAAAATTTGATGAGTCATTGTCTTTGTTCTAAAAAATTGTACTTTTAAACTTAGAAAAAAAATTTGCCGGGGGGGTATGTGAGCTAGATGGCCTCTTAACTAGATGGCCGGTATAGCACTACTTTATTATTATCATTATTATTATTATTATTATTATTATTATTATTATTATTATTATCATTATCAAGTTTTTAGTAGGGATCCTTCCTTATTCCTCAGCTTTATAAAATAATTTTCTTATATAAAAATTTAACCGTAATCCATCCGCATTTTACAGTTTTCGATAAAGTATTTTCATCGATTTGGAAAAATTGAGCAACGTTCCGCTCTTATTTTACGCGTTCCATTTTTACTTTACTATTTTTGCTAAGCATTTAAATTAATTCGGAAAATTTGAGCAGCATCCTGCCCTTATTTTACATTTTCATAATAATCTTATACCAACAGTTGAGCCGCATTTCACTTTTATTTTGCTATTTTCTATAACTATTTTAATTGATTCGGAAAATTTGAGCAGCGTTTCGCCCTTATTTTACAGTTTTTATGATAAATGTTTTAACTATTTCCGAAAATTTGCGCAGCGTTCTGCCCATATTTTCCGTTTCAATTCAACATAATTTATTTAATTCTTATATATTATTTAAAAACATTATTTTTCATGATTTTAGTCGTTTGGATTAATCTTTTTCCGATGGCTATTCATTTTAACTGTTGCAACGATTTCGCAATTTTCCCCGCTACCCTTTCCCTCTCTTTGTCCTTATGATCTATTTATGTTCATATTATATTTAATGAGTGCCCACTGGACTACTCAGTGTTAGTGATTTTTAGGTCTATTTTTCAGGAAACAGATGATAAAGAAGCCGTCACAAGACTACTCCTTTACCTTCCAATTTCCCCTACATACGGATAATATTGACGTTCCAGCTCCTGCGTTCCGCACGCCGGAGCCTTCACGGGCACGAACTATTGGCGATTATAAACGCACTTACACAGTTCGATAGATTATGTGTGATTTTAATTACTTGCAGTTTTTGGCTGTGGGCCACAAAAATAAAAATATAAAAAAATTAAATGTTACCATCTAAATTCTATAAAAGTTTCGAGGCATAAATATATATTCTCATATAAATTCTTCATTCATATCATAAAATTCCATAAAGATTCTCCACATAAACCCTTCGTTTCATATCATAAAATTCCATAAAAATTCTCCACATAAACTCTTCGTTTCATATCATAAAATTCCATAAAAATTCTCAATATAAACTCGGAAAGTAATACCACAAATCGACAACAGTAATTTAAAATCAATCTGACCAGCTACAGCTAACAGTAAAATTAAATTTTTCTCTCCGCATACAGCCTGTTAATTTTGGACTGATCTTGTCTGGTCAGTTTGGCTGTACACAGTCTGTCAATTTGGTTGAAATTTGGTTTTCAATTTTGTGCTGAAAATTTGTGAAAATACATCAGTATATATACCTACAATTCGACCTCAACCTTGCGTGTTATTTTTATTGCGATTAAACAAATTTGACGTTGAAATTATTTGTGTTATCTAAATTAAATTTTTATATTAATTTCTTAATTTAAATTGGTAATTTATTTTTAACATTTTTAATTAAATTTATTCAGCTAAAAATATTTTATTTTTATTCATTTAATTCATTTATTTTTACTTTTATATAAATGGTCATTTTACGGTCAAATTTTTCTTGTTATTATGTTATGTTTTATGTAGATTTCGTGCGGTTCTTGATGCATTTTGTATTTATTTTATTTTACTTTTATGTTTTTAATTTTATATTTATTTATATTCTCTCAGATTTTAAAGTGTTTAGTTGGTGTTGTATATTGTATTTTAAGTTATCTTGGTGCTGGGTTTTTGTGCTGTATTACTGATGCATTTAAACAATTCTCAAGGCTATTTGTGTGCTGGCCCAACACGCTATAGGCGGAGAAACCGCACTTACACAGTGTGACTAGTTATGTATGAGTTTAATGACTTGTATGTTGTGTGACTGTGGGCCATAAAAATTTCGACATTGAAGACTCATTCGTTATAAATATATATTTTCAAATCAATACATTATTCATAGATTCATCCTTGGTCATTTATCCATACACGTTCATCCATACAAGTAGGGCTTACATATAAGGTGCTTGATTTCGTATTGTGGAAATTTTTGCCGAGAGTTGCTCCTTAGATGTGTAAGTTTCTAGCGAAACGTAATTTGTTCACTAAGTGAAAACTGATTAAAATTCTGTGAAAATGGATTGGTATATATACCTGTTCTGTGACCCTAGCCTTGCGTGCTAATTTTCATGCGATAAAACAAAATTTGACCTTGATATTACTTGTCTAATCTAATTCTAATTTTTATTATTTTTTCGATTTTATTTGACAATTTATTCATTAACTTTTTATTTTAATCATTTCTGACTAAAATTATTTTATTTTTATTCAATTTATTCATTAACTCTTTTCTTTTTCCGTAAATTGTCAATTTTCGGTCACATCTTTTGTTATTATGCTATTTTTATGTCAATTCGTGTAGATCTTGGTGCATTTGTGAATATTTTAATTTACTTTTATGTTTTTTCATTTTATATTTTTATTATGTGTTTCTCGCATTTTGGGGTTGTTATTTGATGTTTATGTGTCCGATTTTAAATTTGCATGTTGTGTTTGCGTGCTATTTCCAATCCATTTAAACAAAACTTTGTACTAGCCCAACACTAAACTAATTATGGTCTATTGTGCTTCAATAAATATTATTAGATAATGAAATAATTTTTTCTTTGTCAAAATTTACCGGCCCACAGCCGAAATAACACTACAATATATCGAAATCTTATATATCCTACCAAACCGTGTAAGTGCGGTGTAATTTCCGCCAATGATTCGTGCCCGTGAAGGCTACGGCGTGAGAACGCAGTAGCTGAAACGTGAACTGATTTTGTTCCGTATAGGGAAAATGGGTTGAAGGGGGAATAGTCTTTTGGCTATTTCGTCGTCACTCAATTCCTATAAAGTCGATCTAAATTCATAATGACAAAACGGCTTAAAATCAAAACACTGAGTAGTCCAGTGGGCACTCATAATTTGTAATATAAACACAGAATCGCCTAGGATCAATCAAGGGAGGGTACGGGAAATTTTTGCATGAAAGGAAATCGTTACTATGTCTAAAATTATAATAATAACAAAAACTAAATTTAAGTGATTTCCACTTAGTGCCGATAAAAATCCAATGCAAAACCTATAATTTTATTAAGCCAAACCCGTAAAAATCGACAATTAAATCTCCGAGTCGCAGTCAATTCCGTGTAACGAATTAATAACTAAGAATAAAAATTAGATAAGCAACCGAGATCACAACTGCTAACTATAAGGGTAAATTTGCGACGGAATTTAACGTTTAGTTTTTTTTTGGTTGGGAAAATAATTCTTTAAATTAATTTTTTTTTGAAGAACAGACGAGGGATAGGACACCCACAATTCCCCGGAGAATTAGTAGGTTATTACCTTACTAAAATTTAAGAATCAGTACCCAAATAATGATAAATTAAAACAGTAAATTACAGAAAAAAACTCAGATAAAATAAAATAACCCACCCGAAGATGATCGCTTTAATAAGATAGGTTACCAATACTGTTCAAATTTACCTTAACTTTGCGAAAATTAAACGAATAAAATCTCCTTCAAAATATACTATCAGAAGAGCGAAAAATGTTTATTCTATACATAGGTTTGTAGAAAGAAAATTTCTAAATTAGAATTATAGATATATTCAACATAGATGTAAATCTTTTCAAGAAACAGTGAAGTCATTGGAATTGACAATTGACCATCGATAATGAGTTCACAAAATAATCCACAACAATAGAACAACTAAGTCCATTGGAATCAAAATTGGTCATCAGTAGTAAGTTTATAACATAACTTATAACTAAGGAAATAATTAGGCCCATTTGAATTACAGATTGGTCATCCATCATAAATTTATAACGTAACCCATAATAATAGAAGTGACTAAATTCATCGGAATTGAAAGTTGGTTATCAACATTTAGTTCACAAAATAAACCAAAAAAGAAAAACAATTGGAATTGACAATGAACCACCGATAATAAATTCATAAGTTAAATAACATCAATTGACTGCATCTAAATTGAAAATCTACCACCGATAACAGATTACATAATATAAACACTAGGGGTAGGAATGAACAAATTTATTCAAATTGTTGTCCATCTTGGATGAGAGGCTTATGATGTTAATCCTAGTAGTAGATAATACAAATAAATACTATCATAAATAAAGACTTACTAGAGAACGAGTAACTATTAACAATATTCCTCGAGAAGATACATTCACCGCAAGTTCCAAAATAATTAGTGAATCGAAATACCTTGGATAAAAAAGAAAACATGAGGTTAAATTATGGGGAGAGCGAATCCGCTTGTGTCTTGACATTTTCTAAAATGTCAATCGACAAAGAATTAAAATGTTGATTCCACATTCACTCACCCAGTGACGAGGACACACGGACATGCAACTTTAAGAAATGGCGGGTGTGTCGACAGCGAAATTCAATTTCCCTATCCACGATGTGTGTGTCCACGCTCATATATAATGAATGTGCTTGACTAGTCTAACCGCACAAAAATGAATGATAAATTAAGATATCAAAATTCCTCAACCAAAGAGAAGAATTTACGATACTCAAACACGTCCAACGAAGACCTACAAAATCCATGACCAAGCTCGGAGATAGATGCACGAAGCCCTAGTTACACGAATTAAATGCAGGAGATCGTATACAGCTTCCAATGACAATCTAAGCCTGAAAAATGATGAAAAGAAAATAAATTATATTATAGAAATATAAATTATCTCACTAATTTACAATTAATGGATTTTGTGTCATATGTGAGCTCCAATCCATAAGAGCAGACCAATTTAGTTTATAAACCCTCAACGTGACCTGCGCTGCCAATCGTCGCACATCACCATCGTTCGAGCCCTTAATAAAATAGAAAAATGGATTAACACCGGTACAGTTTTCTCGTCGATTTTCCTTCAACGATAACGACAACACGTATGCTAACTTTCAACTTATGTATTTTAGTTTTTATTTAGTAATGATTACCTTAATTTTAATATTTAATCAATTTGTTTCATTTTTTAAAATTAATTGATCTATTTTACTTTAATACTTAAATTATTCGCCGCAATTTTAGCATTCGACTTAATTCCACCCATATTAACATTCGATTCATTTTGATGCAATTAAATTCCTTATGTATTCAAATCATTTCAATATTAGATTAACCCAAATTAATTTTTGCGCTCAGTCCATTTTAGTATTAAACTAGTTCAACTCGTTTTGGTATTTACTTAGATTATTAGTTCAGTAATTAATTTGTCCGTTTCTTTTTTGATTTATTGTTTAATTAATTTATTTTATTTCATTTTATGTAGTATTTGCATTATCTGCGTCAATGTTATTTAGTATTTCATGCATTTAGTATACTTCTAACAAGATTTTAGCGACCTATTTCCTTCGTCATTTGACAATGACGACGTCGTGTATTTTTAATATCTGATTCATATTCAAGGTGATCATAATTGTATTCTTATGCTGATTCGTTTGAGGAAGATGTTTCAAGATAAACTCGTTTGTTTTAGTCTATTCATTTCAACCTTAGGATGAAGGTAATTGACAATTAAATTCAATAATATTTAACACACTAGGATAATGATAATTAATAACAAAATAACTACCCAGAAATGACAACGATATTTGTATTTAATATCAAACCCAAATTGAATAGGCTGAAAGTTTAGAAAATATAGGTCTTATGCGATTAACGTTTAAATCTCCTCAATATAACTAACAGGTGTTTACTCGAAATCGAACGATCGGTGAGGTGTGAGGGTTGGAGCGACAACCGAGCTGAGAGTTGTCAAGAGGTCCCCGCAAAAAATCGAAATAAATTAACGGTAATAATGAGTCTCCGAAGTGCAGGCCCATTCGAATGCATTCCACCAGGAACGCCTAAATAAATAGATTATGCCCTGTAAGAATCAACTGCACCATGACCCTACTTCAGATTAGGACCCTGGCCGACCAACCCCATGACCCTTGAGACGACCCATAACTGTAAGAATTTAGACCCACCTAACTCATTATCAGAGACTTAAATGATAAATTATGTTAATTAGCGCATCGTTATTTTCAGAAAATTCATGGATTGACGCGTCCCGGATTACACTACTCATCCCGGCGCATTCAGCTGCACGGTGCCGGCAAGCGATGTGGGACGCGGGTTCTCGATCGCACCGGTCCGAGAATCCCGAATGGGAGACCAGACGAATAGCGATGACACAGACCTCCCATTCGTCACAATCAATCGAGAACCCAGTCGAAACCCGACGCGGGAGATAAGAGGACAAGCGGAGTATCTCCTTGCACGCTTAGAGGAACACCAGAAACAAACATATCGCCAAGTCCGAAGGGCACAACAACATTTAGACGAAATCAACCGGGATATCGAGGCTGGACTGATCCCAAGTACGGACGGGTACGCCCCTCCGTACAATACGTCTTTCAACTTAGACGATCCCCGGCTGAATGTACAAACGGAGGCTATTAACGTGGTGGTCCCACGCCGGATTTGGCCAGAAAGAGTAAGGAGAGCATACGAACCGCCAAACGCTCATCGCGAGCATCCCTATGCTCGGAGATTCCCGCGAAACAAACTGAAAACTAACTCACCACGATGATTTTTCTATTGTTTAGTGAAAATATATGTGTTAGTTAGGTTATTCTTTGCCTCGCTGAATAATAACTTAAATAGAAATAAATCACCCAAGTCATGTATCTGTACCATAAGGCCTAAGGACCCATAATAAACTTAACCACTATCTAGTAACGATGAGTAGATTTTACCCTTCTATTGTAGATATGAATTCCCACCAATTTCTACAACGAGAACTGACAAAGGTACAAAAGATAAATACAGATCTTCATCAGCAAATATTGCAGTTAACAAAAGAAGTCCAATTGATCAAGAACACCTGGGTGGAACCGAACAAGGTAAAAAGTCTATACCAAAAGATGACAGCTGTGCAGAAGGGTTGGGCTGAGGAAAATCAGCTTAACCAGAGCCAAAAGACACAAAAGACTGTCTGTGTGTCAAGAAGGAGCGGCAGTGGCCTACCCCCTTGTCTTCGCCCCGGCACAGTTGGCATACCGAGAGGCCACGTCAACTTAGAAACCTATCACCAAACCAATCAAACATCGCCCCGGAAAATCCAAGCGTGCTAAGCGTCGAGTGGCTCAGGTGAAAAACACTTAATCATGAAAAATGGTTCCAAATGTTTTATTGAATAAATAGTGTTGAATATCGTTTTTGTGTAATGAAATTAATTCCCATAGATTAAATTTAGTTTTATATTAACCCTATTCAAATAGTGTCTGTCCGATAGCGAGCCAAAGACACAAGTAAAGCCATCTACTATCAATAAAGGATGAGGACAATAAAGCGCACATAGACCTTCTAACGGTAATGCGTTGGACCCAGTTTGAGGTCGAGCCAGAGCAGTTCCTGTGTGGCGCTCACCTTTGAAGACCTCAAACACCAATGGTCTCACTTCCAACGTTGCTTAGCAACGGGTAACCATTGGGGACGAATAACTATTTACATCTGGAGTCAAGGTTGTTGAAACCATAAACCCCACAATATATTGACATTGGGAATAAGTCTCTCCAAAGGTCATGATAGTACGATTTGAAGTAAAGTGAGTAAAGGACCTAAAGAGGATAAGACGAGCATAGACCTTCTATCGGTAGCTCGCTGAACCAGCTGTAGACCGGTCTTAGCGGTTTTGGAATCAAAGCTCACCATTGACGGTCACAGAACCATTGGTTACAGTACCAACGTTGCCTAGCAACGGGTAAGCAGTGGCAGTCAGGAAGAGTTATATGATTGGGGTCAAGGTCACAACAACCACCTATAACCCCACAATATTTCCAGTTTTTGGCCAACATACATAAATGTGTGGGGTTTTTGGTGGTGTCATGTCATTGACCTTGACCCCACATGAAAATTGTTGTCTCTCCACCAATGGTTACCCGTTGCCAAGCAACGTTGGCAATGCAACCACTGGTTATGGAATCGCCAAAAATGAGCGCCATATAGGAACTGCTAAGGCCTGATCCCATAGCGGGTTCAACGCACCACCGATAGAAGGTATGTGTGCGATTTCTATTTCCGGTTCCTTTCTCTTGTAAGTACATTCCGTCGTCTCTCTCTCTCTGATTAAATCTTTATTAACTTGCGTAGATATTCTTAGTTATAATCAATAAATTTAATAAGCGTGTAGACATTTCAACTAAAACATTTATTTGTTATAACATTTTTCATTTTGGTTGCTTTGTCGATCTCATCGCTCGTTCGATTTTCCCTGGACGACGTTGAGGTGGCTTTACAGCCGGTTTGGTTGCGTTTGTGGCGTCGCGATACGCCAGCTGGGCCGGTGTGAAAACTAGGGGGTAGGTGACAGCTTGGCCTTCTTGGCAGGCCACTAGCGCCACCTCTAGCCCGAGAATTTGCGTCTTCATGGCCTGCGTCAATCGCTTCTCTTCAGCCCATCCACGTTGGGCGGCGGTTACTCGTTGGTACAGGACCTTCGCCTTAGATGGCTCCACCCATGTCGATTTTATGCAATGAATTTCTCTGGTTAATTCTAGCAACTGTCGGTGGAGATCTGTATTCTCCTTCCGGGCACTTTTTAGAGCCGCATCCAATATCACGCTAGAATCCATTTCTACAATAAACAACCATTAATAGATTATTTTGACTAATATAGAATTAATTTATTATTAATTTTTTTTTATTTTCTATACGTTAAAAATATATCTACAGGGGTATGCAATATGAAAACAGTTGAAGAAAACTAAATGTAAGTACGTAAAACAATAAATCCCGACTAATTTATTTTATTACATTCAGTTAAAATGAGATCGCGAATGATAGTCTTCCGTTTTTTGTCTTGTTATCCTTCGTGCAAAGGAATGTTCCCATTCCCGCCCGTATCCTCTTGCTTCTGTCCTCATTTCTCTTGGGAGAACCTTTTTCAGTATGGACACAGTCATTGACGGAATTTGTCGGTTCACTCTAGGATCGTCGAGTTCGAATGAGATGCCGTACGAAGGTGCATACCCATCCGTGCTCAGAATCAGGCCAGCCGCGATATCTTCGTTAATTTGTTGTAATTGCTGCCGAGCTCTCTCCACTTGTTGGTTGATCCTCCTCTGATGGGCTTCTAGGCGGGCCAAGAGTTCTTCCGCGTGACTCCGGAGCTCGCGAGCCGGATTTCGCCCAGGCTCTCGTTTAATTGCCACATACGGCTGTTCGACGTCCTACGTTCCACTTTGTACTCCGAACCTCGATTCTCTTACTGGGGAAATCGAGTATCCCGCATCCCACATCGCCTGTCTGCATTTTGCGGCGGCGTGAGATGAGAATCTTATTGTTATTCGGGATTCATCCACCCATGAATCTGTTAAAACGAATAAAATTAAATTCATGATTATCTAACATGTAAGAGCGTTAATTGTGTACTTTGATATAATTATAATATGGGTTGAGTTTCAATACGCCTAAGTAATCCGGTGGAGGTTACGTCAGGGTAGCCTGCTTTGTTGTCAAATTGGAGGTCGTCTGGGTCCATAACTCGTTCGTTCTATCACGATGGCTTAACATGGTGACGGGTGTCATAAGTCGTTGGTTAGAATTTTATGATTTCATCGGGAAAGTTTTACATTTTCAACGGTATTTCCGATAAAGGGTATAATTGACTTGGGTAGAAATCTGCGAAACTTCATCTGATACTTAGGAGAATTTCAGTAATCTACAGCGACTCTCGAGCGGCTTGTGTATTTGGCAGTCAAATATAAATGATCCTTAACTGGGTAAATATCTGCTCGAACGTGGCATCATTTTGGTACGTTGAAGAGTGATTGACCGATTACGACTTAATTAAAGAATTAGCTGGCGTTGTTCGCTGAATAGTGTTGGAACTGGCTATTTGTCATTTAGTGGGTCTTGTGTTTTAGTTGCTCGTATGAGTTTATCGTAATAGGATTTTTACAAATGAATATCTATTATTTATTTCAAATCAAAAACAATTCATGAGATTCGGTTTTCGTGGATTGTTGTGAGGCTTTTCGACTCTTAAAGACTTTTTTTCTTGCTACGGTTCAGCTGGATTAGCATTCCTTGTGGAGCAGGACAATCAAAGTACATAAAATATTTTCAATCAAAACAAATTTTATATCATTAAATGTAATCCTTACTTTCTTGTGCGTCCGTTCTTCGTTCCATTGTAATCTCATCTGGATGGCGTGAGGAACGATTTCTGCCTCGTCGATTGTACTGTCTCTTGTCATTTGCTGAATCCATGATTGAAAAATTTCTAACAGATCGCCGTCAGTTGACTAATTTATAGTCTATATTCTGTCTCAGCCAGGGACCATGTGTGTTATAATTTTTCTCTACCCAATTTCTACTCGGTGATCGATTTATATCAGGTGACTTCTCTCCACGTAGTCATTTCCTATCCCTTTATTCGATTTTTGTGAGATTGTGCACGTCTTGCCTCGTCTACTGCTTGTTCGGGATGGTGGATTTTATTTCTTCTAGTTTTAACTTAACAGACGATTCATTACTTATTTACTGTTGGTTTTCAAACTTGTATTTTACGACTCATTTGTCTTAAAGATTTAGTTTACAATCCCGCTGAGTTCGCAAGCCTCCATCGCCTCACCACAATGTCAATTTACTATTCCTCACTGAATGTAATTAATACCGGATGCTGCTCCTGTGATTCGAACGCGTGCATATCTCAATATTATTGTTCTCTTCGATTTTCATTCGGGTTGTTTTATGGGATTCTCAATCGACTGGTCGCATATGAATTTCAAATGTATGTCTTTCAATTGCTCCCTAGTTTGTTTACTTCGGAGTTAACTCGACCTCGCTCTGATGGATGAACATTATGCAAGCTTATGTGCGGTTCCACGGTCTCGTGGTACGTCTAGACGTAACATTAGAGATTATTTAATACGATTTTTATTTTTATTTTGACACAAATTTTCTGGAATTATATCATTTCATTTTTCCTTATTAATCTGTCTGGTGATTGAATTATACTTGGGGAATGATTTTGAATGATAATATGTCGGTGTTTTTTGGATAGAATTATATTATTCTTTTATTGTTTGATTTGGGGTTAGTTATAACATGTTGGGTGGATTTGTTACGTGGCGAAAGAATTTAGGTGTTTTGCGGAAATCTCAATTTACAAGTATGCTAGTTAATTACTAATACTAAAAATGTCGCCGATATTAATGCTATTCATTACGCCCTTTTTTTGGTACAACTCGCTGGTAGCGAAATTACTAATTAAAAAACCGATTACGCCATGATCGTTTTATTCATAGTTTATCCTTGTATTATTTTCTTTAGTCGCGATTTAAGCTTATAACAGTTAAATATTAGAGTAGTTAGATCTAATTATACGTTATCATAATTTTATTTTTTAATTTAAAATGTTTAAAACATAATAACGATTTCCGACTTCATTTCCCCACTTCCTCCATTTCAGTTTGACCTTAGGATGATTGTGTTCATATTATTATTTTAAGAGTGCTCACCGAGCTACTCAATGTTTATGATTTTTAGCCGGTATGTGAATTAAATTTTTGGTCGAAATTATGGAAAAGTGAGTGGCGGAGAAGCAGCCAAAAGACTACTTCCCCTCCTCCCAATTTTCCCTATAACGGTTGTGATTTGACGTTTAGGCCATGCGTTATTCACGCCGGAACCTTCACAGGCACAGGCTATTGGCAGATAAACTGCACTTACACAGCCTGAATCGTGTGTAGATTTTATTGACTTGCGGTGTGTGAGTGGCTGTGGGCCGGAAAAATTTCGACAGAATTTTTGACTTAATTCATTTATTGTCATATAATTGTCATAACACATATTCATTTTTGGCATACATAACTTTATTCATTTCATATAAAAACCTTTCCCCATGCCGACACCTCAAACAGAGCTCATCCGAGGTTGTCTTGGTGCGACGTGGAGAAAGTCATTGAACATTTCTTCACTCACATCAAAATTATTCTACTGATTCAAGACTTCGAAAAACTGCTTTAAACTAGTTTTGGTTAAAAACACTGAACATGACAATTAAAGTTATGTGAAAATGAATCAGTATATATACCTATTGTATGACCCTAACCTTGCGTGTTAATTTTGATTTAGTAAAACAAAATTTGACCTTGTGATTTTCTAGTATTTTCTAATCTTATTTTTATTATTTTTATAATTTAATTTGACAATTTTCTTTTTAATTTTTAATTTGAATTGTTTCCAACTCAAATTATTTGATTTTTGTTCCATTTTTAATAATTTTTGCTTTTTTGATAAATTGTCAAATTTTGGCCAAATTTTAATGTTCTCATGTTATGTTTATGTTTATTTCGTGCAGATCTTGTTGCACTTTGTTACTATTTTAATTTACTTTTATGTTTCTTGATTTTATATTTAATTGTTCTCTTTCTCATATTTTAGCAGGGTTAGTTGGTGTTTTATAGGTCCGATTTTAAATTTGCATGTTGTATTTGCGTTTGTATTACTGATTCATTTAAACAATCTCAAGGCCTTTTGTGTTCTGGCCCAACAAAAGTTTTCCTAATTTTTAAAAAACAGAAAACTTTTGAAATTTTTGGCTTGACCTACAAAAGTTTTGTATGGTATATAAATTTTTATTGCTTTTTAAAAACTACCTTTAAACTTAAGTATTTTTCTAAGCGAAGATTATATTTTTCTGAATTTAAATTCTGCGTCTCTTTTTTATTTTGTATTAAACATAAATTGTAAATCGAATTATTTATTATCTATTATATAATTGTTTTAATATTATGTTAATTTTGATTTATTTCAAATGGGATCTCAGAGAATTATTAACTTTTTTCAAATATCTTCTGAGTGCATAGCTAGATTACCTAAAGTAATTATGTGTTCTCTTCATATGCTTTTATAAATTATTTAGCTTGAAAATTGTTTTTTTTGTAGGTATTCAAATTTGGTAAATTTATTAAAATATGCACCTCAGTCTTGCAATCCAGATCGTCCATTGTTGTGCATTCCAAGATATACTTCAGACGACGATGATTTAATGAAGCTTTTTGTCGCTGATTTCACAATTATAACTTTGGAGATACTAATATTCTATATCGAAAATAGTCTTCTTGACTTTTGGTGTGAATCGACTATTCATTTACCACTGAAAGGTTATGTAATATGTCTTGATAATATCCCTAGTAGTGATAATTTGGAAGTGGTATGTAGTTATATTCTAAATAATATTATGTAAATATTTAGTCTAATGATGTTACTAAAATGAAATTAATGGGAGCTATTATCAAAGAGGAATTTGACGAAACGGTTAAATATGCTATTATTACAGGAATAGAATACAGCAAAAATATTGAACAATTTGTTAAGTTTTATAAAAGTCGAGAAAATGTCCTGAATGGGATCTGGATTGATACCTGCTATAGATCAATGTTAATGAAAAGTGAAGGCAGTGAAATTGCAGTGAGTTAAATTAAATAGTTAAAAAATTGTTTTCTCATTTAAAGAAATTAAATACTTGCAAACTTTTTCATGGTTTCAATATTTGTCCTTTCTATCGACGACCTGGTCTACCCGAATCGCTAAAGAAACGCTTAGTGAAACTAATTGACAATGGCGCAAGCATTTCACAACTTTACGATCATTCAGCAAATGCTGTGATTATTGAAGATAATTATCCTGATTCATTTCAAGTTAGCAGTATTCTTATTGGTTCGTTTCTTATTGGTTGATTATTATTAGATCCCATTTTTGTACGAGCCCGATGTGAAATTAGTGACCAACGATTGGATTGACAGCGTAATTGAGAATCAATATTTAGGGCCCTGCAGTTCTGTAATGTCATTGTGATTTGTTATTATTAATAAAAAAAAATTTACTTTTTTTGGTTTATAATTTGCATTTTTATCATATTGGGGGAGGCAATAACTTGATTCCGTCTGATTTCGGAAATCTATTTCCCAATAAAATAGATTTAAAAAGTTTATTGCTAGTTGAAACACGTGAGACCTTTAGCTGATGATGAGTCTGTAAGGAAATGTAAGTATTGATGATTAGGTGCATTATAGAATTTTAATTGAATAATTTTGAAAATTTGATCGAATCTAGACATTTTGTGGATGAATCATTTTTCGTATCTTGTCAACAACGATGTTTATATAAAAAGATGAGACCGCTGAACTTTTGAAAGTCACTGTTTTTTAAGTAGATGTAAATTTTAGTGAGACCTGTCGAAAGATACCAAAAGACCTATCGACCATCCAAAATGACATTAAAATTTATTAAAGAGTCATATGAGCATTTGGAGAAAAGATTTAAGCCAAAAATCAAATAAAAATTATTTATTAATTTATGATAATTACAGAAATACAAATAAAACTAACTTACCACTACAAAAATTAAAACAGCGATTTCTGAGCTAGCGTTGAAATAAATGAAAAATTTCTGAACAAGTTGATAGGATGAAGTTTGATAATTCAAACCAAAATTAATTCATTTATTGCAGAATCATGGTCATTCGTTTGTTAATACAACACTATTCTACACACCAACTAGTGGTGAGATGTTTCTACATAAAAATTCTCTTGTTCTTATTGATTTTATTTCCAGATCTCAATTTCGGAATTCTCAAAATTTTTCCGTTATTAATTGGAATATTATTTAAATGTTATCGATGATAATTGAGGATCAACGAACAAGAAGCTATTGTGATTAGAAAAATGATAGGGAAAGATTTCGAATTGTCCATCACTACGCCCGAAAATGCCCCTACATCTGAAACGAAGCCTAAACGGAATTGGCAGAAGAACAGGCCCTGTAGGCGCGATCGAGAACGACAAAACAAGATAAAAGCCACGCATGTAATAAGGCATATCTTATACTCAAATGGAATTTAACCTAGATTAATGACAAATCTGTGATTGTGTTATTATTATTTAAAACTTTTTTTTATTATAATTCTCGTTTAATTACCATGAAATAAAACAATTAGTTGTTCGAGAGGTGAAGCAGGTAAAAATAGAGCATGAAGTCTTCCATGACAGCTCATGGACCCAAAGGGAATGTTAAGACATTGGCAGTCTTTGTAAAGCGACTCACCCTTTTGTTGGGCTCACCTTGAAAGACATAATTAAAAACATAAAAGAAAATTAAAATAATAACAAATGCATCAAGATCCACACTAAATGACATAAAAATAACATAATAATAAAAGATTTGACCGAAAACTGACAATTTACGTAAAAGAAAAGAGTTAAGGAATAAATTGAATAACAATAAAATAATTCTAGTCAAAAATAATTTAAATAAAAAACTAATGAATAAATTGTCAAATAAAATCGAGAAAATAATAAAATTAGAATTACATTAGGCAAGTAATACCAAGGTCAAATTTTGTAATAATTGTTTCGGCTGTGGGCCGGAAAAATTTCGACAAAGAAAAAATTATCTAATAATATTTTTTGAAGCATAATAGACCATAATTAGTTTAGTGTTGGGCTAGTACAAGGTTTTGTTTAAATGGATTGGAAAAAGCACTCAAACACAACATGCAGATTTCAAATCGGACACATAAACATCAAATAACAACCCCAAAATGCGAGAAACACATAATAAAAATATAAAATGAAAAAACATAAAAGTAAATTAAAATATTCACAAATGCACCAAGATCTACACGAATTGACATAAAAATAGCATAATAACAAAAGATGTGACCGAAAATTGACAATTTACGGAAAAAGAAAAGAGTTAATGAATAAATTGAATAAAAATAAAATAATTTTAGTCAGAAATGATTAAAATAAAAAGTTAATGAATAAATTGTCAAATAAAATCGAAAAAAATAATAAAATTAGATTAGACAAGTAATATCAAGGTCAAATTTTGTTTTATCGCATGAAATTTAACACGCAAGGTTAGGGTCACAGAATATATATATACCATTTCACAGAATTTTCACAGAATTTTAATGCATTCACTTAGTGAGCAAAGTCACTTTTCGAGAATCATTATTAATCCAAGGATCAACTATCGACAATAATTTCCACAATACGTACTCAGGGAACCTTCTATGTAAGCCCTACTTTAGCGTATGTGTGGGAAGTATTTGTCGTATGTATGCTTAAGAAAAACATGAGGACGATGTAATGATTCAAAATATATATTTAAATGAGAAAGTTGAACCTGTCAAAATTTTTCAGTCCCACAGCCACACACTATGCAAGACATTAAAATATAACACAACTATCAAGCTGTGTAAGTGCGGTTTCTCCGCCTATAGCTTGTGCCTGTGAGAGTTCCGTCGTGCGCAACGACAGGCTCAAACGTAAAATCATATCCGTTTATAGAGGCATTGAGAAGATCGAGAACTAGTCCTTTCAACTAGAACTAGAACTTTCACCCATCTCCCGAAAACTCTACCTAAAATCTATAATACAAATCGGCTAAATTCATCACACCGAGTAGTCCAGTGGACACTCTTAAAATCTAATGTGAGCATATATTCCTTAGGATCAAATTCAAAGGCTCGGGAGGTGGGAACTCGGAATCGATGTAACTAAATTTAAATAAATAAACTCATGAATAACGCTATGCGCTATGATCAAAAGGTTAATCTAAAAGTTGATAAACAATGTAGTTCCCAGGGTAGTAACGAAGGACCACCGTTAATTATGTACTATAGCATTACGATAAAAGAAAATATCAAAATAATAATTAAGGACCCAATAAAATTAATACCAACTTGAGAAGATCATTAAATAAAGTTAATAAAATCATAACAGTAGAATAACAAAGAAGATAAAATATTCTCGCGGAAATAAAATTTAAATAACAACAAATAATAATAGGGTAATTCGAATTGAAAACACTCGTAATAACGTCATGATAACCCTTTCGTAACGAAAAATAAATCAGTAACACCAAATTTAATATGTACAATGGACGGCTAAAAATTAATCAGAGAAACTATCTAATCCATAGCAAGTAAATCAACCACAATATCTTTTCACAGACATAGGATATACCAACAATGAGTAAAGTAACTAATTAAGATACAATCATAACTGATTTCAGGGTGAATAAAATAAATAATTACGAACCGCCTCCCACGGAGGAAAAGGTCATTGAATAACATAAAAGTAAAAAAAACAATTAATAAATTAACCATAGAGAATTTTGTTAATCAATAGCGATAAACACAGGCGAAATACAGATATGCATATGTCAAACGCTGTCAAAGGTGGCGTATCATAACATTTCTTGAGCAACCCTGAACTGAAAATTTAATAGTGAATTTCTACCCAACATTGACATCCGGTAGTAAATTGTGAACAGAGTACTAGAGGTTCAAACATTGATTGATGAGGTGTGAATCGCTAATCAGAGAGTAGAAATAGAAAAGGAGCCAGCATTCATGAATCCACTGGTAAGAAGAGGACGATATTGTATCTGTTCCGAACACCCTCAGGAATAAGTATCCAAGCTGAACAACTTCCATCTTGTCAGTGTAACAATAAGCGGGACACTGTAGATCCAGGAATAAGTAATTAGAAATTGTCGATATCTGAAAAATCTAGGAAAACTCACTCCAGGAAATTTTTATGAAATGAGAACTATGCTTCACCAATAAAATGAAGAGAAATTCCCTAATTCCGCATAAAAATATTCTCAATAATAATATCCACCCAACTAGAAAATCGGTCCTAAGAATATACTGCCATAAATCGTGTGATAATGAATAATCTCCTGAACAACCGTGAAACGATTAATTTAATAGAAGCCCGTTAACAGTGATTTACACCTACGGTTCAGGCGGAAACAGATAAGAAACTAGTTAACTATAATAGAAATAATCTCTACAAAATTAATAAAATAAAAATAAAAAATCGGAAAAATGAATTACCGAGAACTGAATAAAAAAACGAACTATAAATAATGGGGGGGATAGACTATTCAAGCGGCGATGAGTCAATACCATGCATCTATAAATATAGAGCTATAAATCCAGTTAAATAACAAAATTGACCATGTCTAACCAACATCAACTGCATTCAGACAGTAGAAGTAGTAAGAAGGAACGGTTTGGAGATAGATATCGAAATCGACAATCGTCAAATGACGCCGGAGTGGAGAAGAAACCCATCGAACCGCAACAAGGTAAATATTCCAGTATGCAACGATAAATTTCCCCTCATTAATTATGATTTTCACGCCAAATAACCGACGGTGATAACCCTAACTTTAGTGACCACGCAGGATTTTGCTAACTAATTCTTAAAATACTATTTACACTTTAATATTAAACGAATTGACTATTTAGAGCACAAAGATCCGCACGGCGGATGGAGCGATGACTCACGGCTTACTCTACAGGTACCGACTCATTCAGCCGCAAAGTATTGACAAGCCTTATGGGACCATGGCTACACGCTGGCCACGTATGGCGAAATCAGTTTGCCACGATCATGGAGATGAAGTCGAGCTACCTAGTATAGCAATCAAACGGGAACCGGGTAGGAACACGGCGCGAGAGGCTCGCCAACGAGCTGAGTTCAACCTGATGCACATGGAGAACCTCGAAAAGAAATATCATTGGACAGCAAACATGGTAGACGACGCTTAACCCGAGTAAACGATGAAATCGCAAATGGCCTGATCCCGAGTACCAACAAATTCGCTCCAGAGTACGGAGTTTCGATCGAGCTGGACGATCCCAGACTGATGGATATAGTCGCGCCGACAAAGTTGATCTTGCCTGAACAACTAATACAACCGACACTTTGGAACCGGCTCGGACCGCGGCAGTTAGGAGAACACGTGTATGCCAGACAACATCCTCAATGGAAACCCATGGATCATTTTCGTCGAAATAATCTGCCCGGGGGTCGGAGATGAACCTAGAAGTATGACCAATGTTGTAGCTTATAATAAAAGTTTCAAGTGATAAATTGTTTTGTTGTTTTGATTTGTTCTACCGAATAAAATAAACTTATTATGATAATGAATTTCGAAATTAGTTCAAGTTGTTTTCAATTAAGTACCACGTCTTACTCTGTAATTCATAAATAGGAAAGTAGAGAGCTTTATAGAAGTTCGCGAGAGTCGGTAGCGAGATTTAACTAAGACGAATTAACCTAAGGAACTAACCAACCATAAGACACGTAATAAAGAATTCGCTGAAATTTAGATCATTGGTGAAAAATACCTATGTCAGTGACGATTGAAATTAATTAACTAGTCGAACTATTAATAATATTAACGCCAATTTGTCAACGTAATTAATCAAATATTTTCGGTTTAGAGATGGAATCGGCAAAATTTCTCGGTCGGGAATTGAGAGACGTACGACGGGAAAACATGAACCTACATCGTCAACTTCTACAGCTAAGTCGAGAAATTGAACAACTCAAAGCTACCTGGGCAGAACCGACAAAAATGAAAGAGGTTTACCAGCGTCTCACCGCGGCCCAACAAGGGTGGAAGGACGAAAAGACACTTAACTAAGCCCAACGGACCCAAATTAAGGGCTTGGAGGTCGCTCTATCAGCGTGCCAAGAGGGGAGTGCGGTGACATATCCCCTGGTTTTCGCACCGGCACAGTTGGCCTACCGCGATCAGAATCCACCAAAACATTCCAACAAACGCTCTCAACCTCATGCCAGGCCAGGTAGGACCGAAAGATTAGGACGGCGCGCTCAAGGCGGAGATAAATAAGTTAATAATTCGTGTTTTAACATCGGGATTTGTGTGGTATTAATATAATAAATCTTTTGTCTTTGATTTTCTTTTCTTTACAATCACCAGTATACGGAAGTATCAAGTAACCAAATCAATGGGGAAGCACTTAAGAGACGTAAGATAATAAGACGGGCAGAAGCCTTCTAACGGCAGCCCGCTGAACTCGACATGCGACCGGGACTTAGCAGTTCTGAATCCCGAGCTCATCTTTGGCGGTCCCATAACCAATGGTTGCAGTTCCAACGTTGCCTAGCAACGGGTATCCATTGGCGGGCACGAAATATTGTATATGTTTGGCAAAAACTAATTTTGTTTAACCATCACGATAACGCCTGTGTGTTTTTGAACAAAAAACTTAAATTTGGACAAAATGGAGAATTTAAAGAAAAATAAAATAAATAAAAATTTAATAAACATTTTGATACATAAAAATGTAAAAATTTAATTTTAAATCGTAAAGAATAAAAATTTTATAATTTTGGAATATTCTAGAAAATTCCTTGTTTTAATGCATCGAAACACACACGCAAACAATCGTGATACATAAGGCAATGCTGGTTGAGCAAAAATGAATGCATTTTAACTCTTTCTTTACTCTCTTAATTGATTTTTGAAGACTATTTTGTTACGGAAGAAAAAGTAATTACCATTTATATTATAATGTTTTTATGTTATTATTATTATCAATAATTAGAAGGTGTATTTGTTTGTTAATAATTATATTTTTTGATTTTCAGTTTATAGGAGATAAAGTTTTAATCCAAAAATAAATTTTTTGTAATCATTAATTTTCGATATAATTCTTTTATTATCTAACCTACATCACGAGGATTTAAATTTAAAATGATTTGTTTATTTGCGTAGCTGTAGAGTTACACACCATAGCCTACACACACGAAAGAAAGTAAAATGAAAATTTTTTTTTCGGTACCCCGGATCGAACCGGTATGTTAGTGGGGGAAGCCGCGGTGAAGGCAGTAGCTGGAGCCGTTCAGGTCCTGGGAAAGGTTAAATATAAAGCTTACACAAATATCATGAAAAATATACGTAGACTAGTATTTAGTAGAACTAACCAAAATTTCACGACGAAACATACTTTAACACCAAAAGTCACCATCTAGCCTATATAAAACTTTACTACAACATTAACCAAAAAATTCGAGAAATTTGACATATCGACCACAAAGAACCATATTTGACAAAAAGATCGACTTAATTCAGGATTATATATCGAATGTTGGGCTTAGAGCCAAAACTAAAACAAAAATTAAAATTAAAACAAATGTGAAAGTAATGAAACAAGTCACTGAACATAAACACGCACCACAAGAAGAGACCAAAAATAAAATAAAACATATTAATTAAAACAAAATAAAAATATAACAAAATTAAATAAAACAAATAACTAATTAAAATCATTAAAAAGCCTACAGCTGCAGAAAGAAACATATGCAAAAAAAAAATAAACTGCCAAAACCTTGCAAAATAAGGTTTAGAAAAAACACAGGCAGAAGTGGCGACCAGAAAACAAATGATAAGGGCTAAAAATAATACCATAAGAAAATAATAATAAAAAATAAAATTCAACCATAAAGTAATTACATATCAAAAAATAGAGAAAAATATAGAAAAAATAATAAAAATAATTTAAGATTAATAAAATAATTAAAAAGCCCTAAAAATGGCGAAAAATCGCTCATTGGTCGCACACAGGCACAAAAACAGTATATATGCAGTGACAAATTTCATTATTTTTAACTTATGCTTTAAATTTCAACACTTCAAAAATTTACTGAATCTCTTAAACGTAAGGATTTTTTGTTATTTGATTTTGAAAGTTAATGTATTGTCTATGAAATTTTGTAAATGTTTATAATGTCTCCAATTACTTATTTTTTTTAATTACATGTTTTCTTAATGCTGTTATATATATTTGAACCATATCTGCATACATATGCGAGTCCATTAAATTTATATATTACAAGTATGTCAATAGCCATCAATGGGACAGATCTCGTGCTGGCTGGTGGATTAAGTTCCATAGTTGAGCTCGTGGGTCATGCCTCGTTGATACCTCGGTAGTCCGCAGTAGGGTCTGGCAATTGCACAGGACCTCCACGCAGGGCATCGTTGTATAACTCGTAGCGACTACTGAAAAATGGCCGGGCGAGTAGAATATAAAATCATGGGAAGTGCGACTTCAGATAAGGGAATACGGAAAGATCACATGATGATTTAAATGAATTTTTTGAAACTCGAATAAAAATAGTAAAACTAACTGGGTAGAAGGGATAGGCATAATCGAAAAAGGCAAAACGAATGGATAATGGCATAGAAAATTAAATTAAATAACTAAAAGTGTCAGTGATTTTTATTCCGCTCTATAACATGGCATATGGCCTACAGGAAGGATCAGTAAAAACTTTTCATGAATTAGTCCTCCAATCGCTAAGCCAAATCTGGCATACGCTACGATCTGTATATGTATCAGCATATGTGAGTCTCATTGAATTCTTTCCTTGCAAAAGCGAGATGTTCATATAGAATAAATTTTCCAAATCGACATCGAACAAATAAGAGACACACCCGAATATTAGATCCACGAGCTTCCAATACGTATATTTCCAGTTTCTCCGTAAATTGGTTGAGATTTAGGAATGGATGCACTAAGAGACGACTCTATGAACGCGAAAGGAACAAAATAAATAATTTCCCAAATGGCCGAGACGAATATAAAGCTGGCAATCAAGTCATATAACTGGCCATATACCAAGATTCTGAGAGTAATAATTGCCCAGGTAGCAGCAACCTTGGTTAAACTTCTTTGTCTTGTGGGAGACCCAAACCCACTAGATTGAAACCGATCGTAATATGAATAGACATTTTCTGCTACACTTCTAAAACCGAAAAGTCGTCAATGAATAATCTACCCTAAAGCACTAAAAACTCACCGGTATTCATGTATCCACATTATTTCCATGAGACGTAGAGTAGTTAATCCACTTCACTAATTGTGACGCCATCCCTCCCAAAAGCAACTAGACGGAGACATTTTTCCTCTACAATTAAAATCCATTACCGTAGAAAATCAATACTCCGTTATGGACATCACGAATATTACTAAAGATCACCGAACCAGCCGGATAGATAATCGCACTGATAATGGGTAGAGAAATTTACAACATCATCTGACTCATCGTTGTACACCTCGCCACTATTATGCTGACACATTCATTTTTCAAACATCGCTAAATCCTCACTTTAATGTCGCCGGTTTTCCATGCTATCAAATTTTTCGGGGTAAATATGAACAATTATCCCCATTTATCAATATTAATTAACATGGTTATCACGATTAGGTATTAGGAATTACATTAGTGCACCATAGTTATTTATTATCACTGATATTATTATTATCATCAGCTTCATTACGATTATTGCCCTGGTAAAATTTCTAATATTATTAATATTATTATCATTAATCTTACATATGTAACAATTATTATTAACATAATTAATATTATTATTGATAATTTTATTATTAATATTATCACGAACATATCATTATAATTATTACCAACCTTGTTATTATTGTCGTCACTATTACTAATTTTACTAATACCATTATTGTAGTGATTCTCAATTCTTATTTAAATAGTTGCATTAAATTCATCAGTACCACCATTGCCCATAGTAATACTATTATGAATTAAATGTCATTGCGAGTACCCATAACGTTAAAATACCCAAATTTCCTAGGTAATTACTAAGGATATTATTAATAGTACTAATAATAACTAACCCTCTTACTCACTGATTCAATTAGGTCCAATCTTAACAAATTCTTAATAATCAATATAGGGACTCCGATTTTTATTAGCAGCATAATTAATGTAGATAATTCATTCATTTGCATTAGAAACTCTCGTGATAGATTGTACAGGTACTGCAACCCATTTAATAATCAACAAGGCTTACCATTGGCCGAACCTTGAGAATAACTTTCTTTGATACACTTCCCCGAACGGTACTCAGTTTGCCCGATGTTTAATCGGCACTCTGCAAAAGGGACTCGCTAATGAGAATCAAACCATCCTTAAGTCCCTAACTCCTAAGATTCTACTCGTTGACTATCATCGGACTCTTTGCTAGCTGGATATTTTTCCCAAACCTACTCCTAGTAACTCCCAAATTTTTAACCTCCCTCTGTATACGTTTTAGATATGAATACCAATTCCAGGTCTGATCTGAACAATCTTCTCAGGATCCCCCGACTCTCTCCGTCGGTGGTCGCACTCCGACAGAAGTTTGAAGAATTAGAAGGGAAATACGAAACCCTCAAAACCAAGTATGAACGGGTAAAAGATACCTGGACCTCTCCCGAGGCCGCCAAAGGCCTACATCAAAAAATTATCCGGTTATCTTGCGCTCGAGGCAAATTGATCACGGAGTCTCGCAGCCAGCGAGTATTGATCAAGGAGCAGGGTACGACGCTCCGCCAAATCTTCACGGATGCCGAGCTTCGAGCCCGCATCCCGGGAGCGTCTGGCCTCGACATTTAAATATCATCCCAGAGCAGCACCTTCCAATGGAAACAATCAATCCAACTTCCTCAACCTCAGCTCCTCAATTATGGTGCCATCTCAAGTCCCGGTAGAGCCCCATCTCAAGTCCCATCTCAAGAACCCCATGCCAGAACGGCCCGTCGGCGGCCCAATCAAAATCGTCGCCGTCGTGAGCGTCGCCGTATAGAAGATGATCTCCTCCGAGAGACGGAACCCCCCAGCCACACGTACCGGATCGACGACCTCCCGCCTCCTTACCAGGAATTCGAAATTCCAGGGTTCGATCCTGATGTGCTCTACGCACCTTCGGTAGTGTTCCACTCTCCGGCTCGGTCGATCCACATCAATCTGGTGGATGAGGAATCCGAATCCCCGAGAATCAACCAGGCTCTGGATCACTTAGATTTGGATCTTAGTGAGATCGCTATACTCATGGGCAACGTGCCCCGAATTTCCTCCCCATCTGAAGAAGCTGGACCCTCAACCCGTACCGAGGTCTCCTACAATACGAACCCTCCCCCGTATCGGCCGGCGAAACGCAGATGCCTACCTACGGATATCGACGTCGACGAGTAGAACCGATATAAACAGATCATGTCTCCCTTCTGAAAACTGTGTAGAGGTTGATTTCAGCGCGACAATGTTTTAGTTTGACCTCGTTCGGGAAATCTTGTAAATGAACTATCATGTGTCCATCTTATTGTTCTTCTAGCTATTGTATTACTATTTTCGTTGTGTTAATATAATAATATAGTCTTATCTTTGCTTTAGTTAGAATTAGGTATCTTTAGATTAAAAAGGGGTAAAACAACGATAATAGCTAGTGATAACTCACCAGATAGTAGTTAACGAAGGAGTCGAACGGTGTGAATGAATTCCCACGATTTCTCGGCTCAGCTAAGACGAATACTAAGGGATTCATAGGTAGAATAGTATGTATAATGCGTAAGTCCTTCTATCGGCAGCAATAACCGGGAAAGCGAAGGTCCTTCGAGGAGTAGTGTTAGTAATAGCGCTCACCTGCTCGAATGGCATTCGGCTATTGCGTACAGTACCAACATGATTTCGGTCATGGGTACGCAATGGTTTTCCAAATTGTACGGCGTATTGGGAATGCGACCCTAGAATTTCTAAAGTGACGGTTACATCGTCAAGGTGAGAACTAATTGATAACTGATTTTCCCATACGACCAACACGAATTAGATTTTACGATAGAATTTTAGAATGCCTTTAAGCGCATCTTGTCAATAATTTTACTCCAGATGACCAAAATCGACTGTAGAATTCGGAATCTCACGTTAACCCCATCAATCAGACTATCCTATTGCGATAAAGACAAAACTTTTTAAATTTAATTCTATGATCTCACAGTTTGTAAAATGACCATCATTATGACCATCATCATGATTTTTATTCATTTAAAAGTATTATCATCATTATAAAAATTAATATTATTAATATTATTTTATTATTATTATTATTATTATTATTATTATTATTATTATTATTATTATTATTATTATTATTATTACGACTATTATTATTCTTATTAGTAATCCAATTTTATTATTATTATTATTACGACTATTATTATTCTTATTAGTAATCCAATTTTATTATTATTATTATTATTATTATTATTATTATTATTATTATTATTATTATTATTATTATTATTATTATTATTATTATTATTATTATTATTATTATTATTATTATTATTATTATTATTATTATTATTATTATTATTATTATTATTATTATTATTATTATGATTATTGGTGGGTTTCTGGGTTTCGATATTTGGAAACTATATGGTTGTTACCCAGACAACCCCATACAAATATCCTTTCGCTTACCACTCGTCACCCGTTGCTAAGCAACGTTGGAACTGTGTTCGAGTGGGTAGATCGTCCGCAAAAAGTGAGCGCTATTACTAATGCTATAATTGACCGAACGATCCATGGGTCCAACGAGCTGCCGATAGAAGGCCTGTGCTCGATTTCGATTTTTAGGTCCCATTATTCTCCTATCTCTGTCAAATGTTAACCTATACTCTCATATCATTCATTGTTATGTCCATTCCCATAGTCCTTCTTATCGTTGTCCGTGTTGATGATTATTCTTTGGCCTCTACACCCTTTGTTAGGTTAAATATTCTCACATTATCCCTCTTACTCTTATCTCTATTATAACTTCTATGCTTCCTATTATTGTCATTAGCATTATCATTGTTACTATTATATGTATTACCTTTATTAATTGTTACTACTATTACCTTTATTATTATCTTTATTACTATAACTACCATTATATTTATTGTTATTACTACTATGATTTTTACTACTATTATTATTATCATAATTATTATCATCATTACTACAAATACCATAATTATTGTTATTATTATCATTATTATTATTATTATTATTATTATTATTATTATTATTATTATTATTATTATTATTATTATTATTATTATTATTATTATTATTATTATTATTATTATTATTATTATTATTATTATTATTATTATTATTATTATTATTATTATTATTATTATTATTATTATTATTATTATTATTATTATTATTATTATTATTATTACAATTATATCAATATTATTAACAAATTTTTGTGTAGGGATTCGTCTTTACTCCTCAGCTTTAAGAAATATTTTTCTTATATAAAAATTTAGTCGTGATCCATCTGTATTTTTTCGGTTTTTGATAAAGTATTTTGTCAATTCGAAGAATTTTAGCAGCGTTCCGCCCTTATTTTACGGTTTTATCCTTAATCTGCAGTTTTCGATAAAGAATTTTTATTGATCCGGAAAATTTGAGAAGCGTTCCACCCTTATTTTACGGTTTATAAGAATATTATACTAACAATCGAAAGACAATTCGCTTTTGTTTTACTATTTTCTATAAGTATTTTAATCATTTCGGAAAATTTGAGCAGCGTTCCGCCCTTATTTTACAGTTTTTATGATAAATGTTTTAACTATTTCCAAAAATTTGCGCAGCGTTCTGCCCATATTTTCCGTTTCAATTTAACATAATTTATATAATTTTTATTTAAAAACATTATTTTTCATGATTTTGGTCGTTCGGATTAATTTTTTTCCGATGGCTATTCATTTTAACTGTTGCAATGATTTCGCAATTTTCCCCGCTACCCATTCCCTTTCTTTGTCCTTAAGATCTATGTATGTTCATATTATATTTAATGAGTGCCCACTGGACTACTCGGTGTTAGATATTTTGAGCCGATTGTTGTTAAAATTTATGTCAATTTTTTAGGAAACGGATGATGAAGGAGCAGCCACACCTGAGCCTTCACGGGCACGAACTATTGGCTATTGTACACGCACTTACACAGTTCGATAGTGCGTTTTATTTTATTAACTTGTAGTATGTTTTGGCTGTGGGCCTAAAAAGAAAATAAATGAATAAATTTTACCATGGTATTTGGAATAAAAGTTTCGACGCACTAAGGCTATAGATAAAAAATATTTATTCAGCATATTACATAGACCACATACGGCAATTCGTAATGCATAAAAACCTTGTGAGCATATCGTAAATACCATTTGAAATTCATTGTGTCCATTCCATAAAATTTAATTCGAAAATCCCATAAATTTAGTTCGAAAAATCATCCATAAATTCAATTCGAAAAATCATCCATAAATTCAATTTGAAAAATCATCCATAAATCCAATTTGAAAAATCATCCATAAATCCAATTTGAAAAATCATCTACAAAATCAATTTGGAAAAATCATCCATAAATTCAATTGGAAAATCATCTATCAATTCCTTTCGAAAATTCATTTCATAATATTACACCAGTTGAGAGTGGTCGTGTTCAGGCAAAACACTTCCCGTGTTAATTGCCTGAATGCACGGCTCTCAACCAGTTATAGTTATCATTATTATGATTATCATTATTGTTATCAATCTAATATTATTGATATTATTATTATTATTATGATTATTATTATTAATAGTATTATTAATTTTATTATTATTATTGTTATTATTATTAGTGTTACTATTACTATTATTGACATAATTTTATTATCATTAAACCCTTATCTTCGTTATCAGTAGTACTAATAGCAATATGATATCATTAGACAGGAATGTTATCATTATTTTTATTATTTAACATTACTAGTTTGATTATGGATCCATAACTATTATTGTACCCTAATATTATTGTTATTATACTGTTATTTATATTGTTGACATTAGACTAATAGTAATATTATTAGTATTATTTTAAACGTTATTATTACCATTAATATTATTGTTGGGCCAGAACGTAAACGGCCTTGAGGAATGTTTAAATGGATCAGAAACACACACGCAAAAATAACATGCAATTTAAATAAACCTGGAAACACCAATTAAACCCTATAAAATACGAGAAAAAAGGAGGATTAAAAATAAAATAATAAACATAAAAATAAATTAAAATAATAACAAAGCGCACCAAGATTCGCACGATACCTACACAAACATAACAAGAAAACACAACAAATTCGACAAAATTGGAAAATTAATAAAAGTTCATTAAAGTGAAATTTAAATCGAAAAATTTGAATTAGTAATAATTCAATAAAAATTCTAAATAGAAAATTATAAAAATAAATCAAAAAATAATAAAATTAAAGAATAGAATTTACTAGAAAATAACAAGGTCGAATTTTGTTTTACTGCATCAAATTTCACATGCGAGAAAAATAGGTATATATACTGATCCATTTTCACATTTAATTTAACCAATTGTAAAACCATTTTTCAAATTATTTTGAATTTGTTTTAAAAATATTCCAATTTAATTTTTAGGTGAGAAATATTTATGTTGGACCCCTCTTTCCACGTCACGACCATTGCATCTCGGTAGAGCTCTGCTTGGACGTTGGCGTGGGGAGAGAGGCATTTATGTTTATTTTATGTTATGATATTATGGAATGGTTATGAAGGGTAATTCTGTTGATTTTGTTTATAATTAATAAATATTATTGATATACATAAATTGTTTTATATATTTTTCATAACCTAAATTAAACTGTCGAAATTTTTCCGGCCCACAGCCAACACATAACGCAAGAAAGCAAAATCTACATAGTACAGATGCATGTAAGTGCGTGGAAAACCGCCAATGATATGTACCCGTGAAGAGTCAGCGTGCGCAACGCAGCGGTCGTAACGTCAATATTTATCCCTATAGCTGAAGCGAGAAATAAGGAAGGAGTCTCCGGCTGCTTCCTCGTTTCTCAATCCTGTAAAATCGACCTAAATTTATATTACATACGGCTCAAAATCATCACACCGAGTAGTCCAGTGGGCACTCAGTAAATATAATATAAACACAAACTGCGCCTAAGGTCTATTAAAGGGAAGGGTACTGGAATAAATTAAGATAAAATCGTTGATATAACCACAGCGAATTAGGATTTTCAAATAAATTAGCAAAAATCAATTGCGAACTAAATCACTTTTAATTTTTCCTGAATTTGTAGAAAGCATCAAATAAACAATTCAATGATTTAAATAAATTAAAATATAAATTAAAATAACTATTGATTATAGATAAAGTAACCATTAAAGTATTAAAGTATTTTATGACTTGAAGTTAGAGTAGTTATTGCGTAATCCATTCGTCGAATCATTATAATTTATTAACAATAAAGTGGTTAAATTGTTATAAACCTTCGATAAAAAGTAGAGTGACGACAAATAACTCCTTGATCAAATTAGTACAATTTCGTTTAATAAATTGAAGTAATGATTGAATAAAAGTAATTAAATTGGATTGATCCATTGATTAACGTCCGAGTAACTAGTGAGTAAAAGTAAGTCATGGTTTAAAGGATCACAACCTATTGATTAGCAGTAGAGTAATAGTAAACAACCTCATTAATTTTAAATTGTTATACTCCGTTAAAATAAAAGTAAGGAAAAATCATTTATTGATAAAACTAAGGTAATTACTGAATGAAGTTATCCATTTCAAATAACGAAACGTGTTGGTAATCTACAGACTTGAAAGTGTAAGGAACTAATTTATGGATTGGGAATAAGGGGTTAAAAATGAAGAAAGTTAACTAGTTGATTAAAGCTAAGGCTGTAAAGAGAAAATAGTCAGAAACAAGCCAACACTTCGCCAGGATAGACAAGTGCTAAACTCATCGATATCGTATTGAAATCGTGGTCAAAAAATTAATAAAAGAAAAATAAAATCAAGTTGCCCTGAAGTCGTTGATTAATTTCACCAACAGATGGATTAAAATTGACTAGACGAACTTACTTTAACAATAACATTGAATAAAAAAAACCAATTAAAATCAAAGATGAGATGAAACCCAAACGGTGACTTAATGTAAAACGATCATAAACTTTAAGCTCAATTAATGTAACAATAAAAATTTATTTTATACAGAAAGATTTAATCAGGAAATTACATTAAGGACAATATACAGAAAGGCTTACCGCCGCCCCCAAAAATTCGATCATAATAATAAAATAAGTCCCAACATTCCTGACGAAACGATAAAACAAAAAAATTCCAAATAATCCGGATAATAAAGCTTCAGATGCACGAGATAACATCACAGTGTCGAGGAAGGATTCCCCGAAGTCTACAGTAAATTGCAAGTGTGTCTCCCTCAAACGTAACAATAAGAGCATTCATATGAGAGATAACTTAAAAATTCCGAAATAGATTGATTAAACCGAAGCGGATATGCCAAATCAAATCTCCCTACAATTAACGATGACATAAATTAAATAAACAGGATATCGCTTACTAAGATGAGATTTTCGACGTTGACCAAATCACCGGATATCCTGCCGATCACCGACGATAATATTGAAACATAACAACCCATGCAACGGAAACGCACCGTTGTAATGGCAAGTCATCATCGATTTTTCTCAAGAGAGTTTATCGACATTATTTAACTTCGCGAATTCAAAACCATCACATTATAGTTGACCTACAACATCACAATAAATAAGGACCCGCATAAATCGACTGGTAATTAATCTTAAACCCTTAAATCAACTGTTACCAACAATATTTTCGAACCCGATAACAAAGCTCGAATACATTAAGTCAAATTGACAAGTCATTTAAATTTTCTTGCTGTTCTCAATTAATCGCGCACAAGATAAATTTGATACTTAAGCCATGATAGGTCTTGCCGATCCATGACCGAAATGCTAACCTAAGATATCACGTGAATTCCAGTATGCTGACTGTTATAGGAAGAACCTTCAATGTTGCTCGACACCGAACTTAGCCCACTAAAAACAATAAGTACGCCAGTTCCTGAACCCACATAGGTGAACGCCTCACGACTGACGTGGAGAAATTCCTTCCATTAATAATAATTTTCATGGTTTATTCCCCAATCGTTTCAGATCATGTCGCTCAATTGGACGACTGCACAATCTTCTAGCAAAAAGCAACCGAGAAAGACTCCACCAGCCGCGGACAATGTGGACAAACTCCGATCGCAGTGGCCTTACCCTACTACCTGGAGACTACTAGGTCTCTCATCAGACCCGTGCGGGTTGGCTGGTCAACAATATCCGGCCGGAGAGACGTACGAACATGCCCGAAACCTCCTCACCCATTGGGAAAGGGTGCAGGAGCAAGTGGACCTCAATGTCGTAAAAGCCCGGATGTACCTCGCAAACGTGGAGGAGGACATCCGCGCCGGGCGCATCGCGGATGCGTATCCACCTCACCCCATCCGCAACACCCGACGGCCGTATACGGTGGCGGCTCTAAAGAAAAGTTTGAAAAGGCAATTCCCAGATGAATGACCATACAAACCACAATGCTTGTGTAGTAACTGATGAAAAATTAAATGTCGTTCGTGTTATTTTATCAATGAAATACAAATTTTACAGAATGAACTGGTTCGTGCGAGGCAGTCGCATGCGGAACTGTTCACCCAGATTATTCAGGTAACACGCGAAATGCAGCAGATGAAAGCAACATGGACGGATCCCGAAAAAACGAAAGCAATTTACCACCGACTCACGGCGGCCCAGAAAGGCTGGGAAGAAGAGCGGCAGCTCAACCAGAGCCTGCGCACTCAAATTCGGGACTCGAAGTCGCCCTAGCGGTCTGCCGGGAAGGGGAAGCGGTAACATATCCGCTCGTCTTCGCCCCAACCCAGATGTCGCAGAAGAACACCCAACCAGTGGAACAATCTACCCTTCCCGCAAATAACCGTCGGCCGGGACGTAAGGAACGGGCCCGACGTCGAGCAAGCCAGCTGCAAAATCATTAACCCGTAAACATTGTGCGTGTTGCGAATTAAATAGAGTAGTCGTGTTCTTAATCAATTTTTTCCGTGGAATATATGTATATGCCAAACATTCGCATCATGTTACCCAACCTTCGTTTCATCTCTCCGCAGGCAGATAAGAACCTAATCTTGAATGACCATGAGGGACAGAGCAAAGCGAGCATAGGTCTTCTATCGACAGCTCGTGAACCCGAGGGTTGTCCGAGCAACTACAGTACTAGCGATAATACTCAATTTTTGCGGACAATCCACCACTTGAACACATTACCAACGTTGCTTAGCAACGGGTGCCAAGTGGCGATGAGAATCTTTTTGTATGGCGTTACGAGGGCAACTAGGAGGATAAGCAAGATTCGAAACCCTGTAATCCACCATTATTATTATTAATAACTTTATTATTACTCATTATTCAATTACATAATCCTTAATTATATAGCTTCCTTAAAAATAAAGAAAGGAAAACAACAATACTTTTATTGTAAAAGAAAATTTTTTTTTACTACAAAATTCCAGATTCAAATAAATTAAAATTCCAATGAAGAATCTGTCTTGGTATAGAAGCAGTAAAATTGGAGAGCTCTAAAGACAAAGATAAATGAAATAAATTTAAGATGAAACCACAAACCTTAGGGAAGGTATCCATGTTATTGTAAATATAGTGAATGGGCCGGATTACGGTGGAGGACCTGAAAATTGGAAAAATATTAGGTAAAAGTAACTAAAGAAAATCAATATTACTTACTATAGAATTTACCAATTGTTTAACCTGTTGCCATGGTAATAAGCGGCAAGCAGGATAGAACATATATAGGAAAAAAGATATATAGCTAAATTTCTCCTAAACCCTTGAACTTTGAGGATCGAAATTATGGCCTGTAATATAAAATAAGACATTTTACCTTATAGTAAAATTAATTTCATTATACAATAAAATTTTTATAAATCAATATACAGTAATTTAAGTTAAATAATTTTATCTTTCAAATTTTATAAAATAAGATTTTTGGGGTTTATAATAGATTTTTAAATAGAAGATTAGAAATAAATTTTTTTTTTAATTGTGAAATAAAAAATTTAATATTATTAGTATATTGTTAATAATGTAGTTACCATGAACCTGAATCCTAATTATTATAGCCATTATTTTAATGTTATTATTATCGTTATTTATTATAATTTGATTGAATGGACTCGAATTTTAGACCCAAGGTTTTCCGAGATTGAAAATTATTTTTACTAGGATTTTTGATAGCATGCCAACCCCGTGAAGCTTAAAGTGAATAAGTGGACCCAGGGTGCCCCCAGCAGTGGACATAGCGTGTTGACCGGTGTTACGTCTATGAGCACTATTGTAGATGCTTTCCCTGGGCGTGTATGACAGATAAAATGTGCGTGCCCCATCCCTTCCTCCATCCAGATAGAATAATTTGCCCCTGGAAAAAGTATTGTCTTAGAAACATATGAATGTTTTAATATAATGGTACATAATTTAAATCAACCTTTAAATAGATAGGGATCTTAAAATTTATTCTTTCAGTGTAACAAAACCGAAGAGTCATCGAGAAGTTCAGAAGGGACATTTCAGATTACCACCGGATAGCATTAACCCAAAGTCAGAGGGCGCAGGCCATGGTGCGGAAGTGCCGCCACATGGATCAGACATGGTTTCGCCCAGAAGCAGCGTCCAAATTAAAGATGGAGATGGAAGAATTGAGGACCAGGCTAGGACGGAAAGATGAAGCCATGCGGCTGGCAGAACAGAAAGCACAGGAACTCGAAAGGCAGGTAGCTGAATTGAGACTAAAGTACGAAATACGCACAGGCCTGGTGCAGAGTGGAGTGTAACTATCGGCGGAGCAAGAAGCCATAGTGATCCGCAACGTGACGGGGAAAGGTATTGGAGTCAAGATCCCTACCCCAGGACTCTCACATTCGCTAGTGGAAGTGCCGAAAAAAACAGAAGGAAAAATCGGCCTACTTTTTTTTTTCTACTTTTTTCAGTTTTTATCTTTTTGTTATAATTTGTCATTGTTTTTATTTATTTATTAATGTTTTTATTAATCTTTTAATGTTCTTTATTAATTTTTATTACATTTTGATACTCTTTTTCATTGGTTTGTTAATAATGCTGCAAGTTTTTTAGGTGATGTCGTGTCGAATAAACGAAAATTGTTTTAGAAAATTAAGGTAAATTCTTAAAAAAATTTCCAAATTCTTAAAAAACTTGATTAATTTACTTTATTCAAACATGATTTTGATACTATCATTTCAAATCATTAAGCGCCTGAAAACTAAAGATACTTTTCATTAATATTTATTTTCTTTATTTAAACCTGCAAATTAAAACTTTATTTGTGATTGTTTTTATATTCAACTGTAAACTAATTTTAAAAATTTCGACATTTAATTATTAATTGTTAATTAATAAATTAATTTAGAACATGACAATTTATGTTCATTCAACAGAAAAAAGTTTAGTATCAAAATTTTTATTTCCAGTATGTAAGTATTCTTATAAAATATGCGTAATGTAAATATTTTAGTCTTTTTACGAAATTAAATTTTTCAAAACACATTTTGATCTACATGAAGAATATTTTAATTCTGAAAGAACACTTATCTTTTGTATTGATGATCAATTCATCATTGATGAAATAGCTTCTCATTGTAAAAGGACGCTTATAATTAGCTCAAAATTTTTAATTTCGCATTTCAAAAAATACAAACTTATCTATTCTAATAGTATTTTAGGAAATATAATGAAAACTTGGAAAGTTCATTTAATTGGATTTGAGGATGAGGATGATGATTTAATCGTTGGTTTTTTATTTTCATAGAATAAATTTTCCCAAATCATAATCTAGATAGATTTACAGTTTAAAATTATAATAATGGGTGGTAGTATGTCGACTGATCCCGACGATGTTACTCACCTAGTTGTGTATAAAATGCACGAAAAAGCACATGGGCAAATTTTCAAAACATTTTCTGATTGCTCTAATGTATTTAACGTTCATTATATCGAATTCTATTGGAAAAAATGCTCATTATTAATAAGTACTTACGATATTTTAGACAATTTACAAGTAATTTATTTTGCTTAGTATAATCAATTATGATGCTTTATTTAATTAAAATAGTGTGACTTATCTTTTATAACAATAGTTTATATTTAAGAAATTAAATGTTTTCAGAACTTAACTATCACTTTTTTAATAACCTTTCGTGTATCTATAAAAACCAATTACGATAAATAAAAATTAATAGTAAATAAGAGAGGCGTAACAGTAAAAGATTTTACTAATAATTATAAACTAATCAATCATATTAAGATTTATTTAAAAATTCCTCACTTTACTAATCTAAATTGTCCTTAAAGCCGTCATTTTAAACTTTAAACAAAATCATTTCGAATTAAAAAGTAGATTTTGAACATCTCAATAGAAAAATTATTATTATTATTATTTTTATATAATTTTAAATTTTCATTATTATTATTATATAATTTTATTATTATTTTTTAATTATTTTATATAATTTTTTATTATTAATTTTATTATTATTAATAATAAATTCGTGAATACCTTAAATAAATTGTCAATTCATTGCCAAATTTTGTAGAGAATATTATTATTTTTGTTATTTAAAAGATAATGCCATTCAAATACCGTTTTACAATACATGCCAACAAATTCACTCATCATCAGGTAAAACTAAAACAAATACTCATATAGATTTTTTTACACATTTCTTATGAGTTTTACATTTAGTTTTTACAAAATAAGTTTTATGTTATAAAGGTTTTTAAATTAAAATTTTAAAATACAGCTCGCTTATTATGCTCAGTGATATCGGTCAATCCCTTCTCGTTCCGTCTAATACCGACTCTTTTATTGCTTTCCGGAAGCATATCGCAAGGAGGGACTCCAATGAATCCTCTCTATTGTCCCGATTGAAGTACGATTGTAGTGCTTTCATATTATCAGTTTTGTGACTGATATCAAAACATCCTTTATTATGTCTATGGTGATCTTTTTCACGGTGCCAAATGGAGTGATGACTTCAATTTCCTTATATCGCCTTGGTGATAACCTTTGTATGTATCCATTGTCGCGATGATTCTGCTTTATCTTCTCTGACCGAGAATGTCGACTTTGTTGATAAATTCTTTCAATCTTTATTTATTTGGAATCCTCAATCGCGTTGTAATTTCATTCCCTGTAACTGATTGAGCACGACTGCACTTGGTATCGATCTGTTGGTGAGTCAAGAAGTCGCCAACAATTATCTGTCTGTTAATATCGGTGATATTCTTTTCATAAGCAAGGCTTTTGACATTTTCGAGCATCTCTACCAAAGACGCAACTTTTTTATAAAGGATCTCCCGACAAATTATGTCGTGTTCCCAATGTTCTCAAAAAGGTTACTTAAAAATATAAAATAGCATCAAAAAGAAATGTTTTCGTCGACATTTTTTACATAATGTTGTGTGTCGTCATCGAAAACATCTTTTTCATATAAGATGTCTTGAAAAAATATTAAGAATAACCGATAAACAACACTGACTACAGCCAGAAAGGCACTTTTCACTTTTTTGCAAATTTTCCACTTTTAAATCAACAATCATATTTTTATGGTGTGAAAACTTAAGTGCACCTAAAAACAAAAAAACCTCTGAATATAGTCAAAAAATACACTTCGCAATTTTTTGCACACAAAATTCAATATATGTGCCATAACTCAGACCAAATGCGCTATAACATATTGACCAGATGCGCGGAAACTCATTTTTCCGAGATCGAAACACTGGTGCTACTTTCGGTGGTATACATTCGCGATAAATCATACTAGTCAATGGGACTAGCATCTACCTACTAAGCAATAATAATAGCGACAGCCGAAATTGGAGCCTGTATGAAAGTTATTTAGTTTTGATTGAAAATATTGAATTTCGTTTTTATCAAATATCTGGGCTTATGAATTATTGAAATTCTGACTACAAACTAATAAAAAAAAATAATAATAATTATAATAATAATAAAAATAATAATATTAATAATAATAATAATCATAATAATAACAGTAATAATAATAATAATAATGATAAATAAAAAAATAATAATAGTAAAAACGATAATAAAAACAATAATAATTATAAATATTAATAATAATAAAATAAAATAAATTTACAAAATATATACTACTTATAAAAAATAAGTAGTAAATTAAAATTAAAAAATGTTAAAAAATACTATGACTTTGAAAAATTTTGAATGACCTTGGAAAATATGATGAGTCATCCAATGACCTTGAGAACTTTTAAATGACCTTGAATGAGTCATGGTCTTTGTTTAAATTACCTTAAAAGTGAGTGATGAGTCATCCAATGACATTGAATGAGTCATGGTCTTTGTTTCAATGACGTTGAATGAGTCATTGTCTTTGTACTAAATTTTTTTGTACTTTTAGACTTAGAAAAAACGATTTACCCCCCACCTCCCCCCGGGTTGATCTAGCGGTGACACATCCCACTACTAACGTTTGAGGGGAAATTATGCGTTTGAGAAGACTGAGCTTATGGGAAAACTATTTTTGGAGTTTACATCATGACAACTTAACATAACATTATGCATTGGCAATATTTGGTTTAAAACAACATTAAAACATAAACAGTAAAAAAGTAATAGAAAAAAATTTATCACACAATACGACACAACGAATGGTAAATAATACATTTAAACTTTATATATGTAGAAATGTTACATAGAGTAAACACATTCTAAATCTTGAGGAAAATTTCGATAATCCTACGTTGAGATTTCGAGAAAATCAGGACATTATTTAATGTTCATGCGGTATTTCTGAAATTTCTGTTACATCTCTGCATTTTGACGAAAGTAAACAGATGATAACGTAAGTAGGTGGATTGGGACCACTTGAACAGTTACCTCTCCCACCCAGCTGGAAATGTTTTGTAAGTTCAAGAAAACTTATTTTTATATATAGGTCAAATAAAAAATTATATAGTTCAACTCAAGTTTTTCCTAATTTTTAATAACATTTTCTTAAGTCTTTATCTAGGTCAAATAATTTATCAAATCAATTTTTAAAGTAAGGGCCACTGGTTCAAATATTAGTTTTAAAAATTACGTAGGTCAAATAAACGTTTTCCTAAGTATTTATGTAGGTCAAATAGTTTTTCAAATCAACTTTAAAAATAGGGTCCCGTTGAATCAAATATTAATTTGAAAAATTAAGTAGGTCAATTAAAAAATAACAAAGTCAAATAAAATTAAGTAGATAAATTAATTTTGTCATTGTCTTTTCAAATCAACTTTTGAAATTTCCAGTTGATCTATATAAAAACTTTGAAAAATTTCATTGAAAATCAAAAAAATTCAGTTGACCTACATAATTTATTTTATTTGACCAATTACTAAAACAAGGTTTATTCTTAACAATTTATAGTAACAATTAATTTAACAATCTTACAACATTTTACAAGTTATTTAATGCAATTGATTTCAACTGGGAATCGTAATTTTTATTTAAAAACTAATAGTTTGATAGAATTTCAGAACTTAATAAAATATAATAGAACTTAATAGCAAAGGTTACTTTGAATTTGCCAGGCTATTGGGAATTCTTAAACATTAAGTTTCGACAATCATTTAAAAAGTTGGAGAAATATCTAAAAAAAGAGGTGGCAGCAAACAAAGAATTTCCGAAGGAAAGGGAAATAAATTATTAGATTTTGCCGAAGAAAATGTTTGCGCATCTTACAGCCCGGCCCGTCACCTTTTATCACATAGCTCGTGAATAGTTTCTAAACAGATCTTAAAATATTGATTTATTTACAAATTTTAAATATATTTTATTTGTTTTGCTAAAATTCTAAACAGTCATTTCTATTAACAATCAATTTGGCCATAAACTAGTTTCCTTAAAATTTTCTGAGAAAAAGATCAATTAGAGAAGAACCAGAAAACAAAATTCTTTATTAATTCTGTTTTTGAGTGATCAGGACCGATTTTAGATCAAAATAATTCTTATTTTATGAATAATTATTGCGGAAATTGGCTTACATGGTTATTTATCTAAATTATATTCATAATAATAGTGAAAAATCTTTTGACAATGAATCTGTAATGATATCGATGCTTTATTTGATGTTGATATTTGTTGATACCGATGTTGATATTCATGAATTTTTGACACAGCCTTTTTCAAGTGATTATAATAATTATCTATTGATTTAATAAAATAGTTAAAACATTTATTAGTTTTATATTTTATATTGATTTTATTGATAGCTTTTATTTTAATTAATATTGGGTTTTAAATTATAAATTATTTTCTTCAAAATTTAACTATGAATCAGATTTATTTAAGGTATTCTATGAATTCGTGATTCATAGCCAATTTTTGTAGAAAATATATTGTGTCACTTATAAAGAAATCAAAGGGGAAAAACAAAAAATGTCCTTATAATATAAATTATTTGGTTGGAATTTTAGAAAAAAGTTTTTAGTTTCCCTTTGGAATTTAAGTGAGAGAATGTTTTTTGTTTTTGAATTCGTCTTGTAATATTTGGCATTTTGTTTCGTGTAAGAACTGAGCCGATTTGTGTACTTTATCCAAGTGTTCGTGATAATTATTGGATTTGTTTTTGATCTGTTCATTGAGTCGTGTTCTGAATGTTCTGTGTGTTTTTCTTTGTGTACTTTGGTCACATTTTGTGCTAGTCAGCTGTTTTTTGAAAGTCAAAACCATTTGTTGGAAAAGCGGCAAAGGCAATCCAGTTGATAAATGTCTGATTTGGGAAATTTTTGGATTTACGTAGTTGTGATTTCAAAGTTGCAGAGGTGGTGAAGATCGGGTGAATATGGGCTGGTAAATCAATATTGAGGATGAGATATCTGATTGTATTGTATATCGTGTTGTTTAAGAAAGGGAAGCGTAGTCAAATTATTCGTTTGTCATGATGGTTCTTTTCTGTGTTAAGACAATTGGAACCGTATTCATTTTAAAACTATTTTTCCACGAACTTTATTGGGTATCCATTTTGGAAAAGCGTATTTCGAATTTTTCGAGAGTTTCTTGTTTTTTTGTTTTATCAGAACAGTTTCTAATTGCTCTTTCTCTCTCATACAGTAACGCGGTTTTTCTTTGAATCGGAACGCTACTCGCCCAAGGGAGAATGTGTCCATTGTGTAGACCTTGGTGAATAAATCTGTGTTGAATATGAGCGTGTCTGGTCCGTCTGAGGAACTTATCAAAGTATCTAAAAAAGTAGTTTTGTCTTCAGGGTTAAGTTACTCTAGAGTGAATTATATATTCGTGGTTTTTGCAGTGTGCATGTGATAAGATGAGTTGATGTGATTAGACGGAGTCTGAAGATGTCGTTGATGCATCTTTTCCAAAACATGATTTTATTCCCAAAAATGACCTAAGCATAGATTCAATGTGGTTCTTGTTTAGTTGTATTTCAAAAGTAAATGTTTGATTTCAAGGTTAGTGTGTTTTTGAGTAAGGTTGAAGAGTTTTCTGTTAAATCCAATTTGGAAGTAAGCTGGTAAGATCATTTCACTTATTGGTGTATAGATGGTACAATGTTCGCTAAAGAGTAATTCACGTTGAGCTCGACCAGTTAGTTTGTTTTATCGGAAGACAAGATTTTGAAGTCTGTATTTTTTTCAATTTCCTTATGTTCAAAGCGAGCGACCTTTGTGTTAAGAGATTTTTTTCTAAACTTCTAAATTTATGTTTGATATCAGTTGGTAGATCAGAAGTGTTGAAATGTGTTCTACTGTTAAGACTGAAAAGATAAATGCATTTTTCAGCATTGTTTGAAGATTCTGGATTTGTTTTTAGGTTGAATTCTGATTGCCTTCTAAGACTTTCTTTAGTTATAATAATAACAGAAACAAAATACATATAAGTAAATAATAAAATAATCCCTTGATACAAAGTAATTATTATATTGATGAAGAAATTACGTTGCAGCAAGGGCTTCTTTTATAATTTACTTATCTGATATTTTAAATTATGCTGCTACCAAGGTATCACCGTTTTAGAAGCAATAACAATAAAATATTAATAAAATAATAATAAAAATAAATAATAATAATGATAATAAAAATAAAATAATAATAATAATAATAATAATAATAATAAAAATAAATAATGATAAAATAATATTCATATTAATTAATAAATATATTTTCCCAACAATTATTACTTGTTATAGGAAACGTTTGCAGTCAGGTATTTTCAAAACTGTAAGATGCATTTAATTGGATTTGATGAATATCAATTGGGGGAAATGCTGCTATGTATATTTGATAACGGCGGTAGCATTTATCAACTAGACCATCTCCATTCTCCCGATTGCATATTCATTGTTCCAAACAATTCGAAATCGGAAAATGTCCAACGAGTGATCAACGAGGAGTCAAAAGACTCTATGAAAAATGTCGTTACTGAAGATTGGTTCTGGCAATCAGTCGAGAATCAATATTTGGTTAAATTTGATGATTATCGTGTATTATTGAGCAAGACAATTGGTAAATTTCATATTGATAAATTCTAAATTTTAATTATTTTTGAATTAAATATTATATATTTTGCTGTATTTTATTTGTTTAAAGTTTAATTATTTTATTCAAAAATAATTTTTTAAATTTTATTTATTTTTAATAAATTCATTTTAAAATTATATAAATTATTAAATATTTTTAGACATATTTTTTTAAAAAATTATTTTTCAAATAAAGAATTTAAAATTTTATTTAATTTTTATAAAAAAAATAAAACTAAAATTTGCTTTTATTTTATTTTATAATTGTATTTTAAAATTTTGTTTATTAATTCTATTTTTGAAATTAATAATTTTTAGTTTTAAAATAAGATTTTATAATTTTATTTTTTAAAATTAAATATTAAAATTTGTTTTATTTTATTTTTTTAAATATATTTTTAATTTTTTTGTTTTTAATTATAGAAATAATAATAGTAATATATTTTAAAAATAAAATAAAATATTATTTTTGTCATATTTTTTATTAATAAATTTATTTTTATAAAATCTTTTATTTTTTAATTTATAAATGATATTTTAATAATAAAATATACTTATTTGCTTTGTGATATTATTCTTATTGATTATTTGAAATAAGGGTTTCATAATATTTTAAAAATTATATTTTTATAAATCATTTTTAATTATATTAAAAAACTAAAATTTTGCTTCTATTTTTAAAATTAAATATTCAAATTTTGTTTTTCTTTATTTTTTAAATATATTTAAAAAATGAAACATTTTTTATTTTTTATTATTCAATTTGTTTTTTAAACAAATATTTCGGTTTGAATTTTTTTTAAATTTATATTTTATTTATAAAATGACTAATTTTGTATAATTTTTATAATTTGATTTTTTAAATTATATTTTTAAAAATTAATTTTAGTTATACTAACCTAACAAAATTATTGTTGAAAAGTTTTAATAATTATTGGGAACGCGTGATATGTGAAGCATTGCTGATAAGGTCATTGGGTCGAAAGATTAATGTGCAAAGTGCTGTGACTACGAATGTTTTAATGTTTTTAAATAGTATAAGTATGTTATATCATGTTTATGTATTGTTTTTTTAAAAAAAAACTTTTTTTCAATATTATTAAAATAATTGAATTTTTAAATTACATTTTTAAAAAAAATTATAATATAAATAAAAATTATAATATTTATATAAATAACATTTTAAATTAGTTAAAAGTATTTGAATATATTTTTTAAATGTTTATTTATTACAAAATTAAATTAATATAAAAAAATAATTTGTTTAAATTAAAAGTTAATTCATTATATTTTTAGTCTGTTTTGTGTACCTGAAGATGACAGTTTTATATTGGTGTTTTCTTTTAATTGAATCGTTGCTAAATTTATTTAATTATTTATTTATATTTTATTATTAAATTTTTTATTTAAAAATAAAATATTTGAATTTTATTTTTTAAATTTTTAAATAATATTTAAATAACAAAACGTACTTATTTACTTTGTGATATTATTCTTATTAATTATTGGAAATAAGATTTTTATAATTTAATTTTATATTATATTTTTTATTTAAAAAATAAAATATTTCAATTTTTATAATTTGATTTATTAAATTATACTTTTAAAACTTTATTTTTGTCTAATATTTTATTATTAAATTTATTTTTTTGTTTTAAAAATAAAATATTTCCGTTTGAATTTTATTTTTAAAACAAAAAAAATAAATTTAATAATAAAAAATAAGACAAAAATTTAAAAATTAAAACATAAATTTTTGTTTTTTAGTATAAACAGAAATAAAGTTTTAAAAGTATAATTTAATAAATCAAATTATAAAAATTGAAATATTTTATTTTTTAAATAAAAATATATAATTTTTAAAATTAAATTATAAAAATCTTATTTCCAATAATTAATAAGAATAATAAATAATATTTTAATAATAAAATGACTGATCTTGTGTACTTATTTGCTTTGTGTCTTCTTTATCCAAGTGATATTACGCTGTTTATTATTTTTATCGATTATATGCCCTGAAAATAATTGAAAATCTACAATCGATAATTTAGGTGAAAATACAAATTATTTATCCCCACCGAACGATGTAAAAAAGTCTGCAAGCCAAGTATTAAACGATTTTAAAACGGTCAAATTACAAACTAGTGGAAACCCCAACCAAAATCCACCATTCTCATTTTCAGATAAAGAAATCTCCGTTGATGAAATCAAAGCAAATTATAATTTGGGTTTCGGTTTTTACCCGTCACAATGCAGCAAGGAAAAATGTGAAGAATACGAGTACAGGCGTTACAATTTGCTCCTTAATCTCGTCAAGAACATCAAAGACAAACTCGATGTTTTGAATAATTTTCAAGCCATAAGGACGCACAAATTAATCGAGAATTCAAATCTATTATTGATATTCAATATTTTCAAGCAAATTACAGATTTCTTTCAAGGCTTCTATGATATTTTCCAACCACTCGTAATCAATTACTCGATTGACTGTTGCATCGGAATGGAATTATTGCCGCATTATAACCAACTGAAAAAGTATTTCCAGACATATAATTCAAAATTCAACCAAATGAGTGATTTGATCGATAGAATCGACAGCAACGCTGTGAAAGAACACATCCAACATTTTGTTGATAGCAATGAAATTTCCTCATTCAAATACTTCATCGAAATACCGAAACGAATGCTGACCTTAATCCAAATGCAATTCGATGATATAATAAAATCAACCTCAAAGTTTCATCCGGATATTGTTTTTTTTATCGAGATCTCCCAGAAAAATCGACACGTAACGAAACTAATTGAAACATTAGAAGACAAACTAATTGAAGGACGTAATCAAATAATTGTGATGAAATGCATTGGAAATCCAGTAAATTATCGAGCTTTTCTGTTTCACTATTGATTATTTGTATGTTACTAAGGCAATAGTGCAAATTGGAAATAGATATCGAACTGTTGTAGATTGCATGCATTACTGTGATGATGGGTTAAAATGTGCTAAATCTTTATTTCTATTCGATAACACAATTGTAATGTGCAATTTTAAAGCATCAGCGCCGGGTAAACTGTTTGACAGGCTTATTGCTCATTTAAAAGGTAAATTTGCCATTTTCATAATTTATTTATATCGATCACAGAGCAAATTAACAGTGGAAACAATTTAACAAGATGTGTAAGTTTAATGATTATCTGAATCGATTTAATTAATAATATATTAATGTTATTGGAAAACTCACAAATTGCATTAATTACATAAATATTATTGGAAAATTCACAAATAACACTAAATATATAATTATTATTGGCAAACTCACAAATAGCACTAAATATATAATTATCATTGGAAAATTCACAAATAGCACTAATTATGTAAATATTATTGAAAAACTCAAAAATAGCACTAATTATTTAATTATTATTGGAAAATTCACAATTAACACTAAATATATAATTATTATTGGAAAACTCACAAATAGCACTAAATATATAATTATTATTGGAAAACTCACAAATTGTACTAAATATATAATTATTATTGGAAAATTCACAAATTGTACTAACTATATAATTATTATTGGCAAACTCACAAATAGCACTAAATATATAATTATCATTGGAAAATTCACAAATAGCACTAATTATGTAAATAATTTTGAAAAACTCAAAAATAGCACTAATTATTTAATTATTATTGGAAAATTCACAATTAACACTAAATATATAATTATTATTGGAAAACTCACAAATAGCACTAAATATATAATTATTATTGGAAAACTCACAAATTGTACTAAATATATAATTATTATTGGAAAATTCACAAATTGTACTAACTATATAATTATTATTGGAAAACTCACAAATAGCACTAATTATATAATTATTATAGGAAAACTCACAAATAGCACTAATTATATAATTATTATTGGAAAACTCACAAATAGCACTAATTATATATAAGTATGTTCTATTTTTAAATGCTTTATTTAAAATATTTGATCTTAAAAATAATATATTTTTTTTATGTTTTACCTTAATTTTTATTTGAAATTAAAAGCTTTGACCTGAATTCTATTTTAATCAACCTTAGTAAAACCAATGTTAAACCAATGATAACTAATGGCATACTCCCTTGAACCGTGCATATGACAAGCTTACACATTACTATAAAAAGTCAATGAAAAGCTTGATCTGGTTAGAGTCAAGTGTAACAATGTGAAATGTTTTTAATATAAACAAACTATTTGTCAAGCCAAAGCTCATTCTATAAATGAATTTTGTAATTAATTGTGTTTGACCAATCAATCCATTCAGCCCAGTATCCAAAGCATTTATCGTAATAGTCCTTTCATAGAAATGAACATCAAAAGAAAAAAGTCGATAAGTAGCGTAACAACTGTGAATTCGATTTCCGTAAGAAAATTGGAAGGAAATGCTTGTTCTAAGTTCCACAAGCTATTTACTGGGCTGTCGAAATTAAATTGGAAAGAAAACCCAGAAAATATTTATTCCGAAACGGAAATTTTAGAAAAATCTAGTTTAATTTCCGTAAGAGATTTGATTTAAATTACTCACCAATGAGAACTTTGTAGTTGATATCTCACCGAGGTAATTTCGATGTCCAGAGTCAGATGTTTTTCACTATAAATTATATCGACAAACAATCAAATCTGTTGAAAAATATGAAATTGTTTCTAGTACCAAGAGTTGTAAAACACCCGTTCAAATATAACAAAATTAATGTTGCTTTGCCGACTGATTTTGATTGGGAGTATAATGATAACAAAGGAATAAAATGGGACGAATTTATTGTTGAAGAAAAACGGAATTTTTGCGCCATTATAGCTCAGCATTATGAAATGGAATTTATCGAAGACTCACTTTTGAGCAATTCAGTGTAAGCATTTTAATTATTTTAATTGTTGATATCCATTGTTATTATTATTATTATTATTATCATTATTTTTATTATCATTATTATTATTATTATTATTATTATTATTATTATTATTATCATTTATTATTAATTATTCTTATTATTTATTAATATTATTTATTATTAATAATCTTCTTATTATTATTATCATTATTATTTATTATAATTTATTATTATTATAATTATTATTATAATTTATAATTTATTATTATTATCATTATTATTATTTATTATAATTTATTATTATTATAGTTATTATTATTATTATAATAATTATTATTATTATTATAATTTATAATTATCATTATTATTATTTATAATTTATTATTATTATCATTATTATTATCACTATTATTATTTATTATAATTTATTATTATTATAATTATTATTATAATTATTATTATAATTATTATTATTATTATTATTAATTATTCTTATTATTTATTAATATTATTTATTATTATTAATCTTATTATTTTTATTATTATTATTATTATTATTATTATTATTATTATTATCATTATTAATATTTATTATTATTATTTATTATTATTATTATTATTATTATTATTATTATTATTATTATTATTATTATTATTATTATTAATTATTCTTATTATTTATTAATATTATTTATTATTAATAATCTTCTTCTTATTATTTTTTTTATTATTATTATCATAATTATTATAATTTATTATTATTATTATTATTATTATTATTATTATTATTATTATTATTATTATTATTATTATTATTATTATTATTATTATCATTATTATCATTATTATTATAATTCATTATTATTATTATAATTTATAATTATTATTGTTAAGTTAATATTTACTGGTTCCCCAGGAACTGTTTTCTCTGACTCCATGTGCTCTTCAAATACACTGGAGTAACTCAACACAAAAATAGTGTTTATTGATACAAAAGTTGCATAACGACTCAGATTGTCATAATAATTAAAACTGGCAGGGATCCCTAGCGGAAGCCACGCATATTAGATCTCTAAAAATATCCTATAAGTGACTTGTTTCTGACCCGTTTCTCTTTATACTATATTATCTTTTATTTGCGGTAATTTTGTTGATTTAGGATCCCCTTATGTTGGAAATCTCTCAAATTTTGATTGGACTTCCTTTCTCGCTAATTTAAATAATTTGTATTTTATTAATAACTTTTTTAAGGTGTCGCAAATTAATTCTATATTATTATTTTCACACTCGTCTCGTTATTTGGCATCGGCACATATAAATTTCCTTTGGAAAATATTGATTTTGATTATTTTTAATTAATTATTTTTATTCCCATTTTATTTATTATAATTTTGTAAAATTACATATCCCCAAATATTATTATTATTAATTAGAATTTTCTGAATTATTTTTCGTACAAACTAATTTCGATATATAATATTTATGCGTTTTTACCGAAGAATTGTAAAAAACTCAAAGAATATAAATACTATATAAAACGTAATTTTTTTCACAATTCTACAAAATTCCACAGAAAACTTAATATTATGTTCGACACATAAAAGGGGTAAATTTAACAGAACAAGAAACATTTCTATTGTCAAATTTTCTGACAAAACAATTAAAATTTTCTTAACGCGCCTAAAAGTCGTTTATGCAATAGTAATTCCAGGTCGTCGGTTGCGTTTGAAAATGATTGGCTTGTCAGTGATAAATATTTCCGAACTCCTGTAAAACTAGATAAAACCACCACAAGAGTAATTTAACTTTACTATTCAATTCATAATTCAATTGTAATTTCCCTAGAATCTGTCTCCTAGTAACAACAGTTTTATGGGTTCGTTTAAGGTAAACCGACAATTATTGTTTAAAAATAGTTTACAATTATAACTTTTAAAAGAAATCCCCCAAATCTATGTCGCTAAAAAAGACTATAACAGAAAACTTCAGACGATTTACAAGATTCAAGAAAAGATCTAAAAACACTTTGGTATATTTCTGTATTACTGACAAACATCTTTTAATCGCGGAATTCAGCCCAGTTCTTCTTCACAGAATTATATTTTCGAGGACGAGTCTCAGAATAAAGAAACAAAAAAAACCCTAACGAATCACAAATATCCAGAAAATTCTCCTGTTAAAAGTTTAGAAGAAACTGAAGAGTTTTCGAGTTTAAACCAATCACAACTCGACAGAAATAGTCCATTATTTTCCAAAGAGAATATTGCATTTCCTCCTAATTCAATCTCCAACCAAGAAAAGACCCGAGAATCCAGAAAACCAATGAATAATAATAATAATAAATGTAATTCCTTCATTTACATCGATGAATCTCCAACTCGCCACGTGTTATCTTCCCCGATCGATTTCAATTGCTCAAGTCTCACTCAAACTCCAATAGAAAATAACACAAGCAAGTGCAGCAAAGAAGCTGACTCCTCCCCGACAATTGGTGGTGATCCGATCAATCCCATCAAACGAGCGGCTAATAAGCGCAGAAGCGAATCGGGCTCGAATATCCAGATTAAAAATAGAAAATTTTGATTTTTGTGTTGATATTCTGTCGAAATATATATCTGTGCTTTTATTGATTATAGATTTTTCACATTTTCTATTTTAATGTCATGTTAATATTTTTAAATTCATTTATTGTGTTTGTGTTTTTATTGGATAAAAATTAATAAATAAAAAATTGAAAATAAACTTATATTTTAAAACCAGTTTCTCGTGTTTCCATGGAATTTGTAGATATGTTGTGATTTTAGTAGTAAATTTATATTATGATTTTTTAGAAGTTTTATTGATTTTTTATGAAACTTTTTAATAATTTGACTATGAATCAGTTATGATATTGATGTTTTAGTGATAATCACAAATTTTCGGCACAGCCTTTTCTCTGATTAAACTCCTTCATCTGCTCTGGCTTAAATCACGTTGCAGAAAAGATTCTTATTGAGCGTGAGAAATGCATAAAATGGTTTTTCCAAAAAGAATTCAAATTGAACATAATTTGGTTATCTGATCTAGTAAGGTTTAAACAGAGGTTCCCAAACTTTTTTTGTGTCCTAGAACCCTTGCCAAGTTTTTTGTAGGCCCACCTGAAATTTATTTTTGTAAATTTCTAATTGTAGTGAAGTTTAGTGTTAAAACTATAATTTATGTAATAAACTACCAGTTTATATTTTTTTAAATGTTTTACCACTTTCCTTTTCAAGATTCAGGAAACGAATAAACGTAGTTGTCTCACATCGTATTTATAGAGTGACGAATTGAACAAGTCAGTGCAAGTTTGCGAAGCTCTGAGACAAAAATTGACAAGAATTTTTACTGTGCGTATGCTTGTAACAAGATGACACTATTATGTTGCGGGTTTTTACAAGTTCAAAACGTATTGCGATCTTAAAGCGAATGCATACATCCTACAACTTACACAATTTTATAAACATAGTAAATTTTTTACTTCATATGTACTTTTATAAATAATGTATGTCTTTATTTTATAAAATTATAATTTAAGTAAATAGGTAATATCAATGTATGTGGACCCACATTTTCATTTCATGGACCCCAAAATTGGTTTTTCGCTGACGTAGACACCTTGCAGGTTATCATAGACCCCTGGGGATCGATATAGACCACTTTGGGAATATCTGGTTTAGAATGATATACTGACCAATTACGTGATTCTATACCGGGAAAATTTTCCAAATTAACATTAATGACAATAATTATATTAAAAATATATTATTAACTTTCTATTCTACAGATTACTTGCCTTTTCATGTGAATTTCAATCTTTCATTATCGTCATTTTTAATCTCATCTGGATCATATTTCTAATTTTATTTTACATTCTTTCCATTTTCTTGATTTATGTTTTGACTCGCTGTTGATGATTATCTGTTCAGATAATTAATTTTCTTTTCGTTCAATGTGATGAAATTTAAATATTTATTCTGTTTTTTATTTGTTTTTGTTTAAATTCTTCTGGCCAATTATCTTTCTTTAACATATAATATTTTAAGATCGTGCCTAAAGCCAGACTGCATTCAACACGTGATCGGGTGGTGGGGATTATTAGGTAAGGGAACTGAGTTAATGAATACCGTCACTCCACTGCCCCTCCCCCGAGTCACTAGACTGAGTCCAAAAAGATCATTTTTTAAAATTTTACTTTTTTGGTGAATGTGATGACTATTAATAACATAAGCAATAATTTTTTATAGTGACGAGATTTTGATCAAGTTATAATTATCATTAATAATAAACTAAAAGAAATTGATGATATGATGAAACGAATAAAAATAATCATCGCAAGTCTCCTAGTTCGCTTGCATTATACTGAACTAGTTTCTAAACAAACCTAAAATACTTATAAAAATATCTAAAAACTAAAATTGAATCCTTTTCTGTTTTAAAATTTATTTTTATAAGAAATATCAACTTTCGCCATTATAAAATAGTGTGTAATAAAAATCAATTAACTCATTTAAGACCAGTGGCATACTTTGAGATCACTTCAAAACTCTATGAATGTTCTATGAAATAATTCATATTTTTAACTTTAATCAGCTTTTATTTATTGATCAACAATAATTTTTACTTTTTAATCTTGAAAGTAATTTTTTATTTTATGATTTAACTTTGTTTTACCATGTTAAAGTTGGACACTATTTCGGATATTGTAGCAAAGGTGAACGATGGATCATTTTAAAGGGTTTTTGAAGGTTACGATGATGATTCAAGGTATTTAAGATGACATAAAAGTCAGTTTTATGGATGGACAAAATTAGTATTATTATTTTTTAATTATACAATATGATTACAATTAATAAAACAAAAGATTTTTATATCCCATCTATATAAATATAAAAGAAAATATTAGAAAATTCCATATTGTTATTAAAGTAAAATTTGGCATTGTACGTGATTAAAATGCTACAAATAAAATATGATGTTTAAATTAACTATTTTCTTTCATTTGTTTAAATTCTCGGTGACAATACTGTAAGCAAGGTTTAACTCTGACGTTTGAATAAACTATTTTTATTTTAGTTCAAATTCTTGCCGATGGTACGATAAGCAAAGTTTACATCGAAATCATTAGTAGTGCCTTCTGGGTAATTCATCTAACGTGCTCATTAACTGTATCTAATCAATTTTTAGGAACAACTTTCTGCGAAATTTATTTATATTAACATTATGAGCAGTTTATATCAAAATTTTCTCCGATCTCAAACAAATAAATCATCATGCGAACACAGAAGATAACATTTTCGGATACAGCATTTATTAAATCTACGGAATTCTTAGATTTGTTTTTTCTCCAGTTATGATTTGGCAAAACGAGATCTTGCCCCACGGAAATCTCTACCATTCGGATTTCTTCCTTCCTGTAGTAATTCTAGCCGTTCCAGCAAACTTGGGTGGATCAGTTCATCTGGAATCATCACTTGGGTTGGGGTGGTCAAAGTCCTCAAAATAGGTTCTCTGGGTTCAAATGAGACATCATATTCTGGAGTATATCCATCCGAACCTCGAATTTTACCTGCCGCTATCTCACGGTCGATCTTGTTCAGCTCCATTTGGGTCATTCGTAGTCGATATTGCAAATTTATATGTTTCTCATTCAGGCGGAGTAATAAGGACTCTAGTCTCTGGATGGCTGAGTTGCGGCCAGGCTCCCTTTTGATGGCAATGCCAAGGAGACCCATGCCTACGATTGTATCGAGTCGGCCACGTGGCAGTTTCCGGTATGTAGATGGTGTATCCATAGTCCCACAAGATTTGGCAACCTTGTGCTGCCGCCATTTCGTTGAACTGAATTATTTGTCGACCCTGCGCTGGTCTTCCTGAAGAAGATGGTCCTGCAAATTCTTGGAGATTAGTATATATAGCATACTTCTATAGATTTTCAGAATATGATGAAAAAATAATTCATGGTTCCTCACTTTTATTGATGGATGATTGGGGAATTAATTCGGGCTTGGCTCTCGGTCCCTTTCTCCGGGTCCCTTGGGTTTGTTCGCAGAATCTCTTCTCCGGTTTCCAACTCGGATATGGAGCGTTCGATTGGGAGTTCATGATATGACAGTGCTCCTTGGCATGGTTTATATAGTGTCATCCACCACGTCACTGGTCACGTCATTCTTACTGTTAATTTTTATTGCACCGGTATACGTATCTATTCTTATTTTTACCATTTTTATCTTCGTCATTATGTACTTTTTATGTATTATGTTCGTTGATAATAAATTTTATCTTACTTTTTGCCGGTATTATTCCGGTCATCGTGGTATGTATCCTCATTATTATGGCTCGTCTTTGTCCTGATTATTATCATTACTATTGTTATTATTGTTACCATTAATATTACTTTTATTATCAGTAGTTGGATGTGTCACATCCAGCACAGTACCCCCCCCCCCCGGCTGAGAGAAAATTTTACTAAGTCCAAAAGTACAAAAAAATTTAAGACAAAGACAATGACTCATTCAAGGTCATTGGATGACTCATCATATTTTATAATATATTTTAAATTTTATTTATTTTTATTTAATATACTTTAATTTTTTGTTTTAATCAAGTCAATTATTTTATTATTTTATTTTTAAATTATATTATTATTAAATTTAATTGTTTGTTTTAATCAAGTCAATTACTTTATTATTAAATTATATTATTATTATATTTAAATTGTTTGTTTTAATCAAGTCAATTATTTTATTATTTTATTTTTAAATTATATTATTATTATTAAATTGTTTGTTTTAATGAAGTGAATATTGTTTTAATCAAGTCAATAATATTATTTATTTATTTTTATTTTATTTTATTTATTTTATATACTTTAATTTTTTGTTTTAATCAAGTCAATAATATTATTATTTATTTATTTTTAAATTATATTATTATTAAATTTAATTGTTTGTTTTAATCAAGTCAATTACTTTATTATTAAATTATATTATTGTTATATTTAAATTGTTTGTTTTAATCAAGTCAATTATTTTATTTATTTATTTTTATTTTATTTATGTAATATACTTTAATTTTTTTTTGTTTTAATTAAGTCAATATTTTATTATTTATTTACTATTTTTAAATTATATTATAATTATTATTGTTATTGTTATTATTATTTTTATTATTATTATTATTATTATTATTATTATTATTATTATTTTTATTTATCATTATTATTATTATTATTATTATTACTGTTGTTATTATAATTATTATGATTATTATTATTATGATTAATATTATTATTTTTATTATTATTATGATTTTTATTATTATTAATATTATTATTATTATTATGATTATCATTATTATTTTTATTATTAATATTTTTTATAATTATTTTATTATTTTTATTATTATTATTTTTATTATAACTATTGTTATTATTATTATTTTTATTTTTATTATTATTATTATTATTATTTTTATTATTATTATTATTATTATTATTTTTATTATTATTTTTATTATTTTTATTATTATTAATATTATTATTATTATAATTATAATTATTATTATTATCCTTAATATAATTATTATTATTATTATTATAATTATTTTTATTATTGTTATTGTTAATTATTATTATTATTATTATTATTATTATTATTATTATTATTATAAGTTCACGTTTTATTATTATTAATATTATTATTATTATTAATGTATAATAAAAATAAAACAACTACATAAAACTTTTATTATAAGGAAATAATTTTATTATTTTTAATATAATTATTAATATTATTAATTAGCATGATTACTTAAAAATATTGTTTAATTATTTTTTTTATTATTATTATTATAATTGTTATTATTAATATTATTATTTTTTTTATTAATATGATTAATAATATGATTAATTAGTATGATTATTTATTTTTCTTGTTATTATTATTGTCAAGGTCATTGGATGACTAATCATATTTTTTCAAGGTCATTCAAAAATTTTCAAGGTCATTGTATTTTTTGACATTTTTAATATAAATTTACTACTTATTTTTAAAAGTTTAGTTTTAAATATTATTATTTTTACTATTATTATTACAAGTTAATATAATTTACTACTTATTTTTATAAGTAATGTTTTAATATTTTTTAATTTTAATTTTATTATTTTCAAGGTCATTGGATGAGTCATAATAATTTTTTTTCAAGGTCATTTAAAAGTAGGTCAAGGACATAATATTTTTAAACATTTTAATTTTAATATACTACTTTTTTTTTAAGTAGTGGTTTTTAATTTTTTTTAATTTTTATTCTATTATTATTATTTTTATTAATATTATTATTATTATTATTATTATTACAAGTTTTTATTAATTATAATTTTCATTATTATTTTATATAAATTTTCAACAAAGTATATAAAATTAATATTGAATAGAAAAAGTTTGTTCAATTGTGGTTCATAGTATACAGGGATAGAACAATTGTAAATGTTTGTAAAAAGTTAAAGAAAAATTCTATATTTTTAAGAAAATATGTGCAAATAAATATCAAAACTAATTATGGCTCAAATGTGTGTGTTAAACCATCGATATGTTACAGTGTTTATGGAAAAACTTTAGTGAAAATATGTGTTATTTTTCAACAATTTATAAAATATTTATTTTATGGGTAATAATGTGTATGTGTTAAATCATAAAAATAGTTCAATATTTATGTAAAGTTTGAGATTGTTAAGAAAATGTATATAATTTATGATACACACGTGTTTTTTGATTGAAATATGTGTGTTTGTTTTACCGATATAAGAAAAACCATGGACAATTTTTAAGAAAATACACGTAATTTATGATTATCATGGGATTAGAATTTGATTAAAGTTGTGAGAAAGTTGTTAAATTTGAGATAAAACTGATTAATTTGTAAATAATGTTATTAATTTGAAGAAATTTTAAAATAAGACCTTCAGCAAATTGGTAAGAAAATAGTAGTTATTGAGTAATACTTATTAAAATTACCAAAGTTTTATAATTTTTGAAAAGTCTTGATATATCTTTAATAAAATTTGTTAGTACTTTGAAATAAGAATTAAAAAAAAAAGTTTCAACACAGTAGCAAATCGTAAAGAAACTAGTACTTATCAGTTAATTAAATTAACTAAGTTGTAAAATAATTGAAAAAATTTGTTAGATTTTTTTAAATTTTAAGATTGTTATGTAATTGTTCTAGGTACTTGTTGAATGAAAATTAATGTATGTTATCAACAGCTCATAGTTTTTAATCTTACAATTTCTCTTCATTCCTGGAAATAATCGTAAATATTTAAATTATTCAGAAAATTGTCAATAACAACATAAGTAATGGGTAACATAAATTTTTTAAATACTAATCAATTTTAGTTTTTAATTAAATTACAAATATAATAATAAAATCAAATTAATACTTGAATACATGAATCGAACAATTTCTTAGAACTGAACACGTATCGTATATTTTATTCAGATTCCAATAATATCATTAAAATTAACCAAAACCTTATTGTTATATTTTGAAAACCGTTAAGTCAATGAAAATGTATCGATTTCACTAAGTATCCATCTTTTGACATTGATATATAACCGAATAAATCCTCTTAAAATAAATTCCTCCTCTTGACCTATCGTTTCCCCTTAAAATAAAAAAAATTTACTCTCAACCAATCATTTCTCTTTAATGACAATATTCCAAACTAAATTCAGTATTTTTGATAAAAATCACCGACATATCGATATTTAACCGAATAAATTTCTAGAAATCCTCTTAAAATAAAATTCATCTCGTGACCAATCCTTTCCCCTTAAAAGATCATAAATTTTCTTCTTAACCAATCATTTCTCTTTAAATGACAATATTTCTACTCTCTCAAAAGATTTACACACATTAATATCTATCTGAACAAATCCACCTAAAAAATATTATAAATTCCTCCTCTATATTCTCCATTTAGAAAATATTTACCCTTTGAACACAGATATTCAACCAACTCAACCCCTTAAAAATGACAACAAACTTGTTCTTAATCGATTATTTCCCCTTAAAATATCATAAAATTTCCTCATAATCAATCATTTCCCTTGAAATGACAATTTCTCTCACTGCGCCAACAATATACATATTTTTTGTAAAAAAAAAGTACAAGTTAAATTTTCTTTAGAAATCTATATTTAACCGAATAAGATCCTTTAAAATCCATCATTCGGATCATATTTACTATATGTATTCAACCAATAAAATTCCCACTTAAAATTATCATAAAAATCTGAATTTTACCAATAAAAATAAATTTTCTTTAGTATTACAAAATTGTTATCGATACCCAACATTTTCCGTTGAAAATCACCACAATTTGATTCTGGCAACAAATTCTATCAAATAAAAATTAAATTATTGTAAAATATATATCATGTTGCTCAAATAATTAAAATTAATCAGTAAATAAAGTATAAATTCAATAAAAATTACCAGTCAACCAATAGAGATATATCAATGATTTTCATAAGTATACTGATAACCACACTGAGCATTCCCTTAAAAATCTCTAAATTATACTACTTTTGTGATTTATATCCATGAAATCAATAAAATTGAAAATGAACGTAATTATTGATCTCCTTTTTTTTACACTGTAAAATCAGTTAAAATCGTAGGTTTCACTAAAATATTTTTAAAAATTAACTGATTTAATCAACTATTTAAATAGAACATAAAATTATAATTAAAATATCATTAAATCTATCAGTCAAATTTGATTCTAATTCTTAAATAATTATCTTAAATAGATGTTTCATAAACATTTTGATCCTAAATTTAACTTTTATTTAAAATAATCCTAAAATCAAGTCAAATCTAATAAATTTTCAAGAAATTAAGTGTCTAAAATTATAGATTTACCCTAATTTCTTCAATAATTTCATTAAAAACATAATCAAACCCTAAATCCAATAAAATTCAAAAGAAAACCATAAATTCACAAAGATGATTAAAATGTACTAAAATAAAATACCTCGTAAAACTAGATATCACTTAAATTATCATAAAATTTCCATAAAAGCTCTAATTGATTTACATAGCCTAAAATTATTTTATTTTTGTCGAATACAAATTTTCAGTGAAGAAGTAATATTGGTGAGAGAGTACATTAAGTGATTAAAATCGGTGAAATTACTGAAAAAAGTAGGATAGTTAAAGATATCTACTAAATAGATGAAATATCAATTACTATATTAAAAACTTACAAAGGTAATATACTTTGAATGGAGAAAATATACATCGAAGGGGAAAATATTCATTGAAGAGAAAAATATTCGTTAAAGAGGAAAAAAAGGACTGGTCACGAGATGAATTTTATTTTAAGAGGATTTCTAGAAATTTATTCGGTTAAATATCGATATGTCGGTGATTTTTATCAAAAATACTGAATTTAGTTTGGAATATTGTCATTAAAGAGAAATGATTGGTTGAGAGTAAATTTTTTTTATTTTAAGGGGAAACGATAGGTCAAGAGGAGGAATTTATTTTAAGAGGATTTATTCGGTTATATATCAATGTCAAAAGATGGATACTTAGTGAAATCGATACATTTTCATTGACTTAACGGTTTTCAAAATATAACAATAAGGTTTTGGTTAATTTTAATGATATTATTGGAATCTGAATAAAATATACGATACGTGTTCAGTTCTAAGAAATTTTGCGATTCATAATTCAAGTATTTATTTGATTTTATTATTATATTTGTAATTTAATTAAAAACTAAAATTGATTAGTATTTAAAAAATTTATGTTACCCATTACTTATGTTGTTATTGACAATTTTCTGAATAATTTAAATATTTACGATTATTTCCAGGAATGAAGAGAAATTGTAAGATTAAAAACTATGAGCTGTTGATAACATACATTAATTTTCATTCAACAAGTACCTAGAACAATTACATAACAATCTTAAAATTTAAAAAAATCTAACAAATTTTTTCAATTATTTTACAACTTAGTTAATTTAATTAACTGATAAGTACTAGTTTCTTTACGATTTGCTACTGTGTTGAAACTTTTTTTTTTAATTCTTATTTCAAAGTACTAACAAATTTTATTAAAGATATATCAAGACTTTTCAAAAATTATAAAACTTTGGTAATTTTAATAAGTATTACTCAATAACTACTATTTTCTTACCAATTTGCTGAAGGTCTTATTTTAAAATTTCTTCAAATTAATAACATTATTTACAAATTAATCAGTTTTATCTCAAATTTAACAACTTTCTCACAACTTTAATCAAATTCTAATCCCATGATAATCATAAATTACGTGTATTTTCTTAAAAATTGTCCATGGTTTTTCTTATATCGGTAAAACAAACACACATATTTCAATCAAAAAACACGTGTGTATCATAAATTATATACATTTTCTTAACAATCTCAAACTTTACATAAATATTGAACTATTTTTATGATTTAACACATACACATTATTACCCATAAAATAAATATTTTATAAATTGTTGAAAAATAACACATATTTTCATTAAAGTTTTTCCATAAACACTGTAACATATCGATGGTTTAACACACACATTTGAGCCATAATTAGTTTTGATATTTATTTGCACATATTTTCTTAAAAATATAGAATTTTTCTTTAACTTTTTACAAACATTTACAATTGTTCTATCCCTGTATACTATGAACCACAATTGAACAAACTTTTTCTATTCAATATAAATTTTATATACTTTGTTGAAAATTTATATAAAATAATAATGAAAATTATAATTAATAAAAACTTGTAATAATAATAATAATAATAATAATAATATTAATAAAAATAATAATAATAGAATAAAAATTAAAAAATATTAAAAACCACTACTTAAAAAAAAAGTAGTATATTAAAATTAAAATGTTTAAAAATATTATGTCCTTGACCTACTTTTAAATGACCTTGAAAAAAAATTATTATGACTCATCCAATGACCTTGAAAATAATAAAATTAAAATTAAAAAATATTAAAACATTACTTATAAAAATAAGTAGTAAATTATATTAACTTGTAATAATAATAGTAAAAATAATAATATTTAAAACTAAACTTTTAAAAATAAGTAGTAAATTTATATTAAAAATGTCAAAAAATACAATGACCTTGAAAATTTTTGAATGACCTTGAAAAAATATGATTAGTCATCCAATGACCTTGACCTACTTTTAAATGACCTTGAAAAAATATGATGAGTCATCCAATGACCTTGACAATAATAATAACAAGAAAAATAAATAATCATACTAATTAATCATATTATTAATCATATTAATAATAAAAATAATAATATTAATAATAACAATTATAATTATATTAATAAAAAAAAAATAATTAAACAATATTAATAAGTAATCATGCTAATTAATAATATTCATAATCATATTAAAAATAATAAAATTATTTCCTTATAATAAAAGTTTTATGTAGTTGTTTTATTTTTATTATACATTAATAATAATAATAATATAACAATAATAAAACGTGAACATATACTAATAATAATAATAATAATAATAATAATAATAATAATAATAATAATAATAATAATAATAATAATAATAATAATAATAATAATAATAATAATAAAAATAATAGTAGTAAAAACGATAAGTATAATAATAATAATAATAAAAATAAAAATAATGATAATAAAAATAATAATAATAATTAACAATAACAATAATAAAAATAATTATAATAATAATAATAATAATTATATTAAGGATAATAATAATAATTATAATTATAATAATAATAATATTAATAATAATAATAAAAATAATAATAATAATAATAAAAATAAAATAACGATAATAAAAATAATAATAATAATAATATTAATAATAATAATAAAAATAATAATAATAATAATAAAAATAAAAATAACGATAATAAAAATAATAATAATAATAATAAAAAAAAAAAAAAAAAAAAAAAAAATAATAAATAATAAAAATAATAATAAAAAATAATATAATAATAATAATAATAAAATAATAATAATAATATAATAATAAAAATAATAATAAAATAATAATAATTATAAAATAATATTAATAATAAAATAATAATAAAAATAATAAATAATAATAATAATATAAATAATAAATAATAATATAATAATAATAATAATAATAATATAATAATAATAAAAATAATAATAATAATCATAATAATAATAATAATATAATAATAATAAAAATATAATAATAATAAAATCATAATAATAATAAAAATAATAATAATAATAATAATAATAAAAATAAAAATAATGATATATAAAATAATAATAACAATAATAATAATAATAATAATAATAATAACAATAATTATAATAAAAATAATAATAATAAAAATAATAAAATAATTATAAAAAATATTAATAATAAAAATAATAATGATAATCATAATAATAATAATAATATTAATAATAATAAAAATCATAATAATAATAATCATAATAATTATAATAACAACAGTAATAATAATAATAATAATAATTATAATAATAATGATAAATAAAAATAATAATAATAATAATAATAACAATAACAATAATAATAATAATATAATTTAAAAATAGTAAATAAATAATAAAATATTGACTTAATTAAAACAAAAAAAATTAAAGTATGTTACATAAATAAAATAAAATAAAAATAAATAAATAAAATAATTGACTTGATTAAAACAAACAATTTAAATATAACAATAATATAATTTAATAATAAAGTAATTGACTTGATTAAAACAAACAATTTAAATTTAATAATAATATAATTTAAAAATAAATAAATAATAATATTATTGACTTGATTAAAACAAAAAATTATAGTATATAAAATAAATAAAATAAAATAAAAATAAATAAATAATATTATTGACTTGATTAAAACAATATTCACTTCATTAAAACAAACAATTTAATAATAATAATATAATTTAAAAATAAAATAATAAAATAATTGACTTGATTAAAACAAACAATTAAATTTAATAATAATAGAATTTTAAAATAAATAAATAATATTATTGACTTGATTAAAACAAATAATTAAAGTATAATAAATAAAAATAAATAAAATTAAAAATATATATTATAAAATATGATAAGTCCAAAAGACCTTGACCTACTTTTAAATGACCTTGAAAAAATATGATGAGTCATCCAATGACCTTGAATGGGTGGTGGTCTTTGCTTAAATGACCTTGAATGAGTCATTGTCTTTGTCTTAAAGTTTTTTTGTACTTTTGGACTTAGAAAAATTTTTTCTCGTCCGGGGGGAGGGGGGTACTGTGCTGGATGTGACATGTGCTGGATGTGACACATCCCACTACTATTATCACTATTAATTTTATTGTTGCTATTACTATAGTCATTTATTATCATCGGTGCGGGCATTGGATGTTATTAGTAGTCGAATGATTATATGCCGTCACCAAGGTTCGTGATACGAGTATGGTTTAGACGAGGGTAAGTTAAATTATTTTATTTAAACATTATTTATGTTAGATATGCCATTTGGATTCATATTTAACCTATTTATCTTCAATGAAAATAAGTCCGATTGTCTCTTATGTAACAGTATTTTCTCTCAGAGACAATACTCATACTCACAATTCCTGACAGTGAACTTCCATTAAAAGGAATTAGAAATCAACTAGTATCACAATTTGTTGAAGAGGACGCCCTTAATGACTCGTATCCCGATTGGATGTCAGTGCCTGTTCTTGTAGATGATGGCTTATGGATTATGTGGTCGTAATTATGGTGGATTCCCTGCTCACCCCGAGGTATGCATATCCTAGTGATCGTGAGTTAAGAGTAAATGATCTGAATTTTTCTGTTTGATTTATTATTGTAACCGGTTTCTTAAATTATTTGAGATGTTTTAATTGGTTCCATCAGACTTCTTGCAGTATGCGGTCGGTGGGGTTTCCTGATATTATTAACCTAGTCCAATCTTCTTATAGGTTCACTTTGATTCCGTTGATTAAAATATAATTTGTACTCATTGGTCTATCAGTTAGGGGTCTATTTACAACCACTAATTAAAATTGGCGCTCTATCCCGATTGTCAATTCTTTACTTCGCCCTAAATTATAATCGTAATCTCGATTTAATTTATTGGAAAAAGAACTTGATTAAAGGTCAAATTGAAGGCATGGGAAGTTTGAAATAACTTAAATTGCTGCAACGAAATCGTTTATCTAATGACGAACAAAAAATCTACATTTAATCGAATCGAAGTAATTGAAATTTTAAATTAATTAAAAGTTATTTAAATATATTTTATAAATATTTATTACAAAATTAAATTAATAAAAAATAATTTGTTTAAATTAAATGTTAATTCAGAATATTTTTAGTTGGTTTTGAATACCTGAAGATGATAGTTATGCTATCGAAATATATCGTACGAAAAGTTTTTTATTGGCGTTATCTTTTATCGTTGCCAAATTTATTTAATTATTTATTTATAAATATTATTATTAATATTATTATTAATATTATTTTTGTTATTTTATTATTAATATTATTATTACTATTATTATTATTATTATTATTATTATTGTTGTTAATATTATTATTGCTATTATGATAATAATCACTGATTATTATTGCTATTGTATTATTAATTTCATTATAATTATTAATACTATTATTATAACCTCATTATTATCATTATGGCTATTGTTATCATTATTATGATTATCTTTGTCCTTACATAATGCTTATTATTGTTATTAATGTTGTTGTTGTTAGCATTAGTATACAATATTATTACTACTATTATTATTATTATTACCATCATTCACAAAATTCTATTTATCTGAAAAAAAATTAAAGGTAACAAATAAAATACCATTAATAAAAATTTATTTATTAAAATAAAAACATTTCCGACATTGAAAAATTCCACAGAATGAAAATCCTCCAAATTAAAATTAATAAAACTGGAGATAAATTAATAAATATACCTGTTAGTGATTGTCCGTAATGGCGAACACTAGCTATGGGGATCTGATGCCTCGAAGAACCCTATAATACATGAAAAAATTTAAGATAAAAGTAGCTAGAAATCAATACATACTTTTATTATAGGAATTGAAAATCCTATAATAAGTTGCCATGGTAATAAATGGCAAGCGAAATAAATTGGATATAGGTCATTCTTAAATTAATAATAAACGATGTAGTATATATTAAAATATCTTCTAAATTCTTGACTTTTAATGGTTATGGTGAGAACCCGTAATATAAAATAAGAAGTTCTTATATACATTAAAGTTAATTATATTATATGAATTAAAATTTTATACTTTCCTATATAGTTAATTAAATTAATTAATCCTATTTTTAAACACCAATAAATTAATATTTTAAGGATCATAGTGCTTTTCTTTATAGGAAAATTAGGGACAAATTTTTAACATTTTTAAAATCAGGATTATTAATATTATTATTATTATTATTGTACTTATAATTATTATAAGAATTATTATTATTTTTATTATTATTATTATTATGAATATAATTATTATTATAATCTTAGAATTGCTATTATAAATCTTTATGGTAAATTTTATAAATCCTTTTCTCATGAATTGCATTGTTATTTTTATCATTATATTATTATTATTGTTATTGATTTTATAATTATAATTATTATTATTAATTTGGGGATTTCTTCTTTTATTATGGGGTTTAGTGATTATTATAGCAATTAATAATAGTATTGTTATGGTTTTGATATTTTTTTGGTGTAGTGGGAATATGAGGTAACCCAAGGTGTCCCCAACAGGGTTCTTACTGCATTGGCTGGTGCCACATTTACGAGCACTGTTGTAGATACCTTCCCCAGAATTATGAGGCGAATAAAATGTGTGCGTCCTCATCCAGATAGCATAATTAGATCTCTGGAAGGAGTGCTTCCGTAAGGTTATAAATAAGTTTAGAAATTCATTTTAATAAATTACTCATAATGAAATATTGATAGAGGTAGGACTTATCTATTCGTTATTTATTTTAGTGGAATCGAACCGACGCATGATCAAAAAATTCCGTAAGCACGTCGCTCAGTATCATCATGAAGCGATGGTCCATAATCAAAGTGCTGAAACTCTGGTGCGCAAATGCAGGCACCTGGAACAAACATGGCGTCGAACTGAAGGAGTGGCAAAATTAAGAGCGGAGATAGAAGCTTTGAAGCTCAAGTTAATACAGAAAGATGAGGCTTTGAGACAAGCCGAGAAGAAAGCCAGGAACAAGAAAAGGAGATTGAGGAGTTAAAGTTAAAAGACGAGATCCGTACTGGACTCGTCCAAAGCGGGACAATACTATCGGCCGAGCAAGAGGCGATAGTCATTCGAAATGTGAAAGTCAAAGATATTGAGGTTAAGATTCTCACTCCGGGATCCTCAGGTCAGCCAGAGGAAAAGCCGAAAATAAACCGAAAGAAAAATCGGCGGTTATTTAAACTACACAAGGCTCGAATGGTGGGCCGCATTTTAAATGCGAACGGGTTTTGAATGCTCGTATGAACTAAATCTGTGATAAATGTATAATTGTTTTATTTACTTGATTTGTTATTAATAATCTCATTTGTGTTAATTTGGATTTTTGGAAATTAAAAATTCTTAAAGCAGCTAAATATTAAAAATTTTAAAAATAGTTGAGATGGGGACCGATATGATTAGAGCAGGATGTATTCTACGACAGCTCGTGAACCCAACTGAATATTAGGGCATTGCCAGTCTTTGAAAAGAGGCTCACCCTTTGCTAATATTCAACCCACTAGCACACAGTACCAACGTCAACTTTTGACGGTTGGCTAGCGGTTAAATTTCTTATGCAGGCGCTGTGTGGGATTGACATTTTTGATTACCCATCAGTGCCCAGAAAAATTATGTAAAAATAAATCGGTATATATACCTATTCAATGATCATAACCTTGCGTGTTATTTTTAGTGCGATAAAACAAAATTTGGCCTTGAATTTATTTGTAATATCTACTACTAATTTTATCGTTTTTCTTGGGTTAAATAGCTAATTTATTTTATTTGCTTTTAATTGAATATTTCTAATTAAAAATATTTTATTTTTAACCAATTTTATTTGTTTAAATGCTGGTTTTCTACATTAGTTTATTTTTGATCAGAATCTCATGTTCTCGTGTTGTTTCTATGTTAATTTCGTGCGGTTCTTGGTGTGTTTGTATTTAATTTTTTTTACTTTTATGTTTTGTCGATTTATATTTAATTTTCTTTCTCTCGTATTTTATGGTGGTTTTACTTGATGTTAATAGTTCTGATTTTATATTTGCATTGCTGTGTCTGCATGTTATTTCAGCTGGGTACCTGATGGGTAAAAGATATAGGATTTTCGCAGCCACTTGCAAGGGATTCCCATCAGATGCGCGCACAAGAGATACAACCATTGGATACCCGTCAAAATGACGTTGGAAATGTATCCCAATGAGCGGTTCCTAGTGTTGGGGTATCACAAAAAAGCACAGTAAAATCGATAAAACACAAAAATGATAAAAGTGCAGTATTAATTAAAAAATTTATAAAAATTCGAAAGTAATATTGATCGGGGGAAATTGGTATGGTTGAACGCCAAATTGAGAGACGAGCCCAGAAATAATAATAAAACTTTAGTGAGGGGTCCCTAGAAAATAATATAAGATAAAAAAGGAAATTAATTAAGAAAAATTAATTACTAATGGCAAGCCCGAGGCAATGGGAAACCCGAGAGATGTGAAAAATCCGAGAGCTGAGGAAAACCAGAGAGGAAAACCCGGCGCATAGACGGAATAATAAAGCAGGATAAATTAGCCTAAACAACATTAAATGGGCGCCACTGAGTTACTGAGAGGTAATTATTTCGTAATTAGTAATTTAGTAATGGACCAAACGTTGTTGACAAATGTCGGTCTGGAAAGTAATTATTAATAATAATTTAATAATGTAGAAAATGTTGTTGACAATCGTCGGAAAACAGTCTGAGCAGGAGTATAAAAGAAAGAGGGAAAAACACGAAAGGACAGACATTATTAACCAGATACGAAGGACAGTCATTATTAACCAGATACGAAGGACAGTCATTATTAACCAGACACGAAGAGCAGATATTATTAACTAGAGTGAATCGACGTGAACGAACAGTAACTAGGTTAGTAGAGGAATCCAAATCCAAGTAAAAAGTCAAAGTTATCTATCAGAAAGGGTGGTTCTCCCTTGGACAACCTACCCTAAGATAATCAGAGTCATACAGTGGTTAAAAGGTGCAAATCAATTAGTGAAATTGTGATTACAAACATTGAAATAAAACGGATTGATCTGTCATTGTGATAAAGTGCAAATAAAATTATTCTGTGTTGGGTTTGCTTATTTGATTGAAAAAGGACACGAGGAGTCAGAGGGAACCGACTTTCAATAATAATAACCCAACACTAGTAAAAGGTGAGCCATAATACCATGACTGCTAATACCCCAGAAAACTTTTAGGTTCAAGAGCTACCATAGAAGGTATTCATGCTCATTTCAATTATAGGTCCATCTGTTATTAATTGAAATAATATCGACTCCTTGATTGCTATATTTTGTTTTAAAGTGTTGTTTATAGAAAGTTTTACTTTTAATTAGAGGCTATATTGAAATCGAAAGATGGGTAACATCTATGGGAGGTCTCTGGTACTTAATTTGAACCACCAAAAAAAATAAAAACCCTTTTAACCTCGGAATCCGACCCATTTTACCATCCTAAAATACAGTAAAATTCCTATTGGTCGACGTAGGAAATTTCTTAGTTGCTATTTTTAGAATTAAACAAAATTTTATTTGGTTTTAACACCACTACTTGGTGAGAGGTGAGATTTATCTAGATCAACTTTTATTGATTCATTTATAAATTTTTTTAGGTCTAGGATTCCCACAATCTTTTACGAATTTGGAGTTTTTCGCAGATTATTTTCTTTTCGGTTCAAGTTCCATCTTCCCGTGGTTGGGATTCTTGGTGGCAAGGTCGTGAATGATCGGCAAGATTAATATTTCATTTAGTAATATTATTAAAAGGTTTCCAGAGCCGAATTAAATATTCAAAACAAAAGGAAAATTTGAGACATTGTTCACAATACGAAAAAATAAAAACAATTTGAATTCAATACAAAATTTTATTTGATCTCAATTAATTGATTTTTTCCCTTTTTTGGAAAAATAGTCGGTTCTTCTCGACCATCCTGGGCCAATATTAGAATCAAATCGGTGGAAATTGTCTCCTTCTTTTATTGGAATTTATTCGCCTCTCGTGGCAGCATCGGTCACTATTTCTGATCACCTTCTGCGGTGGAACATTAAAAGCATTAATATATAATAATAAAAAATTTAAGGTGATTTAATTAACGCGTTGTTTTATATTTGCAGAAATAAAATTTTTGGTAATTATTATTTTCTCTTATTTTCTTTTTGTACATTATAAATAAATAATTGGCTCGATAATAGTCGATTTTCATAAGGATTATATAGCAAATTTGTTTCTTTTTAATTCAAATGCTGATTGACCGGAAGGTTTACTTGGAACTATGCATAAAAAATATCCATTTTATTAACATAATGATGAACTTAATAATAAGTTTTTACCCGAAAATTTGCTGAAATTAAGTCGACATAATTATACAAAATTTATTAATATATTATTAAAAATGATGAGAATGGTTATTATGGTTATAAAGTGACCTGAAATGGTTATATAAATCTTATTAATATATCATTAAAAATAAAAATTTAATTATCACAATCATCCGACATAGTTTCGGAAATCAGTATTACAAATTTTCAATTTTCATTTTGTTTCTTTTTCTTTCTAATTGGGAATATCAACCATTATTATTACTTTATTTGTCAATTCTCATCCTTGATAGATAATTTTCTTCCAATAAAATTCATTTAATTTATTTTCTTTTTCTTGTTTTGACATGATAATAACATACATTGCACAGAAATATACATCTTCTCTATGAGTCGTTCTACTAGTATATTCTTCATTCGTTTTATATTATTTAAATCTTCCTCATGATCTTTCGCTCTCTACAGAGGGTCTGACGTTGAGGTTATTCGAGAGGAGATCTGACCCGGCGAACTACCATTCATTACGGGTACCTCACACACCGAAGTACTAGCTTTTAACTAGTTGGTGAAGATTAATTTTGCTCACTTGTATGCATGTTATTGTAGGATAATCAATAAAATAAATAATAATAGTGGATGAAATAACATTCAGATTTAAAAAAAGGTTTTTGGAAAATAGTGATTTTTAGAATTAATGATAATGGTTAAGCCTAATAATAATAATAATATCAAATACAACAATTAATCATTATTAATATTTTATCAATACTGTTCTTGAGTAATGGAAAGTATTGGTCACGAGGCATCTCGTATAGGTCAAGTACCATGGAAGCGAAGCTTCCCTGGGACTTGATCGATACGAGGAAAAATCATCCTATTTTATTTTTCATTCATATTGGTTTAATTTTAAATAAATTGATGAAAACTACAAAAACCCAAATATAATTCAATTCATATTATTTGACAAAATAATTATTTCAATACATTCTTTTTATTTTTTGACCTAAATACTACAGGTGATAAAAATTCAGCATAATGGTACCATTCCTATACCTTTTGTACATATAAAAATAATGATAAAATAATAATATTATAAAGAATAATAATAAAAACTTTCCCTTACTTTGGAATAGACGATTTTTCTTTTAACAATTTCTTGAAAAATGGCATTAAATTGTGTCGATCTGGCATCGACTTATATCGGGGGATTTACACGCATGCTTTTTGATGCTATAAAACAAAAAGCCTACATGTTTTTACGATATTTCATCACTTTTCCCCTAGTTGTCAGATTTTCATGATTCTTTTTTGTTAAATTTTCTATTTACATTTTAAGCTTAATTCTCATATTTATTTTCTAGAATATAACCGTTCTCTATGAATTTGCAGCCAATTTGATGAAATAGGTTAATTTTACTAAAATTTAATGATTTTTGATTCTTTTTAAATGTTTTTATTTATATTTTATATATTTTTTGTATTTTTCTACTTTTTGTATTATTTAATGCTAAGTAGGCTATTTTTGATGATTTTTCATCGATTTGCATTTTGCGCGCCCTGATTTTATCGGATGTCGTGCCAGATAAATAACAATTCAAAAATATTTGTTTTTGCCCAGCATTTCCGATTCATTTAATAAATCCTTGTATTGGCCCAACACAACTATCTTATTTAAATTTAATTATTGCTAATAAATATTATTTTGAATGAAATTACTTGTTAGTGCATTCAAAACTTAGCTACGAACAATTACAGGGCCCCTTATTAAAAATTAGCATTAAACTTGCTCATTTATTCGTCAAAGTATCAGCAGTTAGAGCGATATGGTTGGCTTACATTGCAGTAATATGAAAATCATGTGATTGCAGTTTAAAAGTATAAAAAATATTAGTTAATTTTGTTGATTTTTCATATATTGAATTTATAAGCCATATATAATATCTAATCGAAATTTTATTAAGTTTTTAATTTTTACTTTAAACGAAGTGATTCTAATTTACTCTTTTAAATATAATTTAAATAAACATTATCTTATTATTTTCAAATTATTAATGGTTGATAATGAATATATTAAATGTAGCATTTTATTAGCTAAAATAATGTTGATAACCAATTCAAAATTTATAATTTAGATATTAATTGATATTCGATCAAATTATTTAATTTAACAACTTGGATATTTTAGATGATATTAAAGAAAATTTCTCAATTAAATTTGCGTTTTATTAAAAATATGCATCATTACAAATATGAATCCTATTACCCCATAAAGAATGGAGTCGTTGAAAATAGACCATTTCAGTCGCGGTTTGGAACATTTAAAGTAGCTATTATGCTATCATCTGCAATGTTTGCGGGGGCTTTGATAAGTAAAACATGTGCCGCATTTCTTGAAGAAAATGATATTTTTATTCCAGAGGATGACTAAATATTTAATCAATAAATTTAATTATTATTTATTTTTTTGCGAATTTATCATAAATTTAATTAATAGTTATTTTTATAATTTTGAAATAACTTCGAGCATTTTCTAATTATTTGACTTTTAAATGCAACTATTCATAAGAAATGGGAATTTTTAATTTGTACTTGACGATGGTGAGAAAGGCTGGTTAAGCGTATGTGGTGGTAGATTAATTTAGTTTCAAAAGTCCCAACAGAAGGACTTACATTAAAAATCTATGTGAATCAAATGTTACTTCAAACGAAATCATAAATTTAGATTTACAAATGATACAACCTGATAATGCAATTTTATCTATAATTATTATCAATCAATGAAACTAACAAATTGATTGTTGATGCCATGTCTCAGTGAGTTAGATGCAACTAGTGGTGTATTCGCCATGTAACGGTATAGCATATCTGGTGATAAAAGCTTATCTAATTTTTAAGAAGAAATCTGTGTCCCCTGAAACAATGTTGATAGTGATCTGAATTAACTTTGATATTAATCCCCGAATTCCACATATTGAACCTCATATTTTTGAAACTTAGATAAAACCAAAACTGTTTGAACGATGTAACTTGATCTATCTAAACATATCCAGTCTTAGACAACTATAAAATTACTAACAACCACTTGTATATTTTTTAACAATTAAAGTCCAAATTAACAATTAAATTACAAAGGTTTAGGGGTGGAAAGAATAAAAATCTGGCATATGGTTATAATGTGGCATCGAGTAATCATCAAACTGTATATTAAATCATTGATATACTTGTGACTGACGATTTTATGTTAATATCATTTAATATATTGTTGTTATTATCTATTTATAGATTTAAAATTTTAAATAATGATAAAAATAATATTTCAACAAAATTTGACTGAATCAGATTTACCTTAAATAAATCTGATTCATAGTCAAATTTTGTAAAAAATATTATGTCACTTACAAAGAAATCAGAGGTGAAACACAAAAAAAGTCCTTTAATATAAAAATAATAATCAATAAAAAAATTAATAATTTGACATACATATGGTATTAAAGATAATATTAAAGATGGTTTTAAGAAAATTTAAATAAAAATAGGAAATTAAAAAATAAAAATTAATATTATTAAGAATAATAAATTAATTAAATCTAAATAAATAAAAAAGGCTAAATATATAAAAATAAATAATTAGGAAACGTAATTATTTAATTAAAAATAATTTAAAATTCTTCTATGATTTTGTCACCTGTTATTTATTAAGTATTAATGAGGTTGTACACCAAAGTGCGCCAGATCGGACACATTCCACTATTAAAATTTTCTATAGAATTTTTTTTGATTTTCATTTATTTTAATTTTAAGCCATGAATATCTTCGAAATACCGCGTATTGAAGCTACTGCGATCGCTTTCCTACAAGTTAATGGACTCCCGCCTCCGATTCGCTTATGTAATGTTGGCGAATAGGGTTGATTTTTATTTATTTTTTCTAGAGTTTTTGTGTATCTACCCCCTAAACGCCATCAAGATTATTATTCTATCCCTCCTATGTACCCATGGTGATTGCCATGTTGGTAATGTACATAAGGGTTGAAAATTCATGAGCAGGTGAGCTCCATTTCTAGAACTACTCCTCATGATATTAGAACTACTCCTCAAGACTTTTATTAATTCAACTTCATTTAATCATAATACTCGACTACTTTTCGTCAATGTTATTTTTACAAAGTACATAAGTTTTCATTGTCTCAGCACATTGTCGACAGTACTGAAGTGACCACAGGGGAGCATAACCACTTATATTCTCACTTTATTTGACCAATACAACATTCGTGTGTGTATTCTACTTCTTTATGAATCTCATCTTTAACCGCGCCTATTATTTGTTTGACTTGTTGTTCTATCGCGTGATATTGCATATTTAGGTCGGCGTTATTTTTAATCTCTCTGTACCATTGATATTTGGTCTACGTTCTCACTGATTGTCTTTTCACATACCTCCTCTTTTCAATATTTTCCGATTTCAATTTATGATTTTTTGATATTATTAATTATCCGTTATTATAACATTCAAATATGTTATCCCCCGTTAAATTTCTCAAACTTGCTATTAATTATGGTTAGTATTCTTATTTCACCCTTTTCGATATTAATTAATTAATTTATTTATTAATTTATTAATTTTTTGGTCTATTACTGGTATTGCTTTTTAGCCTCTGCATTGGTCAACCTCCTTCGACACATTCTTACCATTTTGGTGTTATTCATTATCTTATTAGTTTCATTTCAATGCTCCCTCCTTGGGGTATATCTATTTTATTTTGTAATTTTGTTGTTCTCTACTATCACTGAATGTTAATTTATTTCACTGTTATTCAAATTTTGCCGAGTATTTTCAAAGTCAATGTTGGTACTTTTCGCTATTTTCCAGCATCAGTTTTCTTTTTACATTTGCCACTATTAGTTGTTATCCTATTTACTTTCACGATATTTATTATTTTGTGTATTATTCAATGATTTTTATTCATTCTCTTTTTATTTTCGTTTGTCGATATTCCAGTTCCTTCTGATTCAATCTCATTATATAAATGTGTTGCCATTCTTTATTTTCTATATTCATTTGCTATGTTATTCGCTGTTCTCGTTCCTTGATTGTTCAATGTTATTTGTGTTTATTGTTTAAACACTTCGACTTTCGATATTTTGTCGCAATTCACTGCCATTACATTTTATTTTTTTGTTTTCGTTTTTATTATTTTTGTCGTTTTTATTGTTTTTGTGGTTGTTATGTTCGTCGTTTCTTCGTTCGGTTTTATTTCTTTGATTCCTTTTTCCGTTTTCATCATTCCGTTCGTCTTTTTCGTTATCTTCATCTTCGTCATCGATATTTTGTCGCAATTCACTGCCATTACACTTCATTTTATTGTTTTCGTTTTTATAATCTTTATATTCCCTCATTGACACTTTTATTGTCTTGTATTTTATTTTATAATTTTACTTTGTACATTCACTATTGTAATTTACTTTTGACTTTTATGCTGTTCGTTATATATTTTAACAATGTCAGTTTGAATACCGACCATTATCTTTCTTATTGTGCGTATCGGATATTATTCGTTGTTTAGATTTTATTTTTTGACTATTCTCTGTTATTCCCACGTTACAATTTATCCATGATGTTTTTAATTGTTTCTATGGCTTTGATCTTCTAATTGCTAGTTCCGCGTAACTTTCAATTTATTGACATTGTCTCTGCATTCATTCAACTGTTTTGCGCTATTCAATTCTTTCTCTTTACTGTGTTTGATTTTATTCGCTCCAATTTTTATTTGTCCTTCATTCATGTTTTATTTCTTTCCATTCATATATAAGTCTTTAATAATGCGATTAATTACTGTTTTTGGGTTGTAGTTTATAATTGTATGTCTTAAATGACGTTAATTTTCTCATTCGACTGTTATTCATTGTCTCTGTATTTTTCTTTTGGTATAATTAGTGGTTTTACCCCTTTTTATTTTTCGATTTTTTGTTTTCTATTATCGCCATTTGTTTATCGATGATGTTATTCATTGTTTCGATATTTATTCATTTTGTATTTTTCGTCATTCAACTTTCTGGTTATAAAGTTATTCGTTGCATCTTATTTTTCACATATCATCATTGACTCTATTCATTCTCTTTCATTTCATTTTGATATTTCTATTTTTACTGTTGTTGTTGAACTTCATTTTTCTGTGATATTTTTCGCGGTCTTTCTATTCCGTCATCAATTTACTGCTAATAACTATTTTCCTCTATTTATCGTTTTTGTTGCTATTATTTTCACGTCAGTTTAATTCTTATTGTTATAGTTGTCTTTTTATATGTTTTTGTCTGTTATTTTAATTTTTGTTTAGACCCCATCATTCCACATTCTCACTCTATTTTTACTTCATCAAACTCCATACCATTCAATCATCCTATTTTATATACATTCATCATACCATGCTTCTACCTCATCATTCCTAATTTTCATCAATCATTCAGTTTACCTATCCATGCTTTATTACTTTATACATATTTGCGTACAATGTAATAATTTTATCATACAACAAAAGCTCAAAAATAATTTTTAATACAGTTATTATTACCATTATTAATATCTCTATCATGATTATTATCACTATTATTACCATCATTACTATTATAATTATTGTTATTATTATTATTAATTATTATTATTATTATTATTATTATTATTATTATTATTATTATTATTATTATTATTATTATTATTATTATTATTATTGTTATCATTACCAGTATTATAATCACTATCATTACCATCATTACTATTATTATTATTATTATTATTATTATTATTATTATTATTATTATTATTATTATTATTATTATTATTATTATATATAATTAATTAATAAATATTATTATTTTAAACTAAATTCCTTCTAAATTATTATTAAAATCAAACAAACTAGGTTTGTGAACATTCTATCATAATGTAAATTATAGTAGACAATTTAAAAATCAGCACACGAATTTACAGACTATTGATTATTATTATAGACACATTCCTATTACCCTCGCTTTAATCTTTTCAATGAAATGACTTCAAATCTCGACTGAGGATGCATTGATAAAACATTCTGTTATTTCTTAACTTTTTCTTGATTTTCATCTTTCTAATTGACACTGCTTTCATCCCGGTTGAGGGTTCATTGCTAAAACTCTCTGTTATTTTTAAACTTCCCTGGGTTTGCATCTTTCCAATTGACATGGCTTTCATCCCGGCTGAGCCCCCAAAATCATGTTAAATAATAGGGTTGATTTTTATTTATTTTTTCTAGGGTTTTTGTGTATCTACCCCCTAAACGCCATCAAGATTATTATTCTATCCCTCCTATGTACCCATGGTGATTGCCATGTTGGTAATGTACATAAGGGTTGAAAATTCATGAGCAGGTGAGCTCCATTACTAGAACTACTCCTCACGATATTTTCACTTTCGGGTTCTGGACTGCCGATGGAAGGTCTTACGTCTTTCTTTTCTATATCCTGGTCCTTGCTCGTCTATTCCTACAATTTCTATACTTATTTATCATCTTTACCCATTATTTATAGATGTATCTTTCAAAAATTTGGGCAGGTTCCTCCCTTATTTTTTGGTAAATTTCCTGTTTCATTTGTTTAATCACGGTATCGACTATATTTACCCTTTATCTTTACCTATATTAAGATTTGATTAACAATTCCTTAATTCCCGGTACGTTTCCCATGATTTTAAGTAATTAAAACCCTCTGCGATCACTTCAATAAACGCTACTCTCTTCTGTCAGAATAGATCATTCAACTTTTGGAAAACTACTTTCAAATTTACATTCCTAGCCTATCCTATCCTTTCCTATTTGATTTTCTGATTTATTTTCTGACAAAGTTTTAAATTTCCCCCTACAAAACTTTATTCCCGCTTAACTAAAGTCGCACTTCCCGAATTTTATTCCAACTCGCTCCGGCCACTTTTCAGCAGCCGCTTCGAGTTGTACAACGGCGCCCTGCGTAGCGGTCCTGTGCATATTGCCAGAACCGACTGCGAACTGCCGAGGGGTTCACGAGGCATGACCCACGAGCTCAACTAAGGGTTTTCACCCACTAGCCGGCACACGGTCGGTCCCATGAACCATCTATTGAAATACGTATTATAAATAAGATTTTAGGGCGATTTGTCAGTGGCACCAAAAGATTCCACGACCATCCAGAATAAAATCAAAGTAACAAGACTTCGAAATATATATTTACACAAAAATAACAGTACTTACAATCCACAGTCATGCAACCAGATTTGAAAAATTGGCATAAATTGGCATAAACACTTTGTCTGACTGAAAAATTGTCTGAAAATTATGTCTGTAAGTCTGTTATTCTGTCAAAATTCTGTCAGAATTCTGTAAGTCTGTCTGTCTGTTAAAATTCTGTCTGAAATTATGAAAATGACTACCGTATATATAGTATTTTTGTGCCTGTGTGCGACCAATGGGCGATTTTTCGCGATTTTTCGGGTTTTTTAATTATTTTATTAATTTCAAAATATTTTTTAATTTTTTATATATTTTTCTTTATTTTTTGAAATATTAATATTTTATTGTTGGATTTTATTTTTATTATTGTTTTCTTAAAATATTATTTTTAACCCCAATATTTTGTTTTCTGGTCGCCTCTTCTGCTTGTGTTTTTTCTAAACCTTATTTTGCAAGGTTTTGGCAGTTTATTTTATTTTTCGTATGTTTCTTTTTGCATCTGTAGGCATTTTTCCGAATTTTAATTAATTATTTGTTTTATTTAATTTTTGTTATATTTTTAATTTGTTTTAATTAATATGTTTTATTTTATTTTTGGTCTCTTCTTGCGGTGCGTGTTTATGTTACGGCAGCCATTTTGACAATTTCCAAACGACATTAATTATTTTGTTTTAACTTATACAATTTTCACCTTTTTGTTTAAATTGGTTTTTATAATTTTGTTTTAATTTTGGCTCTGAGCCCAACATTATTATTTAATATTATTATTATTATTATTATTTTAAATATTATTAATATTATTTTTTCAATTATTAATTTTAATAATAATTAATAATAATATTTGAAAAAATAATAATATTAATGATAATAATAATATTTTGTTAAAAAAACTAAGAAAGAACTTATAAAATGACCTTAAACACATACACGATTGTTAGAAAATATATTACATACAAAGGTAATTACAATTTTAATAAAGAAAGATGCATTTCAAATACAACTTTAATAAAGACATGAGCAAATATAACTTAGTCATTTTATAGGTTCCAATGAAAGTTTTTGAAAAAAATAGTAATAATAAAAATAATTTGTCGGTTTTGAATTTTCAAAATTTTTAGTAAAAGTTGATATTAAATGTAATTTGCACACACATACACAAGGGATATAAAAAATTTTGACAAACAAAGAAATAAAAAAATTTACCTAGTAGGGGTGGTTATCGAACTTAGAAAAATTTTAGAAATAAGCATGATTCATAAAAAATTTTACCTAGGGAGGGGGTATGCCTTTGTTTTGACTTTAAAACTCATGCTTTTACCTTGACATGACCTATTTGAACCGCTGTAGAACAAAGACCATGAGTCATACACACACGCGCAACACACCCGCGTGACCCCTGACTCACCATCTACACGATGAGTTATCGTTTTCCGTCAGCCATTCAGAATGCTCTGTGCTGGATGGCTCACATCTACCTACTTATATTGTATTATATATTTGGTACCTAGACATTTCGTATAACATTTTTTTCGTATAAAACTTTTTTCGTAAAGTTTTTTATGTATAAAATTCTATGTATATTATTTTTTTTAACAAAAATTTATCACAAATAATTTGTAAATTATAAATTTTATCAATGAATTTATCAATGAACTTATAAATTTTTTTATTTTTATACCCTTCATTATGATAACTGTAATTCAATCAACAAAATGAAAACGGAAATTTTATGCAAAAAAAATATTTATATGAAAAAATTTTATTCGAAATGTCCGTGGATCATATATTTTTATGCATTTATAATACAGTATACACACATTACATATATAGTATTTTGAATCAATATATATTACATGTATAATTTTTAATAGATAGAAATAATTGTATTGGCAATATTTAGATTTTTGCAAAAAGAAATTTTCAAAATCGTTTTAAAGAACGTTTTCGGCTGACTATAGTCAGTATTTGCCCTTTCCATAATTTGTATATATTTGCCATTAAAACTCTACTCTGTACTTAAAAGTGATATTTTATTATATATTATATTTGTATTTATCATATTGAATATTTTATTGTTCAAATGCCTTGAATGTCAAGTAAATATTAATTAAGGGGAGAGCTGATACTACTTGCTCCTGGAGCCTGAATATGTAGATTCACCACTGCTAGCGTGGTAGCATCATACATGTCATGTTAAAATTAATAAATATCAATAAATGAAAAAACATTTTTTAATAAAATAGTAAAAAGAACTTAGTCAAGGTGACTCTATAGTTTTCCAAAGGATAAATGTTAAAGAATTGTACTGAAAGATCACCATGTTTTCATAAGTAACATATAGTTCATAGGCTTTATTGACAATGATCACACTCCAGATCCGTTCATAATATTGATCCAAGTACACCTTCATCCGTTCATGTCCATTCCAGTCATCTGCCGTTTTCGTTTCTTCATAAATTTTCACAATGTCCTCAACTAGATTTGGATAATTATTTTTCCCAAAGTCTTTATGGATGATTTTAATTTTACGATACGGGGGTTTGATCTTCTGAAGCTTTGAATATTCGGGAATTTCGTTCTCATTCGGATCCGTTTCACTTTTGATATTCCCTAACTGGCCAACGGATGGAATAGTCTCATTCGAATAGTTCTGAATTTTTGATTTGTTTCCAGTTAAAGTCGAATCGCTTTCAATTTGTATTTTGTCAAATGTTTCAGCTGAATTTGGATCACCTGCCGCTTTGGGAAATCTGTTGAAATCTTTATTTTCTTGTAAAATTCTCTTTTCATTGTTGACAGTTTTCATTGCCGTTTCATCGTGACATTCGATATTATCCAATCCGCTTTTATCTGATTTCGGATCAGGTTTATCTTTTGGTTTATTTTTTGTTTTATGAATTTTGTTTTCAGTTTCCGTTTCTGAATTGAATGGATTTTCAATGATAGACTTTGGTAGAGAATCTTGATCTTGATCTGCAAAGTCATCGTCACCTTTGATCGCATGAACGTCATCTCTAGGAATGATTTTTGAGTCTTTACTTAGCTTGTTTTTATTTACCTGCAAAGAGTTTTTATCTTGGAAATTTGTGTTTAATTCGTTTTCAATCATTTGAATGGTGAGACTGTTCTTTGGTTTGGAATCTAATGGATCACTTTTACATTTTTCAATGGAAGTAAAAAGATCATTAGTTTTCACATCTTCTATCAAACCTTTATTTTCGTCATCATTTAAATCCTTTTCAAGAATAAGTGAATCAGATTCATTTGGATTTGTTTTGTTTTCTTGATCCTTTTCTAAGGCATTCCATTGTAGTGAGTTGCGTAGATTTTTATTCAATTTAGCCTGATTTTCCCGTTCATTGAGGAGTTCTGTTTGTAAATCTTTCTTAATCTGGTTTCGTTTTCCAGTCTGGTTATTGAGATTCTGTTCTCCTGAAAATGTAAAATTCAAATCATTCCCAATGGGGTCATAATTTTCATTGTATTTCATTATGATTTCTTCAGGTAGGCATTTATCAGCATTAGATGTCTCATTAATATCTTGGTCAACAATCTCTGGCAGTTGACTCCCTAATGGACGATGAACTTTGGAAACAATGACTTCTTCAATCACGTCTTCTGAGTTATTGTGTTGAAAGTCAATCTTGTTGTGATCTGTAAACTGATTTTTTTTCGAAGAATTATCTTTATCGTTCTTTTCAATAGATTCAAAATTGAAAGAAATTTTATTGTCTTTATCAATATGGCTGAGAGAATTTAATGAGGTTGAAAGATCAGTTTCATCCGCTGGACTTTTCAATAGATGATTTGAAATATTCAATTCTAATGGCGATGACTTGATTGATCTTTCAGAGCCTTTACTAACTGGATCATGAACTAAATCTTTCGACTCATTCTCTCGGATATAATTGTTTGTGAATTCTTCATTGTTTACTTTTTGGGGAAAATATTTTGTGCTTTTTCTTTGTAGAATCAATTTATCCATTTCTTTTTCGAACTCTTGATGATTTTTTATTTTAAGTTTTTCTTCATTTGAAATATAACTTTCTATGCGAGTGTCGTCCAATTTCAGTAGATCATGCAATTTACTTTCTATTTTCCCACCTTTAAAAACTGGTTCAGTTTCTATCCCATGTTCATTGTCTAAAAGTGATCTTCTGTTTTCTTGTGTATTCTTTTCTTTAGGATCTGGTTTATCATCGAAATATTTTCTACTTGAAATTTTAGATGTAGAGTTTTTATAATGCTCCGCATTCTTCTTCTTATCTGTTTCCTTACCCATTTTTTCATGTTTTTCATCTTTTTTGGTGTTGCTTTTTTTATCGTTTTGAAATATTTTTTGGAAAATATTTCTGTTTTTTTCTTTTTTTTTATTTTCGGCTTTGTGATCTGTAATATCAGAGTTGTTTGCCAAAGATTCTCCTTTTTCACGAGTTCGCTTTTGTGATAAACCTTTCAGAAGCAAATGAGTTTTTTTATCTTCATTTTCAAATTCCATTTTCGAAGTATTTGGAGGATTTTGAAAGTTAGTTGAATTTGGTTGTTCGCGGTCTTTTTCATTAGATTTAGTTATATTATCTTTATTTCTATATTCGTTGGTTGTTGTAGGACTGGAGACATTATCGTCAATGTTTTTTTGTTTTCTAATTGAAACTGAAGTTGCACTTTTATGTTTGTTTTCATTAGATTTGGGTCTAAGTTTATTCAAATTTAAGAAATCCATAAATTTGGATGATTTATCAGGAGTTTTACTATTTGGAGAGCTTGACTTCACCGTATTCGATCTTATTCTGTGTTTATTATCTTGCTCAACTGGAAGGTTGTAACTTTTTTCATTACTATTTTCCATTGATTTTGGCAAGCTAGATGCCTTTCTAAAGTTTGCACTGCTTGTTTGGACTTCTGGAACGTCATGAGAAATTTGTTCGTTTTTTGTATCCTTTTTCTCAGGTTTTGTTTTACTTGGTGACACTCCAAACAGTGGAAATGCTGTTTTCTTAGTTATTACTTCTTCTATAATATGATTAGAAAAGCCTTTATGAAAATTATCTTTACTTTCCACTTCTTTCATTTCAGGAATTTCTTCGAGATATTTTTCTTGAAAATAAGAATTTCGTTTTATTGGAGTTGAAATTGGTTTATTTGTGCTGACATGTATAATTTGTTGCCTGAAAAAAACGGATTAATTTAAAATTTTGGAAGAAAAAATAATTCTGATTTATTCAAAGTAGGACTGGAAATATAAAGAAGTTCCATAAAATATCTAAAATCAGTTGCATTATTAATTAAAAAAAATCATGAAAAGATAACAGGAATAAACTTTCATAAATTTGACAATAAAACTAGGATTCGTAAAATCTCTTAAAATTTGGCTTTGTTAGGTAAAGTTGGAGATAACGTTTTGTGGTTTGTGATATTATTTGACAACAATATATAGTAAAACTCGTTTAATTGAACCTTGGATAAATGAATAACCTCTCTATTTGAACATATATAACCTTAATTGGTTATTTCAGGCAATTTAAATATATAAATTAATTGCTTAATTGAACACTTTTTTAAATGAACAACTCTGATTACTGAACACCAATTAAGACTCTTATTTGTCTTTTAAAACTTTTAATTGAACATCAATTTTTTTTATTAACTGGATGTCATTATTTTGCATAATTATAAATACATAAACCCAATAAAAAATTTATCTATTTTTACTAAATAATTTTTGTCAATTAAAATTTCCAGACGAAAACAGCAACATTAGAAGAAAAATACGAAATAATTAAGCGAATTGAATCGCAAAATGTTTAGCAAAACCAAGTTTCTATTGAAACAGAAGTTCCACGAAGCACAATAGCAAGATGGTGTGGGCTTGAAAAGATAAATGAAAGTTCATTTAAACGAATTTTACTGTAGTTGTTTAAATATTGACAATAAACGTAATTTATTATTTAATAAACATTATTATAGATAGCATGTAATTTGTTGTCAATTGGGGAATTTCGTTGCTTTCCCATAATCTATTTGGTCGAAGCTAATTTTATTTGTTTCCAAACACCGCCGGGTTCCTTTAACTCTGGTTTTCCTTTATTCATTTAATTAATTTTAATTTGCTTTAAATATTTCCTTCTGTGAACTCACCTATGATTTGATTTTATTATATTTGAATTCGTTTCACCAACTTCCCCCGCCACTATTTATTTTAAATTTTTTTGAATTCCATTATTTTGAATTTGATGTTTTATTGATTACAACCGAGTTTTGTGATCTTACTCTGTCTTATTCTTATTTTCTCAAACCCCAACAGCATTTATTAAGAGAAAGATACCAATTTCATTTCCTAAATCTTTTAGAACAATTCAATAAATTAAGGTTCTCTACGTATGTCAGATTTCATGATTTAAAGGATGAACAATTTTTCTTAAATCAAAGGAATATTTCTTTGAGGTTGGTTCAACTTATTGTTTGAGTAAACCAACTATTTTAGTGAGTCACTTTGAATTTGTACCTATTTGTCTTAAAATCATAATTTGTTTAAATTTAAATGAAATATAAATAAGACAACCAATAAAAAAAATCGAGTTAACGAGGTGGAGACATATTTATAAAGTGAAATGAATATATAAGACAGCATTGACGAAATAGAAAGCTCTTAGGATTATTGGCAACATCTGAAGAATATTTCTTTATTTACTGAGGAAAACTAAAAATACAAAAACAAGAAAAATCTCTAATTTGTAGATAATCAAGAAAAAAGCTAAAGGAGACTCTTGAAATATATATCTATTTTATTTCAAAACATTTTAAATGTTTTTGAAAATGTTTCAGATAAGTTCTATTGCATACTTGGCGAATTGCCCAATTTTAGATGAAGAGTGATTTTAGACTTGTTCTGCTATACCTCTGTCATGGTCATTTGGAGTTTATTAGAAGGTTTTAAAGTTAAATAAAATTTTGAAAACTCACTCCATTTTGTCATCAACATCCACAAAATCATCGAGATCATCTATATTGATGTACGACGGCCTGTGGTGCTTCAAATGTTTATGCCTAAACGAAATTTATCACAAAATCAGTGACAATAATGGACTAACATGTCTTCATCAATTACTAGGCCCAATCTCTCACAGAAATCATCCATCGTTATTCGACCTCTTTGATTAAAATCAAATAATGCCAGCCATTTCTATCAAAATAATTCAATTCAGTCAACAATACCAGCTATTTTAAATAACACATAAAATATAAATAAAAATACCAAACTGAAAAATTGTAAATAAATTATTGGTACTTACTTCAACAAAACTTTCTGTGAAATTGTTTTCATGCATAAACTTGATAAGCTCTGGCCTTGTGATCTCACCTGATTGGTCAGTGTCAATCAGATTGAACATGCGAATGAAATCCATTTATTAATGTTTTGCGCTCTAATTAATATCCAGTAATAATTATCATTAATAATTAACAATATCAACTAATTGATAATAATGATAATGAGGATAATAATAATAATAATAATAATAATAATAATAATAATAATAATAATAATAATAATAATAATAATAATAATAATAATAATAATAATAATAATAATAATAATAATAATAATAATAATAATAATAATAACAATAATAATAATAATAGTAATAATAATTAATAATAAATAATAGTAATAATAATAAATGATCGTTTATTAGTAGCAGCATAAATAAAACCTTAAACGAAATATTTATTAAATGAGAAAATCCAAATCTATAGAGATATAACAAAAAAGAAGAAATTTTATCTGAATATTCCATTCATTTGTGGCCAACTCAACTTAAATATCATTAAAAAAAACTTCAAATTTAAGCTCTATACAATCCTCTGAATTTCAGTCGTATTCTTATGCCATTCATTTTCTGTCATTAGCTAAAAATTTAGTCTTTAATTTTTGTTAGAAGTTGGGCAAGTGATGAAAGTTATAAAATTGAAATATATATTAAGAGAGAGAGAGAGAGAGAGAGATTCTGCTTTATTATAAAATATAGGTAAATAAATATCGATAGGTTTTAAAATAATCTTACATCTTTCATATTTATAATAATAATACATATATAATTTTAATAACCAAACATAATGATAATAACTATACTAAGAATATTAAAAAAATTTTTAGTACCTCAATTTAAACAAAAAAAATTAAAATATATATTTGTAATATGTAACATCAACTCTTACATTTATAAACTCAGGGATGTTGGAAATAAGAATAACCCTAAAAATAGAAATTGTTTTCTGCACTTTTAAAAATAGAAAATTGTTTATGAAAAAACATTAATGACATTTAAAAATCATAACCACTTGATATGAAGAACCACAAAAAACAACTATTAAAACTTCAGTTTTTCTTAGTCAAATCACCCTAAAAAATTATAGTTTAGAAGAGTTGTAAATTTAGAAATTGATATTGCAACACCCCTAACCCAAATTTACATAACCAAGCTCAGGTAACCACAAGAAGAGACATAAAGCAAAGGATACACTGCATAGAAACCACATACAGAATCTTTGGTTAATTGTTAAATGTGAAACTTTTACTTTATTTTGTATACATATATATTTGTTTTTATTAAATAAAATTTTGAAACCAGTGTTTGTTCTTAATTATATAGGACATCAAGTTGAGAAAAAATTAATATTTAATGTAAAATCACTTTATATTGATAATATAGATAAGGTGTTTAAACATTGTTCCTTACAGTATATCTTAAATACGCTTTCAACCTTTTCAGTAACGAAAAACTTCATTCCGCAAAGCAGTCAATTAAATGTGTGCCTCAAAAAAATTCTTAAAATTATATTTATGTTTGGAAATACAGTTTCTAATTTTTGCTATGTATTAGTTTTCTAAGTTATAATATAAAATTTTCAGTAATTTCATTAGATTTTTAAAATGAACTTAAGTGAATACATTCTTTCATAAAACATTCATCTAATTCGTTTTTGTACATCCGGTTAGTTAAACTACTCAACTAATGAAATATTGGAAAATGCAGATAGTTTATACTGGATGTACAAAAACGAATTAGATGAATGTTTTATGAAAGAATGTATTCACTTAAGTTCATATTTAAAAACTACCGTAGTTTGTTAAAAACAGGTCAAATTCGGCAACTACTTCACATGCCATTTAATAATTACAATTATTGATGTTTCCAATTATTTGAGTTTTTCCTCCTGTTGTGCCTGCAACAGTTAATATTTACCGAATTTTTACTAAATTTTAATTATTTAAAATTAAATTAAAAATGTGTTGTTAAAAATAATGTATATTTAATTTTTTTTTAAATATTTTCGTTTTTAACACGATCACTATCTTTTTCATTTTTAAAATATATCAACAATTCTTGAATATCATCAACTATTCATCGGTAGTGTTTCACATCAAAATTCAGTCGTAGAAATTTCTGTTTTGTTTCACGCTAGTTTCAGCACATTCGTTTCAGTTCGAAAAAAAACCAACTTAGGTTTTCAGAAAAGATACAATTTTAAAGATTTCTACGCCAGCCATTCAAATTCAGATCCTAGATTCCGAGAAGCTTATAACAAATGAATTGATTATTATATGAAAGATGAAAATGGAAACTTTTTTGAATCAGTCAAAATTTCTGGTAGCTTATACATGAAAATTTTGGCCTATGTTTTAAGAAAGTTCTTCAATTATCAATTCCTTCACAATAGTTTCTGAAAATGATCAGATTCACAGATTTCTTAAAGTTATTTAAACTTAATATTTGAAATCTGATAAAAACAGCACTCTTATTCAAATGGTACCACAATAAAGTAGTATAAAGTAAACCAAAATACGGGTACTTAGCAAAGTGAGCCAGAATAACGCTTCAAAAAATAAATTACAAAATATTAAAATTATAATAAGAAAAAATTGTCAAAAAAATATTACTAGAAAGGTTTTTGAAAAAATACAATTAGTGATAAAGGAACATTCAATCCACCGGGTTGTCTTGGGATAAATGGCTTGGTATCACTCATCACTGGGTGCTTCAATCACAATCACCAAAATTAAATTGAAATTGGCGACGAATTTTTTGAGATTATTTAATTAATTCATTAAATTATGGTTATTGCGTAATTATTGGTTTCCATGAATAGTTGGTGCACTGATGACGGGATCATTTCTTTGAAATACATTTTTTGTTCTTTTGCCATTTCCGTCTATTTTAAAAAAAAATTGTGGAAAAACAGATAGGACGATAAATTTTTGGGCGCCCTGTTTAATATGGAAATTGAAATTTCTACAATTTGTAATCAGCACCAATCACAAAAATTAATTTAGTAATAATTATGTTATTAATTATAATTTTATAATTGGTATATAGAATATTTAATATTTAAATGCGAGAAAAATACCGTTTAAATACATGGAAATAAGAATTCCTACCTGTAAATAATAATTAGAAGTCCCCGGAATCCAAATATTCTCTCTGGTAGTAATTGGCTAATGTGAAATATACGCAAAATATGGCGTTTACGTATTAGCAGAATCTCTACTGGACATCAGTGGCTTGCAGCAAGGACAATATAATTTATAATTGAAATTAATGATAGACTAGTGTAAATGTGACGTTCAATTAATATTTTCAAATGTTGTTTGAAGATTGAGCTTGTATAGTGCTGTGTGGTGCTGATGAGGGTGCTTATGCGTTTGCACTGAGCAATGTTGGCTGATTATTGATTAGCATTTTTTATTTTGTTTTACGAGAATCATTTATGAAGTATTTGTTTATAATATGTGTGCAAAATTTGGAGGCTGAATTAGATCAATCATTCCTATGTTCTCATAGATTTCCGAAGACAATAGCACTATGGAAACATAGACATGCGATAATTGTTGCCAGTGAAATCAAGACGTTTTCTCTCACACAAAAGGGACAGGTTCTATTTCCTGGCAATAGATTCAAAAAAATAAACGAGAATAACTTCTAGAATATATTTTATATTATACTGTCATCTTATTATTTTTGTCATTAATTAACAATAAAATAAGAAGAGAAGGGATTGGGGCTATGCAATTCATTTAGTCACTTCATTTTGCTATCCCACCAAACCTTGTTGAAAAAAATCTTATCAAGTCAAAAATTTGGATAATTTATTTGATAAAATGCTTACATCAGCTAGTGAATTAGCCCAAAAGTTACACGTAGAACCTAAATTTCCCGAAGTTACAAGTTTAAGAATAAGAAAAAAACCAACAAATTTTAATTATGAAGGCAAGGATGAACCAATATTAGATCTAAAAGCAAATTTTAAAATTAACTTTTATTTCTGAATTATAGACCAAGCATTAGTATCAATTACAACAATATTCGAAGCGCTAAAATTGTATAATGATATATTTAACAGGTTTAACTTTAACAGATTTTGTTTCTTTTTTATGATCTTCTAAATGTTGTTCATATTCAAACTTGCTTGAGCATTCTTTTCCACACAATTCACAGACAGCGTAAGCGACTTTAGGAACATTTGATTTACGGTTTTTTTCTTGATACCATTACAAGCTTTATGAAGATTAAAAAATTTTGTTAAATATCTTTCTCCACATTTATCACAAAGTATAAAATTGGAATCATTCAAACCAACAATATTTTCAAAATGTTTTTTCGACATTTAATTTCAGAATCTTCTTTTTTAAGATTTTTAGTTTAAAAATACAACCCGGATGGCTCAGTAGGAATAGAGTCATTCAGTGGTTCACGGGTTCAAATTCCAACTAGAAATAGTTTTTTACAATAAAAAATAATATTGAAAATAAATATTAAAAAATATATATAGTGTGTATATATCTTAGGAAATGCATCTTGTGTGTATCAATTTTTTTCCTAATTAATTAATTAATTTTTAGACATGAATGTAAAAAAAAATTTTATAAACAACCGTGGGAATAGTAGTTCATAGTGTTTCAAATAGATAGGGGCTCAAATCCCAACTAGAATTAGTTTTTTTCAATTTAAATTTGAAAATAATATTTAAGATATATAAAAATAATATAGTCTGGGTATCTTAGGAAATACATCTTGTGTGTATATTTTATTTTTTTTATTAATTAATTAATTTTTTAAACATATGTATGAAGAAAAAAGTTATTGGAACGGGTGTGGGGGCGAACCAGTAATCTTCGTCATAGTCTTTCGAAATAAATAAAAAAAATGATCTTGATCATAAAAAAAACACCGCTAATTTAACTACCAATTCTTGATCTTCATTTTATATTCTTGTTTTAATTTTTTGTCATTTCTTTTTTAATTTAGATTTCTATTTCTTTAGAATATTTAATTTTATTAAATTTCTATTTCTTTTATTGATAATATTCCTTCTTCCAAATCTTTAACTTCATATAAATAATAATTTATTTATTCCAAGATTTAATTCTTCACACACTTCTCTATAAATTTTTTTCTTTTTAGAGGTTAATCCAATTGAAATTCCTTCATCTAAAAAAATAGTTAAAGCATTTGATACTCCAAATACTGAAGCTATAATAATTGAAACACTTGATGCTATTCCTAATAAACTAATTCCTGAAAATTCCAGTAATTGAAATACAAGCAATTTTAATTCCTGTATCACCTTTTGTCCATCTTGATTTTAATTTTTTTATAATGTATTAATCTTTCATCTAGCTTTTTCTTTCCTAATAGGAATTCGTTAATTTTATTTGTAGAATCTTTATTCGTAAAAGTATTATTCATAGAAGCTTTTATTTTTTCAATTGGAAAATTTTCTATATAATTAAAATCATCTTGTTCATTCAAAGATGAATAAATCTTTCTTTCCTAAAAAGGTCGGGCGATGCCCTCTTCAAAAGTTGGATAAATTATTTCTTCATTAATCTCTCTTCGTTCCATTTCTAATTGTCTATTTTGACGGTTTCTATATTTTTGGATATAAAATATTCTAAATGTTTAAATTTCTTACCAGAAAGTATTGGAATTGATCCTGTGGTTGAAAATAAATCATCTAATTTTATATTATTCATACTTGCTAATTTTCTATATATAAATTCTATTTTTTCAAATTCCCTATAACCTTTATTTATTAAAAGATCTAGAATTATTCCACTCCCGCCAATAGTTAATTTAGACATTGGTTCAGAGGCTGATAATGAATTATTTCTAAGATGTAAAGTTTTTCGTTTGTTTCCAATTTTAGCTCTAATAAATGATCTTTTTGAACCCATTATTTTAATTTTATTAATTTCAATATTTTGACCATTATAAACAAACATAACAAAGAGATCATCATAATGGCGGAATAAATTAAAAGTATGATCCTTATCACCAAAAAGTGTAGTTGTATTATTTTTTATTATAAAAGAAATCATGGATGATTGTTCTTCAATAGCATAATAATCAAACGCTTTGTTATTGACTTTTATATCCTTGAGGTTTTGATGCTTTTATATTTTTAGCAACCTCATTTTTGAATGTTTCGAAATCATTCAAGAGTTGTGAAGATTCAATTTTATAATGAATTATTTCATTCTTGAGAGTATTAAAATCAATTGTGTTTGATTTCATTCGGTCATCAATTACACTCAAAGTTTTTTTAGTTGAAGAGATTTCATCATATGATTGGTTTTATTTTCGTTCAATTTCAACTTGTATAATTGTTTATTCATTTCAAAGTTTATTCTAGTGATACCATTAATTAATTCAGTAATTTGTTTCTTGGATTCTTTTTCTTGTTTCTCGATAATTATAATAGATTCTTTAATTTTATCATCTAAACGTTTTTCAAGTTTATTTATTGTTGTAATTGGTTTTATATTTGATTCTCGATTGAATTCCTTTACAAATTTTTTATTAACTGCATCTGAATCATTTTCAGGATTTGAAAGATTTGAAATTGTATTGTTATTCCTGTTTAATTCGCCTCTCATTCTATCACAATTTTCATTAATAAATTTACTTTCAACCTCTTCCAAAATTGAAGAAGCATTTTATGCCATTGTTCCACAAACAATATTAACAGGAATTTTAAAACTCATTTTTCAAGATATAATTTAAAACAAGATTTAAAATAATTTCTTCAAAAGATAATCCCTTGCGCTCCGACAGGTTACTTCGCTCCAAATTAAATAAAATAAAAATACAAAGCTGTCCACATATTTTTGTACAAAAAATTATCAATTGATGTTGTATGAAAATTATGTTTTAATGTGTAATGAATTTTTTGATGAACCACAAGGAAGTATGTTAGATTTTAAAAACTTATATTCTATATTTTGTGTTGATGTTAGTGAACAGGATGATAAACTAGCAATTAATGGAGTAAGTGTAACAATAGAAATGTTGACGAATAGGGTAGATTTTTATTTATTTTTTCTAGAGTTTTTGTGTGACTCCGCCCTAAACGCCATCAAGATTATTATTCTATTCCTCCTATGTAACCATAGTGATTGCCATGTTGGTACTGTACATATGGGTTGAAAATCCATGAGCAGGTGAGCTCCATTTCTAGAACTACTCCTCACGATATTTTCACTTTCGGGTTCTGGACTGCCGATGGAAGGTCTTACGTCTTTCTTTTTCTATAGCCTGGTTCTTACTTGCCTATTTCTACAATTCCTATATCTATTTGTCATCTTTACCCATTACTTATTAAAGTATCTTTCAAAAATTTGAGCAGCGTTCTGCCCTTATTTTTTGGTAAATTTCCTATTTGATTTATTTAATCACTGTATATTTATTTTCTCCTATATTTTAAATTTGATTCACAGTTCCTTAGCTCCCGGTATACTTCCATGATTTTAAGTTGTTAAAACCCTCTACGGTCACTTTAATATACACTACTCTCATCTGCTACATTACATCCTTCGACTATTTGAAAATGTTTTAGACTTTACGTTCCTACATTATCCTATCCCTTTCTACTCGATTTTACGATTAATCTTCCGTCAAGATTTTAAATTTTCTATACAATAAACAAAACTTTACTACCTCTTAACTAAAGTCGCTCTTCCCGGATTTTATAGTACCTACTCCAAACGATGTTTCAGTCAAACGTAGTAGGGTAATACATGACCTGTGCACAATAGCCAGAACCCGACGTGATCACCAAGGGCTCTAGAATATTCGAAAAGCGCTTCCGCCAGCTAAACTGAACTAGCCAGTAGAAAAAATTCAAGAAATATCAAATGAGAAAATTCAAGAAATATCAAATGAAATAAAAACTGAAAATAATTATATTCTCTCAGATGAGGAAAAAGAAATTATTAAATGAATGCGTGAACATAGAGTTATAGTTACTGGAAAAGTTGAAGTAAAAAATATTAGAGGTGTTGGGCTCAGAGCCACAATTTAAACAAAAAATAAAAATTAAAATTAAAATTAAAATAAAAGTAATGGAATTGTTGGGTTTTGGATTATTTCAAGTCGGTTCTCTCTGACTCCTGGTGTTCTTTAAATCAAAACAATGAACGACCCAACGTATATTGAAACAACAGGTTTACAATTTATTATCACGCTCCAATAACCAATCAAAGTTTATACGATTCTCTGCTCGGCGTTGATGCTTTGCAAACAAACAATATTCACCTTTTGATCCTTTACTTCCGTTGACTCTCGTTTTCCTCGGTTTCTGTTTGGTTTGATCCCTTTTCGCCTTTCCGTATTCTTAATTCTATTTCTTCTTTTCCCTACTTCCCTAATTCGTTTATCCCTTTTCTTATCGTCTGATTCTTCGAACCCTAGCTGAGGCAGAATGCCGATTTTCTCTGATTTTCCCTTTGCTTATATACTCCTCGAAATCAGGATGACAAATGGTTATTGCCGAGCCAATCTTTCGTTTGACATTTTCTCCTACGTGTTTGCTTCGGCTGTCATCCATAATGGTCCAACGAATCTAGATAATTAATGGCCCTACCGGTCTTCCTACGCGCGCTATCTTCTCCTTACTCTTTTCCCATTAATCATTGTGTCAAGCTAATGGGCCTAAATCTTCCTTTTGTTTGCCTTTCTTCTTGTTTACCCAGCTCGGGTTTCCTTCATCTCTCGGGTTCTCCATTGGCTCGGGTTTCCCATTAGCTCGGGTTTTCCATTAGCCAATTAATTAATTAATTAACGTTTTCTGTTTTCATACATTTGAATGTTTTTCAACCCTTTCTAACCCTTTTCTGATAAATCCCTAACCGTCATCTTGTTGACCATTAGCTAATCTATAACTGTCCCGTTTTTCCCATTCGATTTCGATGATTTTTCCATTTATTGATTTTTCTCGGATTTCCGGATTCTCGCCTTTCGTAATTGCTTTTTGCATTTTCTAATACTGTTTCCATCGCACTTTCATTTACTATTAATTCTGTGCACGATCCCGCTTTTATTTGCCTTTTTTCTTCGCTTACTTCCCATTTGAATTATTATCCTAAATTTTATTTAAATTTTTAATTTTAATTTACAGACCTCAACATATCTCCCCCCTTAAAAAAATTTTTTCGTCCTCGAAATCTATGTTTTGCTGTGATTATGTATTATTATCACTATTATTATTATAATTTTGATGGCGCATAGCGTATCAATAAATTTTAATCTTTTCAAGACCAAATGAAATGAAGGCTTAAGTTTGACTCATATCTGTTTTAATTTTTGACAATTTTCAAACTTTAATGTAGAAAAATTATCCAATATTTTGTTACTCTAAAATTTTGTTAATTAAAAATTAACTTAAAATTGATGTTTTGTTTTTAAAGTTTTTAATTATTTTGTTACTCTAAAATTAAAATTAACTTAAAATTGATGTTTTGTTTTATCTTATGTTTTTATATTTATGTTTCATAAGATGTTCAAAAAAAATTGTTGGCTCTTATTTTAGTGGTTTTGTTAATATTTTTTTTTTGTATCCTATTTTGTAAAATATTTAAATGTAAATCGTCTGAAGAAAAAGGGAAAATTGTAGATTCAAATTACAATTATGGAGTTATAATTGATGCAGGTTTAATTTCTTTTCAAATTACAATTATGGAGTTATAATTGATGCAGGTTTAATTTCTTATTTGTAGAAAAAGTTTTTTTAGTTTTTGTAGGGAGCAGTGGTAGTAGATTGTTCATTTACTTTTGGCCACCACACACAGGAAATGGTGGCGAATTATTGCAAATGAAGCCACTTTTAGATAATAAAGGTAAGCCTATTGTGAAGAAAGTAAATCCTGGATTATCGTCCTTTGCGGATCAACCTGAAAATGCTATTTCATATATTAAACCACTACTGGAGCTTGCTGCAAGTAGCGTTCCAGTATCATTGCACAAAGAAACACCATTTTATTTAATGGCTGGAATGAGAATGATCTCGAATGAGTAAATTTACGGATTTTTAGTTCAATTTATAATATTAAATAATAATTTATAAAATCATTTTTAATTTGTGTTAATTAAAATTTGCTGTGGTTTTTTGGTTTTTGATAACAATGATTGGCTGTTATTTTTAGCATCGCATCATATCATATAATAACAATAATAATAATAAAAATAACAATAATAATAATAATAACAATAACAATAATAATATTAATAATAATAATAATAATAATAATAATAATAATAATGGAATAAGCAGCTCACTAAATGCTAATGCACATGGAACTAGATGCCATTCCATCCATTTTGTAAAATCTAATTTTTCATTTCTAATTTATGTCACTGGTAGTTGGTGTGTGAGGATTAATTTATGTCACTGGCAGTTGGTGTGTGAGGATTTGCTTGAAGGAAGCGCATTGATACAAAAAAAAAGAACACAAATGTTAGAAATGTTTATTTTCAGATTCCCAGTGATAATGGTAGAAAATGATTGGTGAAAATACATACACGCTGCAGAATATTTCCTACCTAAATATGACTGTGATATTTGTAAATAAATACAAGCTGCAGAATATTTCTTACCTAATTATGGCTGTGATATTTTTCAGAAAATAAATACACGCTGCAGAATATTTCCTACCTAAATATGGCTGTGATATTTGTAAATAAATACAAGCTGCAGAATATTTCCTACCTAATTATGGCTGTGATATTTTTCATTCTCATCTCAGTCGAATAAAATTGTGGATAATAATTTTTTTTCAATATGAGCTTATGCCGTCGTGCAATGAAATCTATTCTCGATAACTGAGCTGAAACAGACTCATACTCTCAAACAGTCAGTTCAGGTCGCGTAATCCGTCGGATATTATACAGTATCGCCAGGACGAAAATATTATTAATTGGATTTTCTTTGTAACAAGGTGTTGGTGTTTATTTCACTTGGACAAGTTATGCACAGGGTAGGAAATCAAATCCCTGATTGGATCCTAACTGGGTCGGCATGTAATCAAAGACTATTTAAGGAAATTTGTTCGATTCGTGGCCATTTTGTACTGTTTTAAAGTTAGAACGAATTTTTTTTTAACAAATTATTAATAATGGTGGTAATTTATATGATTAATTTTTTTTTTTAAATGTTATCTAGAGAGAATGCATTAGCATACGTGTGGGTCAAGCTGGAGTTCAAATGGGTAATGCTTGCTGGGAGTTGTAGTCTGGAACACGGTATACAACCAGATGGACAGATGCCTAGTGATAAAACTGTTGGAGGAGGTGATGATTCTTTTAACACTTTCTTCAGTGAAACAGGGACTGGGAAGCACGTCCCACGCGCGGTTTTCATTGATCTAGAACCTACAGTAGTTGGTAAAGTTATTCTTAAATGTATTACACTAACTAAAATATTTTATTAGACGAAGTAAGAATTGGTACATATAGAAAACTCTTTCACCCAGAACAATTAATTACCGGTAAAGAAGATGCAGCAAATAATTTCGCAAGAGGTCATTATACTGTTGGGAAAGAAATAGTCGATCTAGTATTGGACAGGATTCGGAAATTAAGTGATCAGTGTTCTGGTTTACAAGGTTTTCTAATTTTTCATTCCTTTGGTGGAGGTACTGGGTCAGGATTCACATCACTGTTAATGGAAAGGTTAAGTGTTGATTATGGAAAAAATCAAAGCTCGAATTCGCTGTATATCTTGCCCCCCCCAAATCGCTACAGCCGTTGTTGAATTATATTAGAAAATTCTCTCACCAAATATACTCACCAATAATACTGATGTGCACGCTGGAATTATTTTTGTAGTTATTTTTGTTACATTTCTAACGGCCAATCTGAGATAATTTATTGTTAGAAATAGGCAGCGATTTCTAATGGAATCATGTCAAATAATTGATTTTTCTCAAAACTCTCTCCAAGCCAGCCAATGAAAAGTGAGCAACTATTACCAAGTAATCAAATGGTTAAATGCGATCCACGACATGGAAAATACATGGCATGTTGTATGCTTTATCGAGGGGAAGGCGAAGAATATTAACGTTTTCAATTAAATACATTTTGAATTGAAAAAAATTCTATAGGTGAATTTAGGCTTTGATTTTTTCCTACAGTCATATTTTCGTTTAATCATTAAATTTTTCAGTTGAATTGAAAAATTTCTATAGGTGATTTTAGGCTTTGATTTTTTTACTAAAGTCATATTTTCGTTTAATCATTAAATTTTCCAGTCGCAAGGTAATTTATTTATTCTTTTTATTCATACATTATTATTAATATTATGATTTTAAAAAGTTAATCTCCCCCGCACCGACCGACTTATGATATCACTTTGTTTACTCAGCCTGATAAGGTGAACATTAATGTTCCGAATGAATTTTTTACTCGTCCTGCGGTTTTTGACGTAGCCGATACTGATAGGCTCTATAATTAATTACCCTGTGGTTTCTTAACGTAGCCCGTGCTGATAAGCTTTCTAATTAATTACCCTGTGGTTTCTTAACGTAGCCCGTGCTGATAAGCTTTCTAATTAATTACCCTGTGGTTTGTTAACGTAGCCTGTACTGATAAGCGTTCTATATAAGTGTCTGCTTTACCACTTTTCGTTAGTTTTGTCTTGCCAATCTTGAAGTAAGCATTTTATATTTTATTTTTTTCATATATTTTTTTTTTGAATTTTAGTAACGCCATCCCTCAATTACTATGGACGTAAGTGATTACTTGTTTTTTGTTTTTGTGACCATGCTGTCCTCAACTACCCTCATAGTAACCGAACACTTGCAATCGCTGTCCAGGGTAGCCAAACCCCGGTGATTGCAAGCGCTCGTGTTGCTTATTAAATTAACTTATTGATGCTTATTAAATTAACTTATTCACTGTTTAATTTTAGTTCGTTAATTTGTTTATGCAACTACCTATACCACACTCATGTGTTGGGTCATATATTTTTGATTTTCTGATTTTGTATTTATACTAAAAGCAAACCTCTAATTACAGCTACTCGTATTTTTCTGACACAGCTACTCGTATTTTTCTGACAATTTTAGCCGTATTTATACTTATTAATTTATTACGTAATTCTTAAAATCAATTACTTGCCTGCACTAATTATTTGTCGAGGGCGCCATGGTACGGAGTTTTACACAGTATTTATTTCATTTTTCTTTTCAACCCTTACTATTTTAGGTCCCAGAACCTAAGTTTGAGCATCTCGATGTTATGCAATGGTTATTTGACTGCCATACTACCAGGTTTTTTTTTAAATTTCTTTTTCAGGGTCCCTTTGCCACCGCGCCGAAAGGGATTGAAACGTACCTTTGCCTGTGTGGATACAGGCAGTAGGTTTGAAAGACGCCCGCCTTGCAATGTACGCAGGGAATGGGACTGTGGCATCCAAAGTCCCGTTCTGTTGGACTCTGACGATGAATAAAAACGAATAAAACCTTTGTTTTTAATTTATGCTAGAAAGTGTGGGGTAATTATGTCCCTCTTCGCGATTAGTCTTTGTTACTACTAATGTGAAATTATTCCTTACTTATTTATAATTTTGTTCTCTCGCCCCAGTGGGTTACCCCTTGTTATATAGTTATGCTAATTCATTCATTACTACTCAGCCCTTTAATATTATTTATTTCTAATGTTCATTTAAGGTATCATTTCATTATTTGCAACATTTACTTGAGTTATTCTATTTGCTTTTGTTCATTTTTATCTATTATTCATTTATTTAATTTTTTTATCTATTATTCATTTATTTAATTTATCACTTTTTTAATTATTTATTTATATCAATTTGTTTATTTATTTGATTATTTGTTAATTTACAAATATTTATTTACTATTATTTTTTTTTCGAGGACAAAAAAAAACTAACTGGGTCCGTTTAAATAATTTATTTTTTTTTTTAGTCTAATTGATTTATCTCACCATCGTCTTCCGATTCCTCTATTTCTTCTACTCTCATTCGAAACATCGCGAAATCGGCCTCGTGTTGAAACAATAGGATTTCCAAACGGTCCAACCGCCTTTTCAGACGGAAGTTTTCTTCCTCCAAATCTGTTATTCTGCCCTGCATGCTACGAAACTTTTGCTTTAGTTCTTGCGTACTTGCTTTACACTCTTTGCATGACATCTCCGAGGCTTCTTGCATTCTCTGAAATTAAATGATAGTAATTTTTTTTTGTATCACTCTTTATTCGCAAAGCATCAACACCTCGCTTCGAATCTCAAACAAATTACACCGTTCATCCTATGGTACTTATAAAACATGCACATTGTTAATATAAATATAATATATTTTTATACTCTATTCATGCAGATCACAATTTATAGTCTTGTCTCATAATATGAATATGATGGTGGTTGAAGGATAGTTAGTTGTCTCTTCTTTACACATATCAAAATGGTGATGATTATGAATGTTATTGATAAGATGAGAAAACCTGTTATTAAAATGTAAATGAGATATTCACAATAGTTGACTGTCAAATCCGAATTTATCATCATTAGTTTATTTGAGTTAGGTTTTGTCGTCTCTTGGGTCGGTAATTGGAAAGGTGATGTGGTTGTATCTGATTTTCGTTTCGATTCATTGATTGTCTTGACTTCCACGAAAACTGTTTGCCATCCGCCTGGTTCGGTTATCCATCGCTGATATTTAACTGTTAATTCCCATGCCGTCTCTAAATCAGAAGTGTAAAGTGTAAAAAAATGATTACCGGCATCTAATATAGTCAGGGTTTTTTGTTTGTAGATAATAACAACTCTTTCATCATTTCCTGATTTTCTATATATCGTTACCGGTCCATTTCCAACACTCAGGGTTATACGATTTGACTCGTCTCTGAGATAGATAGACTGGGTCTCACTCTTAAATCGTGACCATTGGTTTCTCACTACCGTTCCATTTTCGAGGCATATGTTCTCGTAGTAGTTTGCATTAACTGAATAATTTTGATTCATTTTCAATTTCTCGTAGCGGATAACTGATTTTCGCGAGTTAAGGGTGTCGACATTTAACCCTTGAAATGTGATTCGCACTTTCACCAAGTCCACTGGCTTCCAATATATATTGATTCCATTTATCTCTGGTTCTATTTCGATCAAGTTTCGCATCTCTTTTGTGTGCACTTCTATCGGAATTTGCGTGTACCACTTTGACATGTTCTGTCTCAACAGCCATTGGTATTTGAAATTTGGCTTTAACTTTCGTACCGCAAATATATCTTTATCATAATTCAGTTCTACCACTGGTGCCGTATTGTCTAGTAAATCAATAATTTCTATTTGGTCTGCGATCTCGCATTTACAGCTCCATACTATATTTGTTAGAGTGGAATATATATGTATTTTCTCCATTCCTCGGATTTTGCTTACCGCATATGGTAAGTCAATCTTTTTGCCGCTCGCAACTGTTACTAACATCAGCATTATTGCTACATATAATATCTTATTGAGGTAGCTGACTGGTGTTGGATTTTTCGTGAATTTCTGTTTCAATTTTGTTTGACCCGTTACTTTATTCTGCTTGGACCTTAAGGGGTATCTAGATTCATCTTCCTCTGGCACTAGTTTACATCGATTTGCATGCACAATCATCGGGTTAGCCATTTTACTCCTGAATGGTAATAACTTCAAATTGGTTTCGGTGGTGTCGCACACTTTGTAGGGTCCTTTAAATGGTCTTTGCAATTTAGGCGATAAACCTTTGAGAGGTTCCGGCCTGTTCAGATACACTAGATCTCCAATCTTTATGCCATGCGCATGTGATTTTTTATCGTAGGTTTCTTTATATTTCTCTTGGTTATGCTTTATTGTCAAACCGGCTTTAGTCCATACTGACTGCATTTTTTCTTGCATCAATGCTTTATAATCGGGTATCTCCATATATTGAGAAATTGGTGGTTGGAATTTGAGATCAATCGGCATATTATTTTTCCTTAAATACATCAAGTAAAAAGGGGTCTCTCCTGTACTTTGATTTACTGCATTTCGGTAGGCAAATAGACACGGCTTTATGAAGTCGTCCCAATCTTTCTGTTTTCGATTCACATATGACGAGATCATATTTATCAGTGTCCCATTAAATCGTTCCACTAATCCATCAGTTTGTGGATGATATGGTGACGTATTCAATTTCCAAATTCCAAATAGGTCTGTGATTGATTTGAACATTTCGCTTTGAAAGTTCTTTCCTTGATCAGTTAACAATTTCTTTGGAGTACCATAGCGAAATATTATGTTTTCCACAAATATTCTAGCAATCGTGTCTGCTTTTTGGTTTGGAATAGCGTATGCTTCTGGCCATTTGGTAAAATAGTCACAAAAAACTACAATGTATTTGTTTCCTTTTGTTGTTTCCGGTAATGGTCCCAGAATATCCATTGCCGTCATCTCCATTGGTGCTGCGGGTACTGGCATCGGTTTTAATGGTACTTTAATCTTTTTACCAGTATTTCTGCGTGTGATGCATACTTTGCAACTGTTACATCAATTTTTCACGTCTTGTTCCATTGTTGGCCAAAAGTATTTCAATTTTAATCTCGATAGCGTCTTGCGCGTTGACAAATGACCTCCCAACGCTCCATCATGATACTGCATCAGTAATGCGTCTCTGTGCTTGGCTGGTATAATAATTAATGCTTCCCCATTTTTCCAAAATTTAAGTATTCCATTATGAATTACATATTTGCTGTTTGCATCTGTAAGTCTTTTCCAGTCTTGTTCTTTTCTTATTTTGACCGCTTGTTCCATAAATTGTTTTAATTCACTATCGTTTTCCTGATCATTTTGAAGTTCAGACATATTATTAACAGCTTTGATTGCAACGAATATAGTACCTTCCACTTTTTCAGGTGTCCCCTCACTATTATTTTCTGGGATTCTTGACATTGCATCTGCGTTCGCGTTAGCTTTACCTGTCCGATATTTAATCTCAAAGTCGTATTCTTGGAGGGCAATCGACCATCGTATTAATTTACTGGCTGAATCTCTGTGTTTCATTAACCACTGTAATGGATTATGATCTGTATAAACAGTAAATTTTCTGCCCAATAAATATTGTCTAAAAGTAGTAATTCCATACACTAACGCTAACGTTTCCTTTTCAATCGTTGAGTAGTTTTTCTCGTGAGGCCTCAGTGATCGGCTTGCATAGGCTATTACGTGGTCCTTTTCACCTTCAAATTTTTGTCCTAACACCGCACCCAATGCAACGTTGCTTGCATCCGTCATCAAGATAAATTGTTTTGTAAAATCTGGACATCTTAATATAGGAGTTGTTACTAATTTCTCTTTTAATGTATTGAAAGCGTTTTGTTGCATTTGTCCCCAAATAAATTTATTGTTTTTCTTTAGTAACGTATTCAATGGTTGTGCGATGTGAGAGAAATCTTTTATAAATTTTCTGTAATAGCTCGCCAAACCTAAAAATTGTCTAACCTCGTCGGCATCTTTTGGTACTGGGTACTCTTCCACTTTTTGATGTTATCTGGATTAGTTTGTAACCCTCGCCGTGATATTATATGCCCTACATAAATCACTTCTGCTTTGCCCCATTCACATTTCGATGGTTTGATTTTTAATTTTGCACTTTTGAGCCGTTTAAATACAGTTTCTACATCTTTCAAGTGTTCTTCGAAATCATTTGAAAATATTATTATATCGTCGATATATACCAATGCATGTCGAATACCTCGTAACACATAATTCATTCCTCGTTGGAATGTAGCTGGGGCTCCTGTTAATCCAAATGGTAACACATTGAACTCATACAGTCCTTTGCCATCCGAGAACGCCGTCTTTCCTCTATCTTCCTCTTTTACCCTAAATTGATTGTACCCTTTGTTTAAATCAATAACTGTGAAATATCGTGCCTCTCCCATTTGATCGAACATTTCTTGGGGTACTGGAATTGGATAAGTGTCTTTCCTCGTAACTTGATTTAGCTTCCGATAATCTACGCAAAATCGTAAGTCTCCATCTTTTTTCTTAACTATCACTATTGATGAGGAGAATGGTGACGCACTATCTCGAATTATTCCAAATTCCTTCATTGCTGTAATCTGTCTATCACTTTCATCTTGATGAACGTAGGGGATTCTGTATGGCTTTATTTTTATTGGAGTTTCGTCTAATAACGGTATTTCATGCTCAATTACATTGGTTAGACCTAAATCATATTCGTGTTTGGCAAAGATATCTCGGTATTTTCTCAGCAGTTTTGTGAATTCCTTTTTCTGCATCTCATTTAAATCATTGCTTACCACTTCAGGCTCCTTGTACACCTTGACGTTTCTTGGTATTTTACAATTTGTTTCAACAGACATTTTCGATAATTTTCCCAATTTTGTTTTTGGGTGTAGCTGAACCGGTTTCTTACTGCTATTCGTTATATGGACTGGTACTATCTGATTTTCCACTTTGACAACTTCGTCACATATCGGTAAATCATATTTTTCGACTAGCGTTTGATTTGGTTCGAATATAAAATCACCATTATCCACACTCATGGTATTTGCACAATATACCATCTCCGATTGTGGTGGTATTGTCAATGTCTGATTCACAAACACTTCACCGGCCCTGTGAATTATTTTTCCTGTTTCTCCTGCTATCAAATTACCAGTCTTTAAATCAAGTGAGACTCCGTCCAGCTGCTCTAATATATCCATACCGATCAGACATTGTACTGGGCTTCCCTTCATTATGAGCGCATCGTGCGCTATTATTCGGTCTCCAATATGGAATATGACGTTAAGTTGTCCAATTATGTTTAATTCATTTTTTGATAATGACCTCACTATTTCGTCGGTAGGCTTTATTTGCATTTTCTCCTTCACGTTTAATACATTTTCCGATATTATTGTGTGACTAGATCCCGAATCAACCAAAGCTTCTACTTTATGTTTGTTCATTTGTATAAATATTCGGGGTTGCTTTCCTCTTTTTGTTAATGTCATCATCGAGTAGTTGCATGGTAAGCCTAACATATTCTTTCTCTCGATCTCTGCGCTAGAAGGCTCGATTCTCTCTCCTACCATTCCTTCACATTGTAATGCGATATTTTCTACTGGTTTCATCTCTCGTAATCGATCAACTGGATATACTGGTGCTGGTTGCATAAACGATTTTGGTATACACAATTTTGTAAACGTGTCTACGCTACTCGCATTTAACAGTGGCTCTTTTAAGATTTGATATGTTCTCAACGCTTCTTTATTCGTTCCACTTAGTTCTTGATTGTCAACATATAACGGTGCACTATCACCCTCGTTGTCATTGTCATTATTCTCGTCCCTTGAAGGGGTTGTACTAGCGTAGCTCACCTTTTTCTTCTTTAATATTCGCGCTTTGAGTATCTCCAACTCCTGATATTGATGATGAGTAATGAAGAATCTAGCCAATAATGGTATGCAACCAATTACTAATTTCCACGACCAACCTGTGATCGCGTATAATCTGTGTGTTGATAGGACTTGCGATATTATTACTTTGATTACAACACATATTACATAAATTCCAATCAATCCGGCACACGCTTGTCCAATGAACATAAACTTTCCCCAGATCTTTTTCATTGTATTATACGTCGCTTTCTTGTAATGATCTGGAGTTAACAAATACTCGTAATTTACCTTCCCACTTCCGCTTGGGAGAATTGTATCTACCATCTCCATTATTACCCTTTCTTTCTTTGATGGAAATAACAAGTTTCTGCGGGCTTCCTCAATGTCTTCGTTCGAGTAAATTCCACTTTGCGATAATTTCTCTAATGACGTAAAATTTACCAGATATTGTAATTCTGTCAATTCTAAGTTTTCCGGTGTCTTTACTTCTCGATGATCTGGTAATGCAATCCAAGATTCTGGTGTTAGTCTGTATAGTGGTGCCAACAATCTATTACACTGTAATACTTTCGGTTTCACGTCCTCTTCCAGTAAGATTCGTGTTACAGGCTCCATAAATCGCAACTTTCCATTTAAATTCACTGGTAACTCGTTGGTGCATTGGTCATACTTTGTCAGTTTAACTGGTACCGCTTAACATTTATAGCTATATAGTGCTTCACCGAAAATTCTGGCAAACACCCCATTTTCTGCAATTAACATTGGTGCTACCAAATTAGGATTGGTTATAGCCATTGCCATCCGATTTCGGAGTATTTCTTTGTTGAGATTGCAATCATTTATAATAACTTCTCGGTACACATTTTCAACAGTATTTTGACCAAAGTGAAATAAATAATCTATTTTGTTATTAAAGTAATTTGTCAACTTGATATCTCCGGCATGTATGTTTGTTTGGGCCTCTATAATCATTTTCTGAGATACATATATACCTTTATAATTTGTCTCATAGACATTTTGTCCACACTTTGTTTTAGTTTCTTTTCTCAGGAATCGCATCCCGTCTTCCTCTGAGGTTGACATTAACACTGTTGGAGTATCTTTCATCCGTAGAGGTGTGATTCTTGTTGTTGTACTCGTTGCTGGATCCATTCTTATTTTCTCGGGCTTTTCCCTGATCTGTTCTCCCGTTATTTCTTTAAAACTCATTGACTTCAATTGCACTAAATTGCACTTTTTGGTATCGACATCGTACACCAAAATTGATTCTCCTGTCTGACAGCTAGATTGTTTCATGTTGCAGAATGGATGTGTTTGTAGTTTACCAGTATCATCATCAAATGATCCATCAAATTCTCTTAATTCTGACATGTACTCTTCTACAACCACGGCTTTGTCAATTATAGCATCGTCTACTTTGTATGGCTCTCCTTGGCAATCACCATTCGACTTTATTATCCCTCGCACGGTTACAGTCTCACGGATTTTGTGGTTAAGCTTTGCTTGTAGTTTGATATCTGCATTAATTTTCAACTGTCCTGTTTGAAAGGCTGCCAAACAATTCTCCGGAATTATTTCTATCGGTCTAGGTATCGATTGCATTTTCACCATCGATGAGTGGCTCCATTTTCCACAATAAAATACAAAAGTAGTTCGTTTCACTGTACACTCTCTCACCTTTGATCTTCGAAACCCCGATTCTTGATATACATGATATTTTACTGGATTTGTCACTTTAAATTTTACTGGATATGCATCCGAACACTCTGCTACGTTTACCAACGAGTATACTCTTCCCATTTCGGTTTGGGAGCAGTCATATGCCACCAATGAATTCGTCGTATTTATTATTCCCAATAACATAATAATAGAAATCATCAACCATGGAAATGCAAGTTTTCCCTTTTTCCTCACTGTCTCTGTTTTTGGGCTCTCAGCCTTTTGTATTAACTCTTCCCATCCGCCATTGTTTGCGATCCACTTCATCAAATATTTATTCGTCATTTCAGTAGCTTTCTTTATCAATGATTTTGAATTGTCACTTTCCAGATAACCATAAGTACCAATCTCCAATATTATATAGGCTAGCACTGTCAATATTACATCTCGATCTAACTCAGTTCGTGTTAAGTCCTCAATTACTGCTTCCTCACAAAATTCCTTTTCTTCATAATTTCTTTTAATTATCGACGGTAATCTCCTCTTTAATTCCGTTGCCAATCTTTTTACAACTCTTTTCTCCCCCTTCGAAATATCATCTTCTGTTTCAGTTTCATCTAACAAATACAATTCCGTTACTAAACTTTTTAATATTCGCTCAGTTTCGCTTGATTCATCTAAACGCTCAGTTTCGCTTGATTCCTCTAAACTCAAAGATTCAATTTCCGCATCATTCTGTTTTATCCCACCTATCGCAATGTCATTTTTCGTCTCAACAAAGTTCTCTTCACTTTTCATCTCATCTATGCTCGGTAGTATCCTATTATCGGTGCTCCCTTCCTCAACATCCCTTGTAACTTCATTTTCTGATCTCATTTCCTCATTTTCCATTGTTTCTAATCTCTGCAATTCATTAATTTCTTGATCAATTTCTCCTGGGTCATCTACAACTTCAGTTTTAATCTCTACATTATCATTGTCCACTTCCTCATACAGAGGCCAAAACGGTACTATTACTGCATCTTCTTCCATTTCACCACTTTGTTTTGTTGCGTACACATTATTAATACAATTTGGGTTACATCCGTAGTTTAACAAATATTCGTCATCATCCAATTCTCGTCCTTTGAACGTCAACACGATAATTCCGTCATTACCTAATATCTCCGCTGCTTTTTGTCGTATTTTCTTTGCTTTTACACTCCAATGTTCCTGATAATAATCAATCCTTTGATCCGCAATATTTAACGCTATTATCAAAGACTTCGCACTATCGTCTGCCGCCTCATAATCATGTCCTAGTTTTCGAATTACCTCTTTTAACTTTGCCTGATAACTCGTCGGTTTATTCGTATACGGTACGATGCATTTAAACAACCCTTCTTTCATGTCTCGATCCATTTCGATGCTCATTATGAAGTCGATACTCGCATTAATTTTATCTCTATTCCCTGCATACAGGGTATCCTGTAAATCTGCTAGAATATTTTCCCAATTTTGTCTGTCTGAATTCAAAGTATTAACAGCATTAACAACTTTTACTTTATTTTTCCAGCCTGGTATCAGACCGCAATCTACTAAGTACTCCTCGTCTTCCAGACATCGATTCTCAAAATTTAGTTGCACTTGCCATCCACTGTATTGACGCAGTATTCGCTCCTTTAGGTCTTTGATTTGTCCGTAGGCCTTTACACGGAATTGGCACTTCACATTATCAAGTCCCGTCGTTTCCACTATGATATCATCTAAATCCCTAGTTGACCGCAAAGCCTTGCCAAACTTTTGCATTTGCTTAAGTATCTCATCATCTCTGTTTCCCTTGAATAACTTTGCACATAAATTTATGGCTCTCTTTAGTTCGCTTTGGGTTAGTGACATCACACTGAGTTCTGCGATCCATCGTTTCAACTGGGAGTTGTCAGTTTCCATTTTCTCAAGCAATTTTTCAACTCGGGCTAACAGTGCAGTCGGATTCTCATCTGATGCGATCTTTCGTACTTTCGGGGCAGGTTTTCCCTCACCTTCTGACACGGTTCCACTTATCATATGAGATTCAGTTTCTTCATCTGATTCGAATTTAGCCACTAGTTTGTTCAGCTTCTGTCGCATTTCTCGAAATTCCTTTTCCATTTTGTCTTGAAATTCCTCTCTCTGAGCATATGTCATGTTACTGGTGTTTGGCATATCTTCTTGGAATCTGATTGATTTCTTTAAAATAGGTCTGCTGAATCTCTCTGAGTTCCTTGGGCATGATCGCGCCATGTGGCCGTATCCCTTGCACGAATGACATTGTATCTGTCCATTTGTATTCACTTTGTCCCTTTGTGGTGAAGGTGACGCTGACGATGATCTTGATCTGGTAAAACAGTTTCTGCTAATATGCCTTTCTTTCCGCATCGATAGCATTCGACATCACTGCTGATCCTTTTGTTTTCTGTGAATCTCTTGTTAGGGCTGGGATTTTTCCCATATTTGAACCAACATTGATTTGAGTAGTGTCCAGACTTTTTGCAATGTTCGCATTGAGGATTATTTACCTGTCCATTTGATTGTACACTCATCGCTGATCTACCGGCTTGAAATCTAGTATTTGGTCTTAAAATTGGACTACTGATTTGATTTATTTTCTTTTCATCCCATGGTGCTCTCACAGGCGTAATTGACCGCTCACGCCTCTCCACATTAACTCCAAAAGCATCTGATCTTTTTGCACTTTTTAAATTCAGCTCTATCTTCATGGCTTTCTTCACGAGCTCATCGAAATTGGAAAAATCCACATAACATAGGGCCTTTTTGATTTCGGAGTGGACTCCGGTTATAAACTGATCTTCTAACAGCTCTTTAACCTGCTTGGCCATATCTACTTGATCGGGTTTGACTGCGAAGGCTTTATCTGCTAAAGTGGTCAGATGATAAGCAAACTCACTGACCGATTCATCTGGACCTTGAACTCGATTATAAAATTTCTGTCGCATGATTCTTTTGATATCTCCACCAACCAGTTTCAGTGCCATTGCATCCTTCAATTTTGTCCAATCATTGCCAACATTTCGTTTGTCGACTTGCTGCCAGGCTTCTCTTGCCGCACCCTTCAGATAGAGTGGGAATCTCTGAACCATAATGGCTTGTGTCCATCCGTATGCTGAGGCGTACATATAATAATCTCCCATGAAATCTGCAAATTCAACAGGGTCTCCCCATATTGATTGACGGGTAATTTCTGACAACTTGCGAAATCAATCATCTCTCTATTGAGAGGCATAACAGCATTATCATTTGCCATTTGGACTTGTTTCTGACTTCTGAGGTTGTATCGGTTCACTTTGAGCTAAACTTCAAGCGTTAAACAATAATTTAAAATTACTTTTCAACTTCTTTTAAATCTCCCAATAATAGCCTTTTATAATCTCGTTAACACTTTTTTCAAACTTCTAAGCCGACTTTCACTCACGTCAGTACTAATTCTTTTTATAATTCCTTTTTCACTAGCTTCCAATAATTTCCCTCCGACTTTCAATCACGTCGGTACTATTTTTTTTTTCAATAATTATTTTTTCACTAACTTTCAATAATTTTCCGCCGACTTTCAATCACGTCGGTACTATTTTTTTTTTTCAATAATTATTTTTTCACTAACTTTCAATAATTTTCCGCCGACTTCCAATCACGTCGGGCTCACCAGAATATATGTTGGGTTTTGGATTATTTCAAGTCGGTTCTCTCTGACTCCTGGTGTTCTTTAAATCAAAACAATGAACGACCCAACGTATATTGAAACAACAGGTTTACAATTTATTATCACGCTCCAATAACCAATCAAAGTTTATACGATTCTCTGCTCGGCGTTGATGCTTTGCAAACAAACAATATTCACCTTTTGATCCTTTAGTTCCGTTGACTCTCGTTTTCCTCGGTTTCTGTTTGGTTTGATCCCTTTTCGCCTTTCCGTATTCTTAATTCTATTTCTTCTTTTCCCTACTTCCCTAATTCGTTTATCCCTTTTCTTATCGTCTGATTCTTCGAACCCTAGCTGAGGCAGAATGCCGATTTTCTCTGATTTTCCCTTTGCTTATATACTCCTCGAAATCAGGATGACAAATGGTTATTGCCGAGCCAATCTTTCGTTTGACATTTTCTCCTACGTGTTTGCTTCGGCTGTCATCCATAATGGTCCAACGAATCTAGATAATTAATGGCCCTACCGGTCTTCCTACGCGCGCTATCTTCTCCTTACTCTTTTCCCATTAATCATTGTGTCAAGCTAATGGGCCTAAATCTTCCTTTTGTTTGCCTTTCTTCTTGTTTACCCAGCTCGGGTTTCCTTCATCTCTCGGGTTCTCCATTGGCTCGGGTTTCCCATTAGCTCGGGTTTTCCATTAGCCAATTAATTAATTAATTAACGTTTTCTGTTTTCATACATTTGAATGTTTTTCAACCCTTTCTAACCCTTTTCTGATAAATCCCTAACCGTCATCTTGTTGACCATTAGCTAATCTATAACTGTCCCGTTTTTCCCATTCGATTTCGATGATTTTTCCATTTATTGATTTTTCTCGGATTTCCGGATTCTCGCCTTTCGTAATTGCTTTTTGCATTTTCTAATACTGTTTCCATCGCACTTTCATTTACTATTAATTCTGTGCACGATCCCGCTTTTATTTGCCTTTTTTCTTCGCTTACTTCCCATTTGAATTATTATCCTAAATTTTATTTAAATTTTTAATTTTAATTTACAGACCTCAACAGAATGAGTCACTGAATATAAGCAAGCACCGCAAGAAGATATAAAAAATTAATGTAAAACATATTAAATAAAACAAAATAAAAATATAACAATAATAAAATAAAACAATTAATTAATTAAAATCACTAAAAAGCCTACAGCTGCAGAGAGAGACATAGGAAAAATAAAATAAACTGCCAAAACCTTGCAAAATAAGGTTTAGAAAAAACACAGGCAGAAGTGGCGACCAGAAAAACAAATAACGAGGGCTAAAAATAATACTATAATGAAATAATAATAGAAAAAAAATTTAACTCTAATAAATTATATATCAAAAAATAGAGAAAAATGCACAAAAAATAATAAAAATAGTTTAAAATTAATAAAATAATTAAAAAACCCTAAAAATAGCGAAAAATCGCTCATTGGTCGCACACACGCACAAAAATAGTATAAATACAGTGAAAAGTTTCATTATTTTTAACTTATGCTTTTACAATTTCACGTTTATTCAAACTTTTCGCAACAAACCTTTTAGAGTAAGGACCTTTTTTATTGTATAAAATTTTTCATTTTTGTAATTTTATATGCTTTAGTAAAAGTTTGAATGCCTTGCTTACGATTTTTAACTTTATATGTTGTATCATATTCATAATATACGAGGCCCCCTTAAAATCCTTATTTACTATATGTATATCAATAGATATCAATGGGACGGATCGCGTGCCGGCTGGTGGATTAAGTTCCCTAGTTGCGCTCGTGGGTTGTGTTCCATTGAAACCTCGGTCGTACGCAGTAGCGTCTGGCCATGTGCACAGGACCTCCACGCAGTGCATAGTTGAACGCCTCGTAGCGGCTGCTGAAAATGTGGCCGGAACGAGCAGAATTTTTAAACTATGGGAAGTTCGACCACAGGTGGGAGAATTATGACAGGTCGCGTAGCGATCTCGTAGGACCGATTTTTATAGTTGCCTCGAAAAAATACACTGAGTATAATCGGGTAGAAGGGATAAGTACGAGTAAAAAGTAATTTAACAATTTATAACAGTAAAAATTCAACAGCAACAGAAGTGTCTGTACTTTTATTTATCAAATTCCAGAAAAGAAATATTAACTACCATTAATAGCTACCCATGCATATAACCGTAGAGATACTCACCGTATATTTAGGCTCATAGATGAGAAATGATCGTCATAGTATATGATAACGGATTTCTAACTTCATCCATATAGTCATCCAAATGCTATTACCCGCGAATTGGAAAAGTAGATAGAGATGTTTTCATTGAACCGTTGAGCTCTGTAGACGACGATGCCTATCTTGTCGTATTCGATTTCCCGAATAGTAGAAGTATCGACCTGAAGAATGGAGATCACGTGACCAATTATTTCCAACTAGATAAGGCCACAGATCGAAATATCCATGAGTTACGAGACGGAACCACGACTAACTAACCATCAAATATAGATAATCACTACTGGTTTGACATTGTAATTAGAATTAGATATCTTGGGTCTATTTTTGAACATGCGCAAGCTAGCACAATACTGGCGAATCCTACTATCATAACTTAGCCGACCAATAGAAGAAAGATTTTCCAATAGTATCGAATCACGTTACTTGATAGCTAAAAATCATATGCTTACTGATCGATCCATAAAATTCCGTTGATGACCACGGGAGATCTATAATATTGTCTCTAACAACGCCAAATTTCATGATAGTCCACAATAAATCCACTCATTTCAGTGTGCTGACTGGTTTCAGAACTAACTTGTAGATATTTTTCTCTTCCACCAATCGATGACATAATCGTTACTAATTGCTGCAGTAAATCATGATAACTTTGCCCTTCGAATGATTACGTCATCATATCTCTATTAACACCTGTCGCAGATTCCCATGAACACGACTATTACTGGCGTTCGAAATCACTGATATTTCACCCTGACTATTATCAGTATGCAGAGTAACCCCCACTGGCACTAACCCCATCCATCTCATCGGTAATAACACCTACATTACCAGCAGTACTAATAACACGGATAATTAATATTACCATCGTCAATAGATTGACTACTATTAGTAATAACAGTATTTTATTATTATTATTATTAATATTATTATTAACCATATTACTATTATTACTAATATTATTGATACTCTTAACTATTAATATTTTATTACAGTATTATCAAAAGTATTATCGTGATTATCATCAATATTATTATTATTATTATTGTTATTATTATTATTAATATTATTATTATTAGCATTATTAATTAACGGTCATCAGTAAACTCACCGCGATATTTTTTTAAGTAATTAATTACTATACCTCTAAAGTATGATTACTAACAAAAAATTATCAGTAATATAAATAACTATGACCAACTTTAGTACCATAAATGCTGTCTAAGTCTTCCCCTCTCTGACAATCTTATCGTATTAATATCAATAATATTATCGTATTAATATCATTATGTATAAAACTAAAGCTTTGACTCCCATTCTGTTTCCACCCGATGAGTGTAGAAACTTCTCCGAGAAGGAAAATTATCCTATCTTTAGTCAGTCTTCACATTTAGATGACCAACCCTACAAATCTACCCAGGATTCCACGGTTGTCTCCATCGATCATCGCTACTCGACAGCGATTAGAGCAACTAGAAGAAGAACACGCAGCTCTCCAGAAGAAGTATCAAAAGGTAAAAGGAACTTGGCTTTCGCCGGATGCAGCCAAGAAACTGTATCAAAAAATCTCTCGTTTGTCTTGGTCGAGGGACGATTTGATTATCGAGTCCCGCGGACAGCGGATTCTAATAAAGGAGCAAGGAACAACGCTCCGGCAGATTTTCACGGACGCCGAACTCCGTGCTCGCATCCCCGGAAGTGTCCTGGCCCGGAACCTGAACATTATTCCGGCACAGCATCTTCCCCTGGAGACACCTCCTGTCACCCTCTCAATCCCGACACCGGAAATCGTCGAGTCTTCTCAAACTCCCGTGGCCGAACCACGCGCTGGAGCTGCCAGGCGACGGCCAAATCGAAACCGTCGCCGTCGCGAACAACGACGCAGAGCCGCGAATCACTTCAACGCAGCGGAGCCATCTAATGCTCCGTACTCGATACAGGACCTGCCACCCCCGCATCAGGAGTTCGAATTCCCTGATATAGATTCGGATGTATTATACGCACCAACAATCACAATCCATTCTCCGGCCAGATCAATCCACATCAACTTAGTGGACGAGGAGAATGAAATTCCGGAAGCAAGTCGTACTCTAGAGCGGCTGGGTCTGGACACTGACGAAATTGCTATTTTAACGGATAGGGTACCCAGACACTTACCTCTCCCTGACGAGCCAGGACCCTCTACCCGAGTAGACTTCGACATCAATATGAACCCGCCACCATATCGCCCGGCGAAACGTCCATGTTTCCCCACGGATATAGATGCGGACGAATGAAAAATGTGTACAAATCAATCAGTCTTCATCTCTGTTCAATTTGTCCAAACTTTATCATAGCGATTATGAATTTATCTGCGAAGGCTTTGACAATGAGTGTATGGTCCGTCTTGACTTCTGTATGGTTCTGTGTATCACTCCTATTATGTATATGAGTAAAGTTTTTGAAGTTTAAATTTTGTAATATTAATTTTAAATATAAATTTATTCAATTAGTACTAACAAAGCACGGGTACTAATCTATGGAAGGGAATTACGGGGAAAGAGTTAGTGCGAATAATAATAGTAACCACTGAGAGGAACTCTCACGATTGTCGACTCAGGAAAGACGTAATACTAGGTTTCATTGATGCTATGACTGTAGAGTAAAAGTGCGTAAGACCTTCTATCGGCGGCAAGTGACTGGGAACGAAGGTCCTTCGAGGCGTAGCACTAGCGATAGCGCTCACCTGCTCGAATGGCATTCGGCTGTTGCGTACAGTACCAACATGATTTCGGTCATGGGTACGCAGCAGTTATCCAAATCGTGCGTCGTATGGGGAAGAAACCACCCTAGAGCCTAGAGAGGATATATACGACACTGATGTACGGATGTGCTAAAAATAGATTCCCCGTATGACCGACAAAGGGATTCCTGGAAAAATAAATAAAAATCTACCCTATTCACCAACATTTCTATTGTGACAGGCGAAGAATTGGCTTATCATCCAACACTTCAAAGGATATTGTAATATTATGGGTTTTTTCAAAAAACCGAATCGCTGTTCTAGCTCGAAAGAAACGAGTTTTTTTTCCAGAGTGCTTTTGAATAATATCAGCTTTATTAATCCAATTGAAACTGTCTTGGAGCGATGGGTTTTTATTCCCAAGCCTAAAGAATCTATATTAATACGTTTTGTAAATTCACAATTAGCAATAAAAAGTCTAAAAAAGTGGCTTATAGTTTGCGTGTGATATTCATCCAAAAGATTAGTGCAAGATGCGCCTCCATTTTCAATCGAGTTATAAAAGTAACTGATTTCAGAATTGTTAGGTAAACTCATCATTTTTCTCAAATGACTACAAAGTTTTGTAGTATTATTACAAAAATTTGCAGAAAGAGCACTAATTTTAATTTCTCTCGTTCTAAATGGGAAGGTTAGGCGAGAGTGAAGGAAGGTCTTATAAGCTTTCAACTTTTGCCAACTGCACAAATCGAAATCCGCTAGCTTTTTCGCATCACTGACAACCTTATTCAAGATTTCATAAGGACTTTGGTTAGGTTGCTCACCTATTGGAACTCCAAGATATTGATAAAATTCTTTACTCAATAACTTCTTTGTTTTTATATTATTAATTGAAATTTCACTAATCGTGTCGACATTTGGCAGTTGAATATATGCACACATTTCAGGTCGATATTCAAATCCAATTTCACGAGCTACATCAAAAGCAATGTTTAAGATATTTTGCAAATCATGAGTATTATTAGCAATAAGAGCGATATCATCAGCGTAAGCAAGAACTTGGATTGAAGATTCACCAATTTTGAAAGGTTTTACTTTAGAAAGAGTAACAGCTTGAAGGACAGGATTTATTGCAATGGCAAACAAAATTATTGAAAAAGGGCATCCTTGTTTGACACCCTGCTTTATAGGAATATTCGGAGTAACAATTGGACCACATGTATAGAGTTGGGCCAGAACACAAACGGCCTTGTAAATGTTTAAATGAATCGGTAACACACATGCAAATATAACATGCAAATTTAAATTCAAACCTATTAAAACATTAACTAAACCTTATCAAATATGAGAAAAAAGATAATAAAATATAAAATAATAAACATAAAAATAAAATTAAAATAATAACCAAATGCACCAAGATCCGCACGATACAAATATAAACATAGCACGAAAACCCAACAAATTCGACCGAAATGTGATAATTTAACAAAAAATAAAATTTCATGAAAATGAAATTAAAAATCAAAGAATTTGAATTAGAAATAATTCAATAAAAATTTCAAATAAAGAATTATCAAATTAAATTAAAAAATAATAAAAATTAAGATTAGAATACACTAGAAAATACCAAGGTAGAATTTTGTTTTACTAAATCAAAAAGAACACGCAAGGTTAGGGACAAAAAATAGGTATATATACCGATGCATTTTCACATAATAATCATCATCATTTTTGATATCAAAATTCGTTTTGAAAAAATTGTGAATTAGTTTTTAAAAATCTATTGTAGGGTGAGTTTTATTTTTGAACTCTCTCTCCACGTCGTGTCCTCGCAATCTCGATGGAGCTCTGCTTGGATGTCGGCGTGGGGAGAGTAGTATTTTGTATGATGAATTGTTCGATGGATCAAGTACTTATTATATTGTTTTATTATTAATAAATTATTAATAACATTCAACTTAATTTTTCTATAATTATTTTATGTCGAAATTTTTCCGGCCCACAGCCAAGACACCTTACAAGTAATTAAAATCAACATATTATTCAGATTCGTGTAAGTGCGTGGAATATCACCAATGATCTGTGCCCGTGAAGACCCGGCGTGAGGAACGCAGGGATCGGAACGTCAATATTATCCCATACAGAAGAAAGGAGGAATAAGGAAGTGGTCTTTTGGCTACTTCCTCGTTTCTCGATTTCTGTAAACTCGACCTAAACTACTCTACACACGGCCCAAAATTACCACACCGAGTAGTCCAGTGGGCACTCATTAAAATTAATATGAACACAATGCGCCTAAGGTCAACCAAGGGAAAGGTGACGGGAATAAAGAACGAAATCGTTGCTAATTAAAATCAACTCTAGTTTCAAACTATTACCATAAGTTGTTCGAACGATTAATAGGAAGGTAGAGTAATTTCAAATACTGAGCGATCGCTACAAACGTACAACATTTGATAAAGTCAAATAGGGGTCACCAAGTCATATAAACTATGGGTCCCAGTGGTTGCTAGGAACTAAGATGCAGATTTACATTAGAAATCAAATAACACATAGAAGTTGTCTTGTGTTAAAAACAATAAAGTAGTCATCGTAAGCTATTATTATTCCGTTGAGAGTCGATCAGAACTATTCAAGTAAGAAACAAGATAATACAGCTGTTGTAAACCTCAGGAATAACCACATTAACTCAATAAAATTAAATATAGCAATCCCTCCCAGTTTTATGCTTGGAGATTCTCAACCTAACGTTTACAGAATTTAGGAAGTAAATTAAATATTATCCTTTAAACATCAAAGATAAAATTAAAAGACCTGTAAACCTTTATTCAATTAAAAATGAGGAACATCCACTTACCAAATCAGCTTCGCTACACCGCAAATAGGCATAAAATAGCTGAAACCAATAGAACACTATTAAAAATCAAAATCACACCGATACGATAGACTTACGATAAATCATGATGACAACTCAAGATTCTAGACGATGAGTGTAGCGACCCACCTGTGTTAAGGGCTTGGCTAGACCAGAGCTCCATCCATACCCATGAATGCAGTACTCTCACCCCAGGCGAGTATTCGAACCAGCCACCCATTAACAAATCCAACTTTTCATTCATTGTCGTAACTGATAGTTAGTAACATTACAAAACTAGAAATTAAAAATCTGTTCTAGAGTCTTCACTGAGCAAATCGCGAAAACCCGCCTAAAAATTTGACTTATAATATCCAAAAGGAGAAAAGTGGACCCGACGAAGAAACTTTGACTGAATTCGTCTTCTATAAAATTTTATGAGGAAACCACAACAATCCCTAAAACTTATACCGAAATTAATTAATTAAATTTATGTCGTAACTTACCAGACGGTTAGAGAGAATTAAAAATTCAAAAAATTTTCAGATAAATCGACCAGGTACTCAGCAATAGGAGATAAGGAAGATCTAAAACCGCAGCCGCATCCAACACTAAGGAATAAGAATCTCCTGTGAAATGTCAAGGGGAATTAGTTCACTAAATTCATATGCAACATGCTCTGAATTAATTCGACATCATCTGAAGAAAACTCATTATTGTGGAGATTCGTTAAACAAAATTTACCAGGTAATACATCCAATCTGAAACTCCAAATTACAATTCCGACTAATCTGAAACTGAATTAACAATTTATAACCTATGAGATAAACCAAAAATTACCCTAAATAACCTCGCCGCCATTTCCGTCGATCAATCAACATAAACACCCACGTTGCTGTTGTTACGCTGCAATTGACCTTTCACCCATATTCATCTACACCGATCACCACTCACACACAACAAAGGTAGAACGGAAGTAGTGTGTTACGCTCCCACACGCACACCCACTAATATATTACATGCCGTCGGGGAAAGTGCATCATTTTTAATCTAGCTGAAAATCATGCAATCCCCAAGCAACCAAGAAGAATATTTAGAACCCGATTCCCTAGATGTCGCAGAAGCCTTTCCGACGAGTAAAGTTTTTGATTTTTTCTTTAAACGAAATTTTCATAATACTACCCGAATATTAGATAGAAAATTCAGATCCAAAACAGAATAGTCTTCCACCGTCAAACGAGAACCCGAGGGAGTCAGTAGGTAAACCCTCTGGATTAAACTTAATTCGATAACCGAGTAATTATCCCCATTACTTCAACTCTAAGTACTATAATCAATTTTGGTATTCTAATTGTTAATAAATGTATTCACACCTTTAGTCTCTCAAATCATTAGTATCGTAGGTATTCTAGTTGTTAATTATTTAAAAGAAAAATCTTGTTTTTAACCGCATAAAGAAATGACACGATAATCATTTTGAGAATCTATTTGTTAATAAATATTCTAAATTTTAGTCACTTAGCTTATTAATATTGTAATCACTTTAGGCATTCTATTTTTTGTTAATTCATATTAAAATTTTAGTCTCATAAAATATTGATATTATAATCATTTTAAGTATTCTATTTATTTTAATCAATTCAATAAATAAATTGTTGTCATCACATTCATTTCAGGTATCTGAGTTGTTGAATATGAAATTTTCTTTATCATATACACTCTTCACGGTATAATTGGGTTATGTATCTTATCATCTCAAATGTGTTAGACATAGGAAGGTGTATTAGTCCCAATCAGATTAGTTTCGATATTCCGATTTTTCCGTTTTCTTAAAGGATAGTTCAAACCATAAAATCTAAATTTTCCGCATACGGATAAATGAGAAAGGTTAATCGGGGGATCACTCACGTAGAGTCCAAATTGCAAACAATATTAGTAGCCACACTTCAAGTTTCGATTCTCGTAGAGACTAACCGAGAATTAACGCACTCTAACAGTAGTTAGCTTAGTTCTCTTCATTTTAGAGCTCACCGAACGTCGAGAAACTTTGATACTAGACGATAGTCAAGAAAACCCTACGATAGCTGACCGGGTATCTGTTTACCGAGAGAAATATTTGATTACAATGTTAAGTTTATCAATCCCTCTATTCAGAACGATCCGGAGCTCTCGTTGAGACCCCTACCCATATCGCGGAACAATGGCGAAAGGCCTGGAATCGCGTATATCGAGAGCGATACCCTGATCGGCCCCTGCCAGAAGACAACCGTCGGGAAGATACGTCCCTGGCGGAGATCACTATGAGACAATTCAAAGGGCCGTCCAGTGAACCAAACCCGTCCCAAGATATTCTAGTTCGGGCCCAAGCACTCCTGGACAATCTTCTGAACCACCAGCGCCTCGTCAACTCCTACGTGGAGCGGGCCAAGAGATAGTTAGCCAACGTGAAAGACGACCTGGCAGCGTGGCGTCTAGCAAGCACTTATCCACTTCCCCCGAGGCCGACCCGAAACACCAAGCGGCCAGTATTTGTGATTCTGGGTTACCTCCCCGAAGACGGGATCAAACGATTCTTTGAGGACTCATAGTTCCCTAAACAGTGACCGTGAACTATCAGAAATGTTTTTTTTCTTTTAATAAACCAATGGAAAATCCAGCTTCATTTTTTTTGTTTTTTTTAAAAATTAAATTCGACAAAACTATGTTTAGTATTAATCATATTTTAACTATAAAATCATTTCGAAAGTTTAATGTTTGTTATTCTAGTAATGGACCCCTTAAAATTACTACAAACAGAATTGACTCATGCAAGGCAGGCCAATAAAAATCTCCACGACCAGCTCATCCAACTAGTCCGGGAATCCAACAAACCAAGGCTACTTGGATAGAGCCGAAGAGGGTCAAATCGCTATATCAAAAACTCACCGCGGGACAAAAAGGGTGGGCAAAAGAGAAGCAACTGGTCCAAGGCCTGAAGACCCAAATAGAGGGGCTGGAGGTCGCGTTGTCCGCCTGTCAAGAAGGGGCAGCGGTGACCTACCCACTAGTCTTCGCCCTTGCTCAATTGGCCTACCGCGAGGCGATTTCTACTCCATCAACAATCTTAACGTCAGCTCCTACCACGACCACTACTCCACTCACAACAGCAACGAACAGTCATCGACCTGGACGTAAGGAGCGGGCTAAGCGCCGAGCCGCTCGGTTTTCAAACAAGCAGGGACTATCATAGGTCATGTATTTGATTGATGAATAAAGTGTGATTGAGATTGTAAATTCTATGTACACATTGTTACATTTATATAATCCTAGTTGTTTGAAATGACATTTTAAAAGGGTTTAGATAAGAGGCCTCACCCTATTTTGTTTCCAAACCAACGCTATCAAAATAGTAGGGTAAACGATAGAAATTTCGACATAAGGGGACCAAACGACTTAAAGCGAGCACAGGTCTTCTAACGACGGCTCGTTGGACCCAGGGATTCGTCCGAGCAATTACAGCAATAGTAATATAGCTCACTTTTTTGCGGACAATCCACCCACTCGAACACATTTCCAACGTTGCCTAGCAACGGATGCCGAGTGGTAACGAGAGAGTATTTATATGGCGTTACCTGGGTAACTAGAAACATTTAAATGAACGTCCAACCTCGGTAACCCACCAATAGTAACACCTACCAACTTCCACACATTCCACACACCTACCAACTTCTACACACCTACCTGACACAACGCCTGACATTGACCAATACCTTGAACAGCATATCAGTAATCCTACATTTGCATATTTACCGTGCTTTATTATTAGTATTCTATCCTCAGACATTAAAGAAAATATTATCTCAATTCCAGATGCAGTATTTAAAGCTGAGGTTATTCTTTGTCCGCTAAATATAAAAAATGCCCATTGAATTTTATTTGTGTACAGCAAATCGTTGCTCGAGTCATATTTTATTGACCCAATATTTGCAAATAGAAATCTGTTAAAAAATAAACAACCTACTCTTAAGATTAACATTGCTTTAAATAGGATTTTCAAACTTCAAGTGGCTTCATCTTGTCACCATTTCCAAAATCTTATATATCAAGAGAACAGTTTTGATTGCGGTCCTTTTATTTGTGTTTATGCAATTCTTATAAGTCAAGGTTTGGACACTTTTCCTAACAATTTTATAGATGGGATAAGACGAGAGGTGCATGATTTTCAAATTTTCGGCTCAAACAAAGTATCCCAAGTTATCGGTGGGGGCCTTCCTAAAAATAATTTGATGGGAATCAATTTTAAAAAAGCAATTGCGCTTACTCTTGAAAAACAAAAACGAAACATCAATAACAGTATTAATATTAAACCAAAATTTCAAAAGTCATGTGTGTCATTCCTCTTAAGTAAATGGTTTAAAAGCAATTGTTCTTTCCCGGGATCTAACTATCAATTTAATAGCCCAAAATAATAATTATATCATTGAGAACGTCAACTTTCGGCAGTTCAAAGACGTTCAACATGTCATTAGCATAATTCCCAATGAAAATTATTGGTGTTTACTTCTCTATTCGACCCGTCGTATGACTTGTAATATTTTCGATTTTCGAAAGACTGATATTTCTGATAGACTAACCGAAATAGTAGGAAACTTTACGGATTATTTAAATAGTTTTTTCTTGAGTATGAAAATAAAATTTCAAAAAAAATCATGGTATTCTCCACCGCTGCTTCATTTCAGATGATCCAACTTTTCATGCCACTGCTTTCATTGTGTTTTTGGAAAAATTGATTTTAAATCGGAATTTTCAACATGATAAAATATATAAGCTACTTGATGATATCAACACTAAAGAATGTGTTGAAATTTCATTAAATTTAAATCTAATAAATGGAAAGATTATCGACTGCATTTTATTAAAATATTTTAATAATTTAAGTTTATCAACAGACTTCGTTCTTTTGGGTTTCACAATGTGTACTGCTATTCTTGACGATTGTACTCATTATTTGAATGAACATTTGAATTATAAGTGCCTCCAAAACACGAAAGTTGTATTTGCCATTTTTGCTCCACCAAAGTCTCGGGAAACACTAATGGTAACTGATTATAACACTGACGAGCATTACTTCCTGGATCCAACAACACTTGATGTCAGCCTAAACTATACATTTATTTGTAAAGTATTAGTTACTAAAATAAATGAAATAAGAAACTCACGTGGTTGTGCCATTAGAGCAGGCAAATGTCCACATAATGTTCGTGGTTCAGGTTTGCTCAGTAAAATTCTAATATGTGCTTTCATCAACAACTATGCGCATGATATGTCCCTTGAAAACATTAATTTAAGAGAAATAGCAAGAATTATCAACTCTATTCATCCAATTGTTTTTGAGATCAATAACAAAGATAAAGAGAAAATTTTAACAAAAACAAAAGAAACAATTAAATTTGACTTACAACAGCGTAAAAATAAAATATTTGAATTAATTATTAGTTTTGAAAATGCTGATGTTAACCAAATAGTTGAAATCATTGTTCGACAAATTCCTCACTTAAATAATTTCACTGAAATTAAATCCCACGAACCATACCTAGGAAGTAAACAAAACTCAAATATAATAAGTAAATATAAAAGTAGATCAGAATTTTTAATTAATATGAAATTAACTTTTTATAAAATTATTAATGACTTACCAGTCACTGTCAGGCCTGAAATCCAGGATATTCTGAATTAATTTAGCCACGAGGACCCAGTATCGAATTCATGGAAAAAAATTCTTAAAGATTTTCGAAGCACGACAAATGTTCTCAATCTTGTAGATATTTTACCGTTTGAAGTTATTTAAGAATTAAAGAGAGCTGATAACACTTCACCGGGTATTGATGGTATTCAATACAAAGATCTTGCTCTTCTTGACTCTGAAGGTATTTTGTTAAGTTTCCTGTTTAATAAAATCATCAGTAGTAAAATCATTCCGACTAGCTGGAAAACTTTCAAGACTATACTAATTCCGAAACCTGATAAGACAGATAATTATGATAAAGTTTCATCTTGGCGACCAATAGCTCTGCTGTCTGTTATTTATAAAGTGTTTGCGTCTATTTTAACTACACGCCTAACATCATGGGTGATTTGTAACGATATTTTGCATATTGGGCAAAAGGGTGGCTCTGTCCATGAATGTTTTGTCAAGCACAATTCAATACTTTCTTCTGTACTTGAGCATTTGAAATATAGCAAGAATTCTCCATTAGCTATTGCTTGGTTAGATATTAAGGACGCATTTGGAAGTGTTCCTCATGACTACTTGTGAAGTGTTCTGAAAACTATTGGCGTTAGCGAAGAATTTATTACTATTGTCAAATTACTTTACACCGACACTCAATCTTTCTACAGCTGTGGCCCAATTGTAACACCTAATCTTTCAATCAAAAAAGGAGTTAAACAAGGATGTCCTCTTTCAATGATTCTTTTCTCGATTGCATTAATCCTGTTCTTGAAGCAATAAGTAGATCATTTATTGAACCATTTATGATTGGTGATTCGCTCGTTCAAGTTCTAGCTTATGCAGATGACATTGCACTTGTTGCAAACAATGTCGAGAACCTTCAAAAAATTGTTGATGTTGCTGTTGAAGCTGCTACAGAAATAGGATTTGAATATCGACCGGAGAAGTGTGGCTACATGCAGCTTCCCAGAGTTAACATCAATGGTGAGATCTTGATAAATGAAAAGGAGATCAAAAAGTTGTTGTCAAAAGAATTTTATCAATATCTTGGTGTTCCAGTAGGCGATGACAATGATCAAAGTCCCTATGCAATTCTTGATAAAGTTGTTAGTGACACAAAAATAATTGCAGATTCCGGTTTATTTGGTTGGCAAAAACTCAAGGCCTACAAGATTTTTATTCATTCTCGACTAACATTTGCATTCCGAACACGTGAAATTAAAACTATGGCTTTATCAGCTTCTCAAGGAAATACTAATTCCTGTGGCAATAACTCAAGTAAATTGCGTGGCCATCTGAGAAGAATTTTGAACTTGCCGCACAATTCTGAGACAGTTTATTTATACAACTCAACTGTGAAAATGGTGGAGCTTCGTGTGTCGATTTGCTTGATGAATATCATACTCAAACAATTGTGCACTTTTTCCGACTCTTTACTTCCAATTGCGATTTCTCGAGAAAAGTTAATATTGACTCTCTAAAGTTTGTAACGGGTCCTCGTCTTGGAATCAAAGAGCCTACATTACAACAAAGTTTTGATTGGATTAATGGTGCTGAAACTAAATTGAATCATGGTGGAAAGAAAACGAGATTTCAACGTGCACGTACTTTAATAATTTACTTTAAAAGAGAACACTCAATTTCCGTATCTTTTCATATTGTTAAAGAGCAAGTTTTTTTATATCTGATAACAAAGAGTCATGGAACTTTCATACTTACGACTAAGTTTCGAAAAACAATTTCTAAGATATTTCACTCTGCATTGTACGACTCATATATGCAAAAGTGGCAACTGAGCAATAAAACCGACATGATAGCAGCGGCTATAAAATTATCTCCTTAAATAAATAAAGCAATTTTTAAAAGTAAACTTGGCGAATTTGCATGGAACTTTATACATCGAGCGCGAACTAATACAATTAACATCAATGCAAAGCCTAATGGAAAAGGGGATTCTAGACTTTGTAGACGTTGTGAGAAAGAGGATGAAACTATGTCTTATGCCTTGCAGTCATGTAAGATTTACCAAATACTAACATTAGAGAGACACAATGACTGCCTAAAGATAATAACGAATAATCTAAAAAATCCTAATTTTATTGTCGTGGTTGACAGTTCTAGTTCTCTTGTCCTGAATTCTAAACAACGCGACAATATTATAATAACTGATACTGAAAGAAAAAGAATATTCATGATTGATATTAAGTGTCCAATGGATTCTGTTTCACATTTTGAGTTGACTGATAAGGCAAACATTGAGAAATATAGCTTGCTTCAGAGTGAATTACAGGTAGCCAAACCTGATTATCAGGTAGAACTTTACACTTGTATTATTGGGGCATTAGGGTCAATTCCTCCATCAACTTATAATCTGATTTGTAAACTTGGCATTGAACCACTTCAAACAGAAGGTCTGCTTAAAGAATGTGCAATGAGCAATATCCTGCACTCAGCTAAAATATGGTATTACCATGTGGACGGCATTCTACCAGACTTCTGCAATTAATTTAAAATAATGGATATTTAAACTAACTTAAACTTTTTCATTGAGATCAGAATTATTTTTTTTGTTTGAAATGATTCAGACTACATTCGTAATTTATCTTTAAATTCAATATTATTAACCTGACTTTTGCCTTTGTAAAATTCATAATTGAATTTAGAAAACTTAGAAAATCAAATCAGAGCTTAGTTCGTAGTATTTATTACTGCATAATTTATATTTGCAATGCGGGATGACGACGCCGATGAATCATCATATCAGATCAAGCAAAAGAAAATTCAGAAGACGCCAATTGCAGAAGAGACTGATTGCTCAAATACTTGATAACTTACATTTGAATTCATCCTTCTCTACTACGATTGCAGCATGAATTGCATGCTTCATGTTGAGCATATTCTTTTCACTGTGAAACAAACTTGTTATATTTAATAAAATTTTGAATAGTACTAGTGAGTGATTTTGTTAAGTCGTAGGCGTGTTAGGCGATAATGGGCGCTGATGGGTGCGGATGGGTGTCGATCGGTGATGCGTGTGTGTGTGAACGGTTTAAGAACTGAAGGTTCTAGGAGGTAGGTGTGTGGAAGGTTCTAGAAGGTAAGTGTGTAGAAGTTGGTAGGTGTGTGGAATGTGTGGAAGTTGGTAGGTGTTACTATACATGTGGTCCAATTGTTACTCCGAATATTCCTATAAAGCAGGGTGTCAAACAAGGATGCCCTCTTTCAATAATTTTGTTTGCCATTGCAATAAATCCTGTCCTTCAAGCTGTTACTCTTTCTAAAGTAAAACCTTTCAAAATTGGTGAATCTTCAATCCAAGTTCTTGCTTACGCTGATGATATCGCTCTTATTGCTAATAATACTCATGATTTGCAAAATATCTTAAACATTGCTTTTGATGTAGCTCGTGAAATTGGATTTGAATATCGACCTGAAATGTGTGCATATATTCAACTGCCAAATGTCGACACGATTAGTGAAATTTCAATTAATAATATAAAAACAAAGAAGTTATTGAGTAAAGAATTTTATCAATATCTTGGAGTTCCAATTGGTGAGCAACCTAACCAAAGTCTTTATGAAATCTTGAATAAGGTTGTCAGTGATGCGAAAAAGCTAGCGGATTTCGATTTGTGCAGTTGGCAAAAGTTGAAAGCTTATAAGACCTTCCTTCACTCTCGCCTAACCTTCCCATTTAGAACGAGAGAAATTAAAATTAGTGCTCTTTCTGCAAATGTTTGTAATAATACTACAAAACTTTGTAGTCATTTGAGAAAAATGATGAGTTTACCTAACAATTCTGAAATCAGTTACTTTTATAACTCGATTGAAAATGAAGGCGCATCTTGCACTGATCTTTTGGATGAATATCACACGCAAACTATAAGCCACTTTTTTAGACTTTTTACTGCTAATTGTGAATTTACAAAACGTATTAATATAGATTCTTTAGGCTTGGGAATAAAAACCCATCGCTCCAAGACAGTTTCAATTGGATTAATAAAGCTGATATTATTCAAAAGCACTCTGGAAAAAAAACTCGTTTCTTTCGAGCTAGAACAGCGATTCGGTTTTTTGAAAAAACCCACAATATTACAATATCCTTTGAAGTGTTGGATGATAAGCCAATTCTTCGCCTGACAACACCTTTCAAAGGAACAATAATATTGACTGAGTTCGATCGTCGTTTGGTTTCGAAAGTTCTTCATCTTGCTCTTTATGATTCATATTTTACTAAATGGAAAAACAGTAACATTAGTAATTTATCAACATTTTATCTGTCCCCTAATATTAATAGAGCAATATTTAAAGGAGAATTACGAGAGGATCATTAGAAATGTATTCATCGTGCCCGAACAAACACATTGGCTAATTTTGCAAAACCCTATATAAAAGGTGAGAATAGATTGTGTAGGCGTTGCCATAACCAAGATGAAGCGTTGCCACATGTTTTGCAAAATTGCAAGGTTCATCTTACTCTTGCACTTAATCGTCACAACGATTGCCTTCAACAAATATTACATCAATTAAAAAGCCCTTCACTGATTGTTGTTGTGGACCACACTTGCTCCTTGGTATCAAACTCTAAAGAACGAGTCGATTTGATTATAACTAATAATGAGAAAAAGACAATTCTTATGGTTGATATTAAATGTCCTTTTGATTCTTTGGTCACGTTTAAAACTGTGAATAAGGAAAATTTGGCAAAATATGATTCTTTAAAAAAACAAATACAGGCTGCCAAACCTAGCTTTACTGTTGAAATCTTTACTTGTATAATCAGTTCTATGGGATCTGGTAAAAGCATGCGCAATGAGTAACATCGCAAATTCTTCAAGAAAATGGCATTATCATGTCACTGGCGTTCTAAAAAGCCAATAAATTGATTTTTAATTTGATTAAAAATTATTTTTATAATATTCTCAATTAAAGTTTTATTATGATTAATTTCAAATTCAAAATAAAACAATAGAATAGTTTTATTTTGTTTTAAAAATATTATATTTAAAATAAAATGCAAAACCAATATATTTCAAATGATGCTCTTTCGAGCCAATTAGATCCGCTGGAGAAACATTTCGATTTTCAGCAATCGAGTTGTAAAAGATTGATGGATCTTCTCAAATCCCAAGTTGTCTCCTCTGAAGCAATTATGGATTTTATTTCAAATATCTGTCAAACTGCTCTTTATGTCAAACCCTCGAATATGACTTATAGCGCAAAGCCGGATCAGATAACCGATGAAAATCAGTAAAGCCAGAGAAACTTCGAGGAGTGGAACTCTATTGAGACAAATCTTTTCTCAAAATTAATTGATAATAAACCGAAAATTTTATCTCGATCGTTTAACCTCCTCGATTGGCTGATTCCAAGCATAATCATTTCAATTCATATGAATCAAGAACTTGTTGTATTAATAAAATTTTAAATAGTACTAGTGAGTGATTTTGTTAAGTCGTAGGCGTGTTAGGCGATAATGGGCGCTGATCTGTGCAGATGGGTGTTGATCGGTGATGTGTGTGTGTGTGTGTGAACGGTTTAAGAACTGAAGGTTCTAGGAGGTAGGTGTGTGGAAGGTTCTAGAAGGTAGGTGTGTAGAAATTGGTAGGTGTGTGGAATGTGTAAAAGTTGGTAGGTGTGTTGGTCCAAGTGGCATAATAAGGGTTAGGTAATAAGTGTGATTGACCAGTGCTCACGTGACATAATAAGGATTGTGTAATAAGTTACTGACTAGTGGTCACGTGACATAATCGTGAGGTCAGATGTTATGTCATAATTACGTAAGCCAAGGGGGTGTATCTGGCGGGCTAACATCCTACTACTGTTGAAACTTTTGATAATTTGTAAATAACGATTTATTTTTAAAATTAACTCTTGGTATTATTTTATTTTAGAACAGATTTATTAAAAATTGACAAACGTTTAACACTAGAAACTTTATTTTGAAAATGAAATTAAATCAATGACTTTTAAATTTAAGATATCTACTACCTAATTTTTAATACTTAAAACTTTGATAAAAATCTTAAATTTAGAAGTCATTGATTTAGTTTCATTTTCAAAAGTTATTGTTTAATTGCCAAGACTTATTTAAAATAAAGTTTCCGGTGTTAAACCTTTTGTCAAATTTTAATAATTCTGTTCTAAAATAAAATTATATGAAGAGCTAATTTTAATTTTAAAAATAAATCGTTACTTACAAATTATCAAAAATGTAAACTTAAAACATTTAATTTATAGTTCACGAAATATTTCTCAATCAATTCTTAGAAATTTATTGATTTTCAACACAAAACTCTATCTATTTACAGTTTTTTTCTCGTTAACTAATTATTTGATGGGTGCAAGTAACCCAGGGAAAAATTTCTTTTTCCGAACTCAAATTGTTTTATTTTAATATGTATGTATTTTCAATTTATTATGACCAACTTTTAGATTGTTTGTTATTTGACTAGTAATCGTTAATGTTTTTTTGGACAATTAGCTTCTACATAGCACCGTTTTTATATCATCTCGAAAAAAAATATTTCAAGTAGTTTACACCAATGATCCAAAAGTACTGATGTAATCCATTCCAAAATAAAACAATAGTTCGGCATCGTACTCGACACTTATCGAAAATTTATATAATTTCATTTTAATATTTTCATGGGCTTCCCATACAACTCGATTGTTTACATGCCTCAAGTTCCATATTCATCCAAATAAATTAATTTTAATCAGATAGTTTTTTCGATTTTAACTTTCTCTAGGGTCCCTCGCTAAATTTCTATTATTATATCGGTGTTAGTCTCAAAATTTATTGTTCAATCCTATACGTTGTCCCTGGAAATAATTGTTGGGCCAGGACTGGATTTTGTTTAAATGGATTAAAAATAGCACACAAATACAACAATGCAGATTTAAAATCAAACCCATAAACATTAAATAAACAACCTTAAAATGTGAGAAAACCCAATTAAAAATAAAATCAAAAAACATAAAAATAAATCAAAATAATTACAAATTGGCACCAAGATCAGCACGAAACCAACATAAAAATAACAAATAATATAAAGATTTGACCGGAAAATAAACAATTCACAAAAGGTAGCAACTAACGAATAAAATGGAATATTTTCAATACGAAATATCCTATTAAAAAAGTAAATAAAATGAATTGTTCATTTAATATAGAAATTGACAAAATAAGAATTAGATATTACAAATAAAATCAAGGTCAAATTTTGTTTAAATGCATCAAAAAGAACACGCAAACTTAGGGTCACAAAACAGGTATATATACCAATTCATTTTCACAGAAGTCTAATGCATACACTTTGTGAGCAAAGTCGTTTCTTCGCAAGAACTATTCAAGCAACTATCGACGTTAATTTTTTCCATAATACGACCTCAAGCACTCTTAAGTAAACACTATTTGAACGTATGTATGGGAAAATGATTTTTATGTATGCAAATGAATATCGAAAGCAAAACGTTATGTACTAATTATGATAGAAATATACGTTTAATTGAAGAGCATATTGTTTATCAAACTTTTTCCGGTCCACAGCCGAAGCACACTGCATGTTAGTAAAATCAACATAACAACCTAAGATGTCTAACTGCAGGTTCATCCGCCAATATCTATTGGCCGTGAAGATTCTGCCGTGCGTAATGCTAGAATCCAAACGTCAATTCTTACAACCTATAGGGGTAGATGGAAGATAGCGGAGCAGTCTTTTGGCTGTTCCTTTGTCATTCATCTCCCGAAAATTTGACATAAATTGATATGAACTCATCGGCTAAAAATCATTCACACCGAGTAGTCCAGCGGGCACTCATAAAATCCAAATATCAACATATCTAACTCTAGGATCAAATAAAGGAGGTGAGTGTTGGAAAAAGAGTTAAAATCGTTGCAACTCAAAAAATTAGGTAAATAAATTATTTGAATAAAGGCCTAAATGACAAAAAAATTAATTATCTAAGTAAATAAATCATCCATATAACATCCTAAATGAATAAAAATGAATTAAGAAAAAAAATTATTTGAAAAAAGACGAAAAATTTATGGAATATTCGATGGAAAGCCTAAATGAATGACGATCAAATCGCAATTAATCTGAAATATTATGTAACTGTAAAAGGTAATAGAATAAACTGAAACTCTAACTAGAATTGACTAGTAGTAATAAAACTAAGGATATGATAAAATAAAATCGTAATGGCAAGGAAACATTCCATAACCCTGTACTAAGGGATAGAATAAACTGAGATTCTAAAGTTATTACAATCGTTTAGTAGTTGAAAATTAGGAATATGATAAAATAAATTTATAACATAATGTTGGGCTATAAGCCATCACTAAAACAAAACAATCATGAAAAAGTCATGTCGAAAAATTATGAGAATGGCTATTTGTAACACAAGCACGCACCGCAAACAGAAATTAAAAATATAATAAAAACATTAATTAAAACAAAGTAAAAAAAATAACATAATTAATTAAAACAAATAATTAATAAACTTTGCACGAAAAATACATAGAAAAATAAAGTAAAATTATAAAACCGCCAAAACCTTGCAAAATAAGGTTTAGAAAATACACAGGCGGAGGAGGCGACCAGAATAAGAATCAGCAAAAAATAAAAATACAAATTTAATAAAATTAATATTAAAAAATTAAGAAAAATAAATAACAAAAGAGAAAAAATATAAAATTAAATAAAAGACATCAAAAAACCCGAAAAAATGGCCAAAAAAGATTCGAAATTAGCTGATTGGTCGCACACACGCACGAAAACAGTATAAATACAATAGCCATTGTCATAATATTTAACCTTAAAAAACTTTAAAAATATTTTTGAAATTGAAAATTTTGAATTCGAACTTTGGTAAGATTGTATTTTCATTTAATAAATTTTTGAAATGTTTATAGTTTTAAATTTTTAATCTTTAATTATGGATGGTCGAGGTACTTTTAGTATCGACGACAGGTCCCCCTAATTTAATATGATTTTATGTTGTAATTTGTGGAAGATGGCTTGGCAGGATTCAATTCCCTCAGTTAAATTTGAGGGATGTTGATGTGCTGCCTTGTCGTCAACCACCCTTCGGTGTCTGCCGGTATGGTCAGGTCTAGTCACACTGATCGCAGAGTAGGACGCCGTCGTACTTCACCGTGGCGGCCATTGCAATGTTGGTCGGAGCGGTAGGGATTAAAATGCGGGAATATCGACATAGCTAGGGGGAAAACATTCAAATGAATGTTTAGGTAGGGACCCAATTTTTGTTTAAAACCTGTCGAATTGTTATATGAAAAGGGACGACTAGGGTTAAGTCGATAGAAACAAATGAACGGATTAACAAAACTGAATGTTCTTTTTAATTTTTGCCTTTGGTGAGAAATGGTTTTATAGAACATCTTTAAATAAAAATTAAATTGGGTTTTTCTCAACAAATGATTGGAGCATCAGCATTTTTTCTTTTCTGCATCGAACGTTTTATTTACTAGTTCTAACGCCAAATAGGACATTTTCGCAATTAATATCGAACGATGAAATGTATGTAATAGGGAACGTTTGGGGAATGTTCGGATTAATTAATTTTAAATTTTATAATTATTATATTTAATGTATTTGCAAATCTCACCCACTAATGAAATGAAACTCTCCCTCGTTTAGTCAGGAAAAGCTCAAGAAAATCATTCCGAAAATTCTCAGCAAACGTGTTTCACAAATCAAAATTCTTCTTCTAAAAATGCATTCAGGATACAAAATCCCCAAATCATCGAGAAAATCAGATACCTCGGCATTACCATTGGATCACGATCTATGCCAACGAAAGTATAACCAACTGCTCGCGGAGCACGAACGCACGCTCGGCACGTGGTTCGCTCCCGAAGCGGTCAAAATCCTCCAGGATAAAATCCACCGGCTGTCTAGATGCCGAGAGGATTTAATTGCAGAGAACCGGGCTCAACGAATCATAATAAATGACCAGAGCGCCGTCTTGGTAGCATCGTTTACGGAAGCCGAATTGGTAAAACGCCTAGCGGGTCGCGATCTGGCCTTAAAGTTGAATTTGATCCCCGCGAACCATCTTCCGGAAACAACTCAAGCTGGTCCAGCTCAGACACCTAGGACCAGCAAGAAGCACCATCCCAGCAAAAATCGTCGTCGCCGTGAACGACGCCGAGCTGAAGGCCTCACCATCTTAAATAACGCAGCACAAGTGCTGGAAGAAGCCGCCGCACTCGTCGCGGAGCAGCATCCGGAATTTGTGAAAAGAGATGACCCCGTTTCAACCCCGAAAAAATCAACCGAACTGGTACTACCAACTCCGGCGGAGGAAACTGATGAGAGGCAGATATGTCTAGACATTTCACCCGTCGAAAATTCCACCACGACAATGAAAGAGAGATCGCCGACTCTCGCGAGCTGCTGGATGGACGAATTCGGAGAAGAATTATGCCATACCGTTCCCCAGGTTGGAACTACACCATTTCAACCCCTCCGGAACAAACGAAAGTTCCCCGTCGATATCGACGAGTGACTACCCAGTGGGAAGAAGGACGGATTCCATTATCCTGATATTAATTATCTATTTATGTGCTGATTATATTTTTTGTGATTCCTTTTTGTTAAATTTTCTATAAATTCAATAAAAGTATATTTTTGTAATTCTTGTTATTTTAATAATTTCTGATTTCGCTAATTAATCGAATTATGAATGGATGTATGAAGTTTGGTTAAATTGTATTAAGATATTGATGGAACCTTAGGTATGCATGAAGTAGGTTGAGGGAGTTCTTATTTCACTCGTAAAGTCGGAATTAAGAGATCTCAGTCAACCAAAAAATAAAAATTTCAGTTTTTATTACAGAAATACTAATGATTAACAAGCAATTTTAGTTAGAAATGGAACAAGTATTTTCGGAGGAGTTTATTTTTCCTAGATTATTAAGGAGGTGGTGATAAACCCAAAATTTCGGCCGATACAACAGAAATTTTGATAATTTATATAATATTTTAAATTTTCACATGTTATTTAAATAAAATACTTTATGATTTAAAACAAATTTCTAGGTTAGAAATTTTACCTATTTTCAGTAGTTTAGCAATTAAAGTCGGAAAATTAGATAAATTCGAGAAGCTGAATTTTAAATGTTTATTTATAAATATTTTATTTTTTATTAAAGTTTCTTAATCATCATCTTTGAATTTCATAAGTTAAATACCTAAAATTGGTTTTTGCCAAATCAAAATTAATGATGAATAGAGAAGTGACAAAAACCTAGTAAGGGTACGGTTCACTACATTCGGTACTACCTATTTTGCTATGTATTAAACAGCGACTAGGGGAAAACAATATGCAGGACGTATGCATGGGTTCGTCATAGAATGATGGGAAAGGTATGCACAGATTTCGAAAAGGTTAAAGGAGTTAGGCAGACATAAGTCCTTCTATCGGTCGTCAGGAACCCGAAAGCGAGATTATCACAAGGAGTAGTCTTGGAAACGGGGCTGACCTGCTTGTGAACTCTCGGCTGCTGTATACAGTACCAACATGGGATTGCCTATGGGTATACAGTGGTTAGATTAAAATTGTGGGGCGTCGGGGTGAGAAAGGAAATACCCTAGGAAGTGCAAGAGTGGTCGAGGAAGTAGTTTGGATGAATGAGCTTAGATTAAAACAAAATTAATTCTACCCTGTACGCCAACAATAATCAGGAATAATTCCTAAACAATACAAGGTAGCAAAATAAATTTCTAAAGTAGATATAATTGCCTAGTAGCTGCAAGAATGTGAATAGAATACAATAAAAGTATTAACACCGAAATGACCAATAATGGTAAGGAGCAAGTAGACTCGGGTGGAACCCCAAAAAAATAATCATCACAAAATATGAATCAATAAAATAAGAAACCTAAATTAATCAAAATATTCAGGGACGGTAAAGGTAGGTGGAGGTTAATAGTAATATTCGGGATACTTGTAGGTAGAAGTGAGCCCACGATGACTCATCGTTTTTTTCATGAGCTCATGAAGACTCATTGATGACGACATCGATGACTAATCCAGCAAAGAAATGAGTCATAAAAAAATTTTCAAAACTTTCTCTAAGTCAAAACAAAGACATATACCCCCCCTAGTAAATTTTTTTTTCAAAATGTTTTTAAGTACAAAGAAAGACATATACCCCACCCCCCCTTAACAAAGAACTTTTCAAACTTTTTCTAAGTCGATTTAACAAAGAACTTTTTTCAAAGTTTTTCTAAGTCATTTTTCTATAGAAGAAATTTATAATATTATTTAAAATATTATTATTATTTCAAATATTATATTTATTATTATTATTATTATTATTATTATTATTATTATTATTATTATTATTATTATAATTATTAATATCATTTTTATTATTATTATTATTATTATTATTATTATTATGATTATTATTATAATCTTTACTATTATTATTATTACTATTATAATTAGTATAATTTTTTCAATAAAATATTAATAACCAATAAAATCTCTTATATATTATCGGACAATGGTATAAATAAAATTAGCAATTTTATAATTCATTTAAAGATGAATCAACAAACAATTCATATTTTAAACGGTCTGGTAACAGAAGAGAAAGGAGATGAACTTATTACCAATCTTCAATTTCTCGTGGATGAAGCTCTGAAAGTTTACAGAAGGAATCCCAACGATTTTTCATGGATCCTTCCTAGATAAACACTCAGTGCAAAGGAAAATGCATCCAAGGGAGTGTTTTATGCATTATTGAAAAATATGTAGTGGTCAAGAGTCATTGTGGCCTTCATGTATATGAAGATAATTCTTCAAAGATCGGGCGAGTATTATGAAAGATATTTCTATTGGTCTTTACAGGTATAATGTTTTTAATTAAAAATATTTTATTAATATTAAATAGATAATTCAAAATGAGATTTCACCATGGGTAGCTGAAAACGGATCATGGGATAATATCAATATGCTTGCTGAAAAAAGAAAATTCTCCACCAAAACAAAACTTATTCTAATTATGATTGGATTTAGTTCAATTTATTTTAGTTTAAAATATATTTTGAAAAAATAATAAATGTTTTATGTTTTATTTTTATTAATTTTTGTAAATTACAAAACTTTTATTCTTTAATATTTATTTCATTACAATCACATTCATCATCGCCACATTTTGTGTTCATATCATTATAGCTTGATAAGAACAAGGTAACTAAGCAACCAAAAAATTTACCAATTTGGAGACATCAATGATCGATAAAAGAGTGAAGAAGTTAATAAAATTTCAACTTGTATTTCTTTTGTTGAACCTTTTATGTGATTTATTTCAAAATTTGTTGGTCAGTAACCTATCATTAATATTTATTGGTTCAGTAACTAGTTATTGGTAACAATTTGGGTTTATAGTCAATAACCAAGTATTTTAAGAGGAAATTATCTATGTGGAACAAGTTTATTGATATTTTTAAGGGGTTGAGTCGGTTGAATATTGTTATTTAAAGGGTAAATACTATCTAAATAAATATTTTTATGAAAAATAACATTTAATAGAAGAATAAAGTGTTTGACAAAACGTATTGACTTTTACAAAATAATTTCAATGATTTCAAAAAATACAATAATCAAATACAAATATTTATTCAGAAAAGATAATTTTTCTTGCTAACTACTCAGTAACTAAACAACCAAGTGATTTACAGATATAAAGGCATTAATGATGTGAAAGAGAGTGAAGAAGATTTTATTAATAAATTTGTATTTTTACTTGTATTTCTTGTTATTGATTTACTTTTATTTAAAGTTTTGTTTGGTAAGTAACCAAATATTTATTTGTTCAGTAACTAGTTATCGGTTACCTAATATGTATACAAGTAGTCGGAATGAAGTTCCCAACCGGAAAACCTCAATATGTAGTGGATAGAAGTGGAAAATATCCAATCTTATTCTTCAAGAACGGAAAATGCAGGATAATATGTTGCAAGAGACCATTACAGGAAGGTGATCTCAAATATCAGATTCAAAATTTATGAATACAATCATTATCTTTGAATATTGACATGGGTTGTCGAATCAACTTGTATGATTTGTCTATCAAAAAAGAAAGCATTTATGAACCGGAACTGTTTCCAGCATTAAGACTTGTCAAGTATAATCCACTTTGTGTGAATGTATTTGCAATCGGAAAAGTCGTTGTCATGGGAATAAAAACACTGGAATACAACAGTCTAGTACAAGAAATATTTAATTTTATAAAACTTTTAATTAATAATCTTAATACCGACGAAGAAATACTAGATTATTTATTAAGCACTGATTGTGTTTAAATAGATTGAATTCTGACGATTGTATAAATTAAAAATGATCGACGAGCAAGAAGCATACATATTCGAAACAATTCTGATGAAGATGGAATAACTCTTTCCGAATATGAAAAACAAACTTTCCTATTGCGCTCCTGAATATTTGGCTACACGGATCTATCAAATGACAGGAATCAACATCGAAGAAATTGTACGGATGCACTACGAATCAGTTCAAGGATCTGGTTAGAAATGTTATGATGACTGCATTGTTTGTGCAGATCCCTCAATGTTGACTTGTCCATTTAGATGCAGATGCTGCAGAGACAAAAAGAAGAAAGAAGTTGTACATATTTTGTTGGCTGAGCTAAGGAGAGCTAATTATAAGATGATTTGTGATGATGTAAATTAAATAAATTTTGATCTTTTTACGAGTTTATTTTATGTGATTATGTGTTTATAGTTTTTATAAAGATTTTAATTGGTTGAATTATTATTATTATTATTATTATTATTATTATTATTATTATTATTATTATTATTATTATTATCATCATCATTATTATTATTATTATTATTATTATTATTATTATTATTATTATTATTATTATTATTATTATTATTATTATTATTATTATGTTAACACTAAATTTCTTTGATCGTTATCAAAATGTATAAAATACTCGTTGTAAAATTATACTAAAAACATGCTAAAATAATGTTAAAAATTTCATAATTAGAAAAATAAATTTCTTTGAAAAATTATTTTACAAAATTATATTTTAAATTATATATTAAAAATCATACTAAAATTTTCATATAAAATTTAATTATACTGAAAATTTTAATTAGAAATTATATAGTTTATCTTAAAAAAATTTAGATATATTTTAAAAATTAATAATGGCGCCAAAAATTCGAAAACAAAATATACACATAATACACTTAAAAATTTTAGTAAAAAATACACACAATAATTATCTTGATTACATCATTATTTAATCAAGACACACCGTAATTAATCAGTAATTAAACCGCCCCCCCTACTTATTATGCAATGGTGTGTGAGCGCAGTAAGCCACTAACTACCTACATAGTTTGTATGGTAAAACCGTCGAAAACCTGAAAAAAGAATGAATTTAAGATTGTGTAATACCGAAAAAAAGATGATTACATATGCTTCTAAACCAACTGTTCAAAGAAGTATCAAAATTGCTGATGATCTAATTGCTGCTTTGTTAAATCCTGACTCAGTATGCTTAGATCGATCGAGTTATATAGGACAATCGGTACTTGATGTGTCCAAAGTTCGAATGTACGAGCTACAGTATACAGATTTGGTAAAGTATCGATATCAATTTAACTGTTAGATTAATATTGTTGCTGGAGATACTGACTCTTTCTTTCTCGAAATCAAAAATTGTAAACTGGATATCCTTTTGTCTGAAATGGTTAAGGATAATCTTTTGGGCACCTCTACTTATCCGTCTTATCACCCACTTTACACTAAAAAACTCGATTCGAATGGGTATTCCTTAGACCCAAATGATATAGTTTACTAGGGAAATTAAAATGCCTAAAAGCTAAAGGAGTCACATTGAAGGACACAACGTTCACTTATAAATCTTATAAGGACTGTTACGAGAAAAACACTACGTTTAATGTACCTCAATTTCGTATTGGTACAAACAATCACTAACTTTATAGTTTTAAAACTTCAAAGGTTGCACTAACAAACAAAGAGGATTAAAGGGTTTGGGTAGAAAAGAATTTTAGTTTGGCATACATTCATTATATGATTGAGACTGGCAATGAATAAAGGTAATAATTTTCCACATGATTATAGAACAGCACATCCAAAAGCACATCCGACAGCCTATCAAACAGATCATCCAACAGCTCAGCCAACTGTTCATTGAATTAATAAATGTATACCTATATACGTTCTTGTTCTTATTCATTTTTTTGTGTTTTCATTATATTTTTTTTATTAGGGGGGGGGTTCAAAAATTGCGCCAGCTGGGACACATCTACGTACTTATACGCAAGAACAACATGGAAGTGCAAGATAAAACCCAAACTAAACAGAATATGGCCAAACCTCGAGAAATTTGAATGCGGAATCACTACTAAATTAGACGAGAGTCGACCTTTAACCGAATACGAGACCATAACAGATACGAACCCATTCCAAGAAGGAATGTGTACGAAACCGATTATACCATCACAACACTGGCCGCAAGAAACCTATATATATATATATATATATATATATATATATATATATATATATATATATATATATATAAGATGAACAATGAGCGGTACGGAGGGATACGCACGCTACGCGTAAGCCCTATAGAGACGGCGGTATAAAAAAGTGGGGGATTGTGTATATAGTGTATAAAAATATGTAGTAGTAGTCTTGTGTATAATGGTGTATAAATAGTTTATAAACAACGCGACATTGAATAACTTGTCAGAGGTCAGCGCCAGTGAATTAATGCGATATTATAATTAAGAGATGAACCCGAACAACAGTGACAGACAATATCAAACCCAGTTACCACCATTCTTAGAAACAATGCAAGAGCCAACAAATATGAACATACTAATAGAAATAGTAGAACTAGATCGAGGAGCGTATCAGGATCAGGGAATCAAAACAATATGGAGAAATCAATGCGAACTAATGACCCAAAAAACTAACCATGCCCAAGCACAGTGGAAAAACACCTATATGGTACTAACGGAAAGCGTAAACTGAAATCTAAATCAAGCAACAAGAATCGAAAATCAACAACGAACCATTTGCAACTACAAAGAATCAATGAACAACTAACCAATCAAGTTAGGTGGCAAGCAAAAGAAATTAGAAGATTACGAACTAACCAACAAGTTACAGAACATGGAAGCTGGGTTTAATGGATATCAACGTTGACAGAGCCCGCACCAGAGCCGGACTCGACAGGAAATAAAATAATGCGTACTATGTAAATTTCTGTAAATAGAATAAACAAATGAAAAAAAATGATTTGAAATAACTAGTGAATTATTGTAAATTTGCAAGCAATCATTGAGAGAATTAGAAAAAACGAAAGTCCATCAGCAGAAATGAGACAAATAATGAAAGCACGAATCAAGTTACCAGCAGATATAGAGGAGAGAATGAAGTGCTGTAAATGCAAAGGATTATTGATCGGAGCAAAACAAACGAAGTGTGGATGCAGAATATACACGGACTGTACAGTAGAATTAATAGAAAACCAAATAGTAATATGACTCAGATGCGATGAGATATTCGAAAGAAAAGACGATCCTACGACTACAGATAAGGCCACAAACAAGGAAATAACTAACATAACAATTCAATGTCGAACAAAGGAATGCGACTGGAAAGGACTCATGAAAGAGTCCAAAAACCATGTAAAGGAATGGGAATACAAAAAGATACCTCGTGAGAAGTGACAAACCAAAATCACAAAAAATGACGAAAAGGAACACGAAAAACTATGTACCACGAGAGACGATAAATGAGAATTTTGTGGAACTATAGATAAATGGATAACTATAGGAAAAGAACATCGAAACCTAAGAGAAGAACAAATGAGCGAATTATATGAAGGAATATGCATAAAAAATTGCCACAAGAAAGAGAGAGTCAAACTGAAAGCACACTGGAAGGAATATTGTCAAAACGACTACCAATCGCGAAGATGAAGATACACATGGCAGAAAATAGCGTCGAACATACAGAAACCATAATGAGAACAATAAGGATGATAACATGGGAAGTGAAAAACCTACGTACAGAAATGGATTCACAAAAGGCACTGATACGAAAAATACTGGAATCCAGGAAGAATTTCGAAAAAACGAAGGAACACACACCCAAGAAAATGGCGGAAATGGAGGAGAGAATCCAGAAAATAACCACCACCATCCAATATTTAGAAACAGTAAGTTCAATATCAAGGAAGTTACCCACGACGCCTTTTATATGTAGAATAGCAGGATTCGCAGAGAACCTACAGTGAGCAAAAGATGAAACACAGAAAGTGATAGACAGCCCACCGATATACGATTGGAAACATGGATACAAGATAGGCATCAGGATATTCCCAAATGGAGATGAAAGTGCATTAGGCACCCACATCAGCGTTTTCTTCAGAGTAGGGAGAGGAGAACACAATGAATTACTAACATGGCCATTTAAACAAAACATCACGTTCAAGATGTTAAGACAGAAAGAATTTCACAACCAGATAAGAGTGGGCAAAGCTAACCACAACTAGAAAGACCAAAAAGTCGCCTGGAACACTGCAGTAGATACACCATTTTTCTATTCGCACAGAAGATTGAGAGAAGATGGCATTTTACACGAAGATAATTTGTAAATAAAAATAGAAATTAAGAAACCAGCGAAGACATTATAAAAAAGAAGAAAGGAAGTGTAAATAAAATGTAAATAAAAACAACCAAAAAGTATAAAATACAAAATAGAGATCGATCACTCTCTCTGAAACAAATCAACGCTATTACTACAATTTTCGAATTGAGAAAGTGAGGGGAAACTAACGGGTAAATAGAAGAGAGAAAATCAAAAGTTAAAAAATTGAGAAATACGCATTATAAAGGTGCAGGAACCATAAGTCCTGTAAAATAAGGCGAGGAGCTTTGTCCTATAAACAAACGAGTAAGGAACCCGAAAGGTATTTTCCAATTATAGATGGGTTAGTTGCAAAGTTTAAAGGGCATAACTTAAACAAAGAGAGTTTAACAATATCTGTTGATACACTGCTGCCGAGAAAACATTGAGAAGAGAATTATGTCTAAGCGATACCAAAGGAACAATGAAGTTAAACAAAAAATAAAGAAGTTGCATGAATCTCGTATTGTCGCAGAAGAGAAAGGAGGCCGAAACAGAACTTCCCAATAAATTACAGAGATTTTCTGAAGACTTTCCCATTTTTACTCGGCACTCCCTACTTTTTGTGGTATCCTGCCCCTACTTTTTTTGTGATACCCCCTACTTTTTTTGTTTAAATTGATGATAACGTCATTTTGAGAATTTTTAAATCCATGATTACGTCACTATTATGTAGGTTTTTATGATATTTTTACACAGAAATGATCGCCGTATTGTACTCTACCATTACATGCCTTCAAATTTTGTTTAAATCGATTATTACGAAACTTCAAAAATTTTATAAAATCGTTGATTACGTCACCGATTTTAACATTCATCTAGAATTTTTGATCCCTATACTCGTAATTTTTGACGATTGTTCTAATGGTACTATTACTTACTCTATAACTTGAATTCTTCAAAAACTTTACATAAAAACATAAAAACCAAAAGACTTGTTAATAATAATTCACATATTAAAATCCTAGAGAAAGTCGAGCACTGACTAATTTCAAAATTGGCGATATTACATCTTTTCATCCATTTTATAGCCTTGTATTACCATATTGCAAACCAACTTTTCCCATCTTTATATCCGATTTCTTCAAAGGAATCATGAGAACTGTCAATTCGATGGTTGATGAATATATATTCATTGCAACTTAGATTTTTGTTGATTTTCATTAACACTTTATTTACTGCAACAACATTTTCTTTTGATAACTGTGTATTGAAGCTATGATATAGCAAATTTATCAATTTCACTGGCTTTGAGCATGGGATTTCATTCGTCAAAAAATACATCTTAAAGTTATGATACATTCGCAATGGTTGGACATCTATTTGCTTATTAGAATTCATTTTCTTGTTATTCATTTTCAAAATAATGAATGAAATCACTTTTCATCTCTCTTTTATACCTGTAAAATCATGTGTGTAACCAATCAAAAATACAATATGTAAATTTTATTTTAATACATAAAACGCCCCTCAAGGCTTAATTTTGCTAGCATGCTCAAGCAATTAAAATTTTAATTCTTGTAATTCTTCTATACGACTAAACTCGGCCATACTCCCGAGTCTCATTCCTTAAAGGTATGCTCTCGATAAATGTGGTAGCCTCCAACAACAGCTTCATGGTAATCCTTCCTCGAGTGCTTGCTGATTCCAGTCTTAGTTAAACCAATTTTAGTTAGAACCGGGTTGTTAGCTTTATCCCAAGATCCAAGAGTTCTAACCACCAGTGCAGATATTGTGCTGTTGGTTTTAAAGTCACGTCCAGTTTCTCCAGCTAATAGATTGTATTTGGCAAAATTTCGGTCTCTGGCATCCTTGAAATTTTCCTTACTATCATATGGCATTTTGATATCTGAAATGTGTACGTTATTATTTCTTTTGGTCAGGTTTTAAAGGTGTAGGTGTTTGAATATAATCGGGGCTTTCTTCTATATCGCAGTTGAAGCCTATCTTTTAAAGAAAGTCAATACACAACAAAGGACACGTTCATGCTTATTTCTACGTGAATTTGGTCGCGCTGGACAGTGGTTAAAGATGTGCGCTTGTGTCTCTGCTTGCGTCAGATAATGTCTACAGTTTGAAGAGAGATTCGATTTTATTCTTTGTGGGCAGTAAATGAGCTTAAGGATGTCATGGCGAGCTCTAGTGAGAAAAAGTTATTGCGCATCATTAAGTATCTCAGAGTTAAGTAAGTAAGAAGTAATTTGACTGTCACCCACTGTCATCGGAATGTGCCTTTGGACATTTAGAGAACACCATTTTTGGCATAGTGACTGTCAAAGTTTCTTGAGGTTAGAACCATCAAAGTAGTCGATTCTATTTTTAGCATGTGTGAATCATGCACTTGTATTGCACATAATTATTATTATTATTATTATTATTATTATTATTACAACAAATATTACCAACAAATAAAAATATATAAATTTTATTCAATCAAATACCGAATAAAAATCAAGACAAAACATTTTTACATTCAAATTTTTATTGAAATAAATCGTCATTTGGAAAATGTGAATGGTACAAATTTTTATTTTGGAAATGTAGATGAAGTAAATCATTTTTGTGAAATTTTCGTCTGGATCATCCATTGGTGACACAATTTCATCTGGATCACTCTTCGGCAACATTATTTTATCTGGATCAATCATCGCCAACATTTTATTATCAACACTCATAACCGTACTTCCCTCTCTATAATTCCCAGATGTAAAACTTTTATTTTTAAGAACCCATTCACGCTTATCATCAGGGGCGCTCCAAGCCGGTGTGCAAAAAATTAGGACTTTTTTGTCATTGAACGCACTCCAGCTTAATTTTCATATATCTGTCATTATCTTATCAAAGGCATTTAGTGTTTTAATTTTTGAACCAAATCAGAATTTCAAGTTTAAAAATTTATAGAAATCAATAAGATTTTTTTTTATTTACATTACAATTTGTTAGATTAAAGCAGAATAATATTATAGAATTTGGTAAGTATAATGCAATGTTTTCTATATTTTTGTTAACCAATATTGTTATGATGTACGTTAGATATTTATTATTTGTATGATTTGCACCCTTAGATATATGACCGGAAGAAAAACTAAACGTTTATCTGGAGTGCAATATAAAAAGCAGAGTTTAAATAAAATGAAATCAATCCAGAGTTTGAAGAATTCGCTTTCAAAATATTTTCAAAATACACCAATAGCGTAGTCAAGCAATCAAACATCAACTATAGAAATAGAAAATAACGTTATCATCTTTACTGCAAGAGATATTGAAAGTAATGAAATATCTGTTGTAAATAATGAAAAAGAAAACTCTATTGACGATAATAAAAATTTTAGCTATGCGAATGAATATGAAATTTATACAGAAATTCGGACTGAAAATTCATCTGGCGAAAACTTTGAAACAAATATAATATTCGACGATCCAGGTATGTGGGCAAATAATTTATTAAGTATTACTGCACGAAACCTTGCTGAAAAAAACTGTATCAAGTAAAAAAAATGGATAATGGATTTTAAATAATAGATTTGAAAAAATACTTACATCAGCTAGTGAATTAGCACAAAATTTACACGTAGAATCTGAATTTCCAGAAGTTCCAAGTTTATTAATAAGAAAAAACCAACAAAGTTTGATTATGAAGGCAAGGATGAACCAATATTTGATCCAAAGGCAAATTTTAAAATTAACTTTTATTTCTAAGCATAGACCAAGCATTATTATCATTTACAACAAGATTCGAAGGGCTAAAATTGTATAATGATATATTTGGATTTATGTATAATATTAAAGATGAAACAGAAGAAATACTTTTGCAAAGCAGCAAAGATTTGCATTTGAGCTTAACTGACGAACAAAGAAATTAGTCCGATATTAATGGAATTGATTTATTCGAACAGATAAAAACTATAAAGGTATTTTTATAAGAAGATATTAAACCTCAATCTATTTTATTATATATTTTACAAAATGATCTTCAGACAACATGCCCAAATATGTTAATTATGACCAGAATTTTATTAACATTACCAATTTGTGTGGCAACAGGTGAAAGGTCGTTTTCAAAATTATGAAATAAATAGTTTACTACTCACAAAAAAGAGACTTTTCTTGTCTTGTGCAAAGCAAATTGTGAAATTAAGTCATGCATATCTAAATTATCTAGGATTTCATGTTCAATCGAAATTATTGATATATTACTTAGACGTTCCTGGAGCATAGTTGATCTTAAATAATTTGTAATTATCTTTAAACTTTCTATTTTTTGTGTGTACTTAACTATAACTTTCCTAAACTATTGTGTTTTGTGATTAATAAACTATAATTTTCATAAATTATTGCATGTGATGTGTGTGTTCTTCTGTAGTTAGTTTTATTTTTATTTTGGATTATAGAAAAATTTTTTAAAGAAAGGACGGGGAGCGGCAGGAAATTATTTTGCACACAGGCTGCTTAACAGCTCGGTGCGCCCCTGAAAAAGCTTATGCTTTCATGAATACTCCTAAACGAAACGAAGTTTTACAAGATAGAATAATTTAACTGTATCCCAAAACAAGGGAAACTCTTAAGAAACTATCCGAAAATCACTGGGTTGATAGACATGAATCTATCATGGTGAGGATTAAGTTACTTATACCATTTTACATGGCGTTGATAATTCTAACTTTATCAACTGGAACAGGTGATTACGAATTCAAAATTAAAATTTACGATTTTGGAGTCATTTTCGGAGAAGCCTTAACAACAATTGAAATATATAACTGATTATATGCGGCGTCGGTCTGTAACTTTTGTGAGCACTTTGCAGACACTGAAAAAATTTTTAAACAATTTTTAAGCAATCTTTCTTGCTGACAAATTCATCAATTGTTTTGGCTGTTCCATTTGTAATCGACAAAATTGCGGTAGCAAAAAAACTATTGAAATTTTAGGTATATTTGTTTCAAATTAAATCCTAGTCAACTAATTTGTTTGAAAGTTAAACGAATTTTTAATTTTTATCTTTCATTTCGTGGTATTTTTAGCTACTTGTAGAAGTTTTTCTAATGTATTTAATATTTGGGGCCCAGTGTGATTGTGGTTGCGATTGTATGGCACTAACGATATTCTTTCCCATTTTCACAACAGAGCAAAATCTTTTCGTTCAAAATTAATTTTATTAAAAAGATATTTTTTGGTAGAATAAAAGTTTTCATACATTATTTGGGAGCATCCATTAAGGAAGCCCCCAAAGAAGGAGGAGGGAGAGGGTCTTCGCAAAGGGGACATTAGGGAGGGGTATCCAAGTCCTTAGGACATCCCAAGTAGCATCGGTCGTTTAAATATTATACATAATGAATTATTGGTTTTTTAAAAAATTTTCTATTCTTTTATATATATTGATTAAAACTGTAAATATTGATTATCTGTTTTATTAAATATAATAAAGGCTTACCAAAATTACTTTAGAGAATTAATATGATGTTTTTATAAAATAATGATTCCTTTGTAGCATCATATGTAGATAGAAATATATGGTAAGCAAGCAGCATGCTTCATGTCCCATATTTTTCCAATTTGATCACTTTAATTGTGTATGCATGATTTTCTCTATTTTTCAACCAACATTGGTACTACTACATAAAAGGTTGAAATTAAATTTAGCCTATATGCTTAGAAATTATTTAAATTTCTTCTGAAAATAGAGGATTGTTGGAGGAATGTCCCCGGGGGTTGCTCATAAAAAGTGAGATCAAAAATTGGGGATGTCCTTAATGTATGCTTCCTTTTATGTTTGAACATTTTACATATTATTTAGTTGACATATCGCTGGCTACTTCATTCGAGTTTCACCTTTTAAAGTATTGGGAATTAACAATAATTACTAATAGACTCATTCCGTAGATTAAAAAGTCATAAAATTCTGAATGAACATTAGCCTGTTTCAAAAATACATTTTAAACGAAATTAAGTCTGACAAGGTTATATTTATAGAAACAACAAATTCATTCGAACAATAGATAATATTGATCCATTATAAATGTGCGTATAACTTATTGATTTCAAAAAACAATTTATTACTAAATGAAATTTCATTTATTCATAAAGTCTTGCTGGTGTAAACAATAATTAAATTTAAAATATAAAAATTAAAAAATATAAAATGAAAACGATAATCTGAAAATTGCAAATCGTATATTATATTTAACAAGATAAAGTTATCTTATATATACATAAAAAAGTATTTAACAATGCAAAGTAACTTGTAATAATAGCAATTCAGTTATCCAACTTGCCATCTTAATGCATTACCTTTACTACCAAATTGTCTTTCTCTCTCTTCAGCCAACCTCTCCGCGTCCCTCATTTTCTGTTCCCTTTGCTTTACCATTTCGGGATTTTTAATACCTTTACGTTCCGCTTCTTGTTGCCGTCTTTCAACAGCCTCTAATTGCAATTTTCTACGAGTCTCGTTATCAACTGGCATAGGTTCATATTCATCATCGTTACACATCGAACAACAAGATCCCATGATATTTAATTATCTTATAAAATAATCGTCAAAATTATATATTTAAATAATCAGAAATTTAATAAATTAAATAAACAAATAACCAGAAATTAAGAAATCATTAATATAAATTAACATTAATATAATACTTAATATAAAACATCGAATTTCGCAAGGGTTTCAATAATTTAATTAATTAAATTAATTTTCTATAAATTATTCGAAATTTTAATAATAATAATGCTTGTTAATTATGTTTTCGAATGTTAGTTTTTTTCGCTGTACTTAATTTTTTTGAACGATTGATTTTTTGGCATGTCGTACCAATCCTTAATGACCTATATGCTTGCTTTTAAGAAATTCGATTTAACTACCTGATACCCATTACTAAGCAACTGTGATACAGTTGGTGAGTGGGTGGCTGCTGACTTTGAACCCTTGACATATAATATTCAACCGCATCCAGTGGCCACCCGTTGCTAGGCAACGTCGGTAATGTAACCACTGATTATGAGATCGCCAAAGGTGAGCTCTAATTCCAGAACTGCTAAAGCCCGGCCTAATATTGGGTCCAGCGAGCTGTCATTAGAAGGCCTCTGCCCGTCTTTGGACCGTTGGTCCTTAAACAACTCCTTAAACGTAATAAATATTACTGGAAATTAGTGTAAATTAACTGAAACTATCTGCATCCGAGAAAATTCGAGATAAATATTTATTTATATTGTGGGGTTAGTGTTTCACGATCTTGACCCAATGCACACAACCTTTCCTGCCCTCCAATGGTTACCTGGTGCAAAGCAACGTCGATACTGCAACCACTGGTTACGAAACCAACAAAGGTGAGCTTCATGATGGGTTCAACGCGCTACCGATATAGGGTCTGTGCGCGGTTTACTCTTCTGGTCCCTTCTGTACTAGTTTCATTACTTCATTACTCCTTTTCCAGCTAATTAATCTCTTTCGTGATATAGAACATTATTAATTTGGGATAAAACATTTCTTAAGAGATTCACGAGACAATCAAGGAAGATTTTCTTTTTAATATAATAACTTTAAGCAAATTTTCATTTCACTAGTCCATTTATTCTAGACAATTTTCCGTTGGATTTTGTAAGCGTCAATGTGCTCGCTCCGCTTTTCCAGGTCGGGGATAAAATCGTTTGGGTATTGCCTGCTGGACTGTGGTTTTAGATTATCGATAGGCTATTTGCGCTGGAGCAAATACCAAAGGGTATGTAACTGCATTTCCATCTTGGCAAGCCGACAGTGCTACTTCTAAACTCCGTATTTGCGTTCGTTGGTTGTGAACCATCTGCTTTTCTTCTGCCCATCCCAGTTGGGCGGCGGTTAGGCGCTGATAGGCCAGTTTGGTCCGCGAAGGTTCCACGTCGCCTTGATTCTTTGCATTTCTCGACTCATTTGTAGTAGTTGGGCATGTAAATCTGCGTTTTCTCGTCAGGATTTGACCAGTTCTTTCTTTAGAACTCAAAGCGTATCCATATCTATAATTATAACGGAGTTTAAACAGTTTATCAATTTTGATCTTGAAAACAATCGGTATGTATATCGCTATGTGTTGCAGTTAACTTTATTCGGCTCGCTGCTAGTTTATGTTACCAATATTATGTGACCTATTATGTCATATTGTTTCCTTCTCAATGGTTTGCTGTAACGTTCAAACAATCTATATTGTTATCGTATTCTAATTTTTCCGTCCACTTACTTTCAAGATTTAATAAAAACAAGATTAATTAATTAATACCACAAGTTTATTACACTAAAATTTATTTTTACTACAACATTAATTCTACTTTAATGCATGATATCCTAGAGTCGTCTTCCTCTTCTTTTCTTTTCATAATATTTAAAATGGGAGCCTTCTGGAGTGGGACAGCTTAAGTATGCATGCTCGTTGTCCCAGTGCGCTACACTGAGGCGATGTAGAGCCGAGGTTAGGATGAGTTTCCTTGGCACCACTAAGCTGGTTGGCTCCTCCATATCGTTCAGAGCCGGGTCATTTAACTTGTATGATACTTCATAATTATGAGCGTACCCATCGGTAATAGAAATCCGCCCGGCTGCTATATCTGCATTTATTCTGTGAAGATGTCAGCGTGCCATAACGATCTGCCATTGCGTTCGGCGCTGAAGTTCTTCCAGTTTTACAGCGTGAATTCGGCCTTCTGTCGAACTTCTCGTGCGGGTTTCGGCTTTGGCTAGTGCTTAATGGTTACGAAGGGTAATTTGACTTCATCATTTCTGTCCGTAGAGTATTAGGATCTTTTGAATAGGATCCTTGAGTGGGCGATACCGTGCACTCCGCGTCCCATAAGGCTTGTCGGCATCGAGCAGCATTCCTAGTTGGAAATCGAATGGTGATCCGGGTGTCGTCATCCCAAGATCCGTCCATGAGTGACGTATTGTCTATTGAATATAGAGATAAGTATTCTAGTGTATCGTATGTTATCATCCATTTTGTTAAGATTTGAGTGCATGATTCTAATGAATTATTCACAAACTCCGCCATTTAGTTTCTCTATCACGGCCTTAAGTCGTTATTATTACGATAGGTTAATGACTACCCTCATCCATTTAGAGGTACCTCCCTAGTGCTCTTGTTACTCGAAAACCATATGATATAATTATTATCCCTCATCACGAGCATGCTCTAAACATCTTTATTTTCCGTGGCAAAAGTATTCAACTAATGTTGCAGTATTTTCATGCACATGTCGTTTAGTAAATACCAGAGAAAGTTATATTTGAAACATCATTTAAAAATTCGGTAGTTACAACTTGATGAGATCCACAGTTTATTCACATACCATGGCAGTCGGTTGTTTTTCGGTCTTTTGGCTTATATTCAAAAGAAAACGAAAATTCATAAATCATATGTACATTCAACTCATTCTAGATAACGATTTTGTTCAACAAGTTTATTTCTATTGTATGTCCTTTAGTAGACTTCATTATTCTGTTTCGTCACGTTGTCAGTTGATCTCGGATTTTGCGGATTTAGGGTTCTCTGGATGGCCTCGGGTTTTACATTGTTATTGGATGCATATAATATTTGTTAAATAGTCATGAGAATTACGTAATTTTCTTACCCGGTATCTTTGAATTATAGTCTGGTTGTGGCTTCGAGCCTCTTGGCTTCGACTGGTGTGATGGTACTCTGTTGTCTAAATCCATCCTTGAAGAAGTAGAAGGACCTTTCGACACTGATTTGCCGCGATTACTAGTCATTTGTTGCAGGTATTATTGATGTGGTTATTCCATTGGTTTTTTATATATGGAGAGCGGGTAGGCACACTCTCTGCATTTGACATTTTATTTTGTGAATTGATTTCTTCTAGTTGAGATTTTCCTTTTCCGAATTCAGTTGATCTTTCGCCGTTGAGATTTTTGGGGGAAATTGTATTTATTTAGAGAAATTTGATGAGTCATCTTGCACATGTAATTGCAAGTTTATTCTTCCTTCGGCAGTAAAGCGTGTTGAATTAATAGGATTTATCTGGAATTCATTTAGTTTCAAACTTTGCTGGTTTATCGGAAACTTTAGTTGGATCGGAAATTTGATCATTCAATTGATTGGATTCAAATCCATTCTTCAATCAATGTAGTTAATAAATCAATTGGGTTTATTAATTAAATTATTTCATTACTCGTTTGTTATTAGGGTTGGGGGAAATTTCTTCTGGAGTCATCGGCGAGGACTCCAATCCTTACTGCGTCGGTATGTATTTCTATTTTGTTTACTCGTCGTAAAAACCGTTTATTCCTGTTCATTATTGTTTGCTTTTACTTCTAATTTATTCACGAAATGGTCCTGATTCTTGCTATTATTTCCCATTTATTCATTACATTTCTCACTAATTGATTAAAACTCTGTAAAAATGAATCGGTATATATATATACCTATTCTGTGACCCTAACCTTGTGTGTTCTTTTTAATGCATTAAAACAAAATTTGACGTTTGTTTTAATTGTAATATCTAATTTTAATTTTATCATAAGAGATATAACCATTCGATACCCATCAAAATGAAGTTAGAAATGTATTCCAATGGGCGGTTTCCAGTAAAATATGAGCCATATTACTATGACTGTTAATACTCTGGAAAACCTTTGGGTTCACGTGCTACCATAAAAGGTATTCACGGTCATTATATTTGCGTCCCTCTGACATCAATTTCATGTTAAAACAATATTGAAAATGTTAAGAAATGTGTTGACCGTAAAATAATTTTTCAATGCAAATTATTTGTTTGTACCAATTTTTACAGTAATATTGAGAGATAAAAATTAAATAACATATGCATGAGGTCCTCAATAACTAGTTTAGGACAAAACTGCAATTAAACTTTAAAGTTTTGTATCCATTCCCTCCCAAAATCATAAAAATTCGATAAAAAATTATCGATTAAAACAAAAACAAATTTTTTTATATTTCTATTTTTAGACGCCTGGTGAAGAAAAGTTGTTCAATGTAACCCCACTACTCGGGTGAGAGATAGCAATTATTGATTATAAATATCGAAAAAATAATGGTTTATTATTAATAAAAACCCGAAAACGTCAAGTATAAGAAATATATTTCAAGGAAATCATCCTCATCTTCAGTCTGTCATCATTACCTTTGTTAAATGTTATATTGAACGTTTATTTTAGGGGATTGTGATTTTATCATAAAAAACATCACATAAAATTCTTTCCCACTTATTACTAAAGTTTTTATATAAAATTTTAAAATCTTTAAAATCTGTTATGCCTTTTCAGATTTTTCTAAGCTCAATAATATTACTTGCACCTTTCAATCGCCTATGTTCCTGAACCTGTCTGCGAATATTTTTTGAAGTCTCTGCAATGTCTATGGCGTTGCACCCATTACAGAAAAAATTATACACTAGATCAGAAACTAAACCTATTGGGGTTTGAGATTTATTACTAAGCATATTTATTGTTTATTTGATACTATTTAAAAAAAATTTGAATGGTCTAATGATTTTGTGACAGACAATTTAAGATTTCTAAAACCTTTCGAATATAGAATTACAAAAACATGCAATTTTATGATTTCATCATCATTAGGTGGGCTTTGGTTGCTATTGTTTTCATTCAGCGTAATCATAAGGCGATCAATGGTTTTCTTAGCCAGTCTTTCTACAAACGCCTTAGAATATATTAATTTTAATTCAAAAGTGAAACCAGCTTTTGTATACTTTTATTAGACTTTTCAAACGTTTTTCAAAGTATTTTAATCAAAATCTTGGTCGGAGGCAATCTTCATAAAAATCTCAGATTCAAAGAGGCAATTCTTATCTTAGATAATTATCCACCAATAAACACTAAAGAAGAAATCTGCGAAATCACCAGTCTGATTTGTTGTTAACTCCGATACTTTAAAAAGATTAAAAAATTCGATAACAAAAAAGGAAATGAAAATCAGAGTGGTCTTGAAGTTGTTGGTGGAGTGTGTTTGGTTTTTTTATCTTTTATAACATATTTCATAGACTTTAAAAACTCAGGGCTGTTTAATTATTTGCTTTGAATTTTATATTAAAATTTCTTTATTTTTGTATTTAAATTTGTATACAAAAAAGTGATTTAAAGAAAGAAAAACAGTTATTGAGCAAAAGAAATTATTGTAAAAATATTTTAAAAGTTTTAAAATTAAATTAATAAATTAATGTTAAATTCGACAATATATTAAAAAATTAGAAAAGTAAAATTTCATATTTGGAAATTTTTAATTAATTAATATAAAGAAATTTTAAAAGTAAGAAAAAATTTAAAATTTAATAAATTTTTATTTTTAATTTAAAACAATCAAAAAACGAAAAAGTAAATTTTAATGGAAAACCAAAAAGTATTTTGGTACTTTCCCATTGATGATAAGAATTTGGTAAGAAACTGAAGAGGATTATTTGATAATCGAAACTTTTTTCAATAATATAATCATTACTTCGCAGCAAGGGCTTATTTTGTTATTCACTTATCCAGTGGTGTATTGCCAAATTTACAACAATTTAGTATGTACCATTATGCCAAATTGGTCACCGCCACAGTCAGCCAAATTACTATTAAGATGTCTGGCGCCTGGGCTCACGAAGCTCATTCAGTGGAGTTTAGGGTCGATCCGGGATGGACCATACGCCAGGGCATTTTTAAGTGTTTGACGTCAAATAGAGCAAGATTTTCTATTTTTTTTGTTTTATAAGAAGTCTTTAGAATAGTCATTTTAGTACATAAACAAATAAGCAAAATTAAAATTTTATTATTGACGCAGTAGTAGTTCTAACAGAATTAATTTGAGTGTAAATAAATCGACTACGCTAATTTCTACAATTCTTCTTCGTTTAATGAGCATTTTCTAGGTACACTATTTTTAACTCGTGTATTATTTGCGTCCTTATGCCTTCTCAACCAAGTTGTTACATAAGGTACAGCATCAAAAGCAGTTTCACCAACAATTTGTTTCTCTCATTCGTCGCAATATCGTTCATTATACCAAAGCCACGATCAGCCACTACACTACTAACAGCAATGGCCTTGATTATTTTTTTGCTCTTTTAATTGATTCTGGAGGTATATATAATTAATAATTATTATGTTTATGAATATTCAGTAAATATTTTATAAAATATTAAATAAATTTTAATTTTCAAATAAATCTTACGAATAAATATCATCATTTAAACTAAAATTCAGAGTAGAATCCTAAAAATCTAAACTAAACCTTTTCATACCATTTTTTTACAAAAGATCTTTCAAAAATGTCTATAAATAAGTTATAATAAGAGGTTTTCTTAACGCTGATTGACCAACATGTTTAAAGTTTAAATGCATTTTTTTAATTTATCTCAGAAAAGCTTGGTGTATTTATCAAACACATCGGCTAATTATTCTAGAATATTCTTTGCTTGTATAATAACAAGGCTGAAAATTAATTTTATTTTACTTTCAAATCGGGCACACTCTTATTTAATGAGGACTGATGAAAGCATGAATCACTAAAATTTTTAGGGCAATCGGACAACAGGAAGTGGTCTCCAACATGCGCTAAAAAATACAACACGCGAACGAATTTGAAAAATATTTCAGTTCAATTAATCAAGTTTACACTTATTGTAACAATATACACTTCCATACTGAAATTAAATGTATCAGTCAGAAAAGCAACTTTTTGGCAGTTGAACAGTTATTCAGTTCAGTGAGGACTGAGTCTCTCATGAGGTCTTTCTTAGTTGCTCCACTTGGCAGAAGCCTTTGGTGGTACTCAATAACTTTATACATTAACTGGCATTGTTCATAATTCTTTGTCAAAACCTCGTCGAAGCAGGTTGCTAGTCAGACGGCTCACTCTGCACAGTCATTAACCACATTTAATCTAGTGTTTTCCACTTACTAAATGATGACGAAAGGAGCTTCAAAGCGATTAAGTGTGCAATGGAAAGGTTCTGAAACTGTGGAATATGGTTTGGAACAAGAGGGAAAAAATCCTCTGTGACGGATTACGCTTCAGACAAGTGATTATGGCTTTCTAATCTTCAGCTGTTGTGTCGTCATCAAACAATGGTAGTGCTGCCAGATCCTCGCTGAGGTACCACAAAAGCAGCCGTTTCGTTTTCCCTACCACATTACCGATCATCTTGCCAACTTATGTGAAGCTCTCAATCAGCTGTAGTATCATTGAAAGTAAATGGGTATGGAAAAGGAGCAGCAAGTCAGAAGCTGGTGTAGTTGGTCGTAACAAACCGGCAGATGCGTCAGAGTGAGTCAATCTCGTGTTTTTTTAAGGCAAACTTGTGGCGAAAGCCAAATATTTTGTGGCAATAAATGCTTTTTGGCCACCCCAATTGCTTCATGGTAGGCACTTAGTTCGTAAAATTCCATGGTCACGTAGTTTTCCTGTTGCTGGACATCTACCATGTATTTCTGTAGGCTACTGGTAACGAATGGTGAGATTCCAGCTGCGTATTCTTAATTGTAGTGAGACAACCACTAACAGCACCATTAATGTCTTGAGGGTCAAACTTTGACTCGTCAGTAAAATTCGACTGATATTTGAGTCAACCGAATAGTTCAATTGCAGGTCCCTTTGATGTGCAGAAAGCATCAAACACAGCTGCAAGTAGTCAAGTTTATCTTCGAAGTTGACAGATTCGTTTTCTGAAGAATTATCTGATGCATGTGTATCTGAAGCAGTAGCAATGGCTGAAGTTGATTCTGCCTTGTGTCATTGATACTGGTGTTCTGACTCCTTCTGACGTTTAAAGTACTTGGTTGCGGCATCTTGATACTTAATGTCCTCAGTTGTCTACTTTGAGCCACACTAGTAAATGAGGAACTGTCGATCTGTAATGATTTTTGTTCTCCGTTTCCAGTCTATATGTGGATGTCGAAACGTTAGCTTACCTTCTGAGTCACTGATAGTCTATGTTTGTAATTACAAACTTGGACATGATTCTGGAGGATGAACTTTAGCTTTACAACAATGTGTGGTTTCGCAGTTATTGTTATGTTGACTTTCTTGCACAGTGAGTTTACTTCACCTGTAACGACACTACTGGTAGCCTTATTGGTTTTCATCGCATACTAAATGCAAAGAAAAGCAGTATCATTCGTAGGCAGTCGATTTTGTTCTTCTATAGTACAGTTACCGAGCACGTATTACCTATCACACATGAAGACTTTGAGACAACTATTCATACAGTCTGAAACACAACAGCATACATTGTAATAGTGTCATAAATGAAATAACTAAACCATCCTCCTTTCTACTCATGACAGATATATTTTATGATTTAAAATTATCTTAACATGTTATATATTAAACTGCAACTTTATTCAGACTATTAAACAAATAACAAACCTGTTATGCTGAGATGAAATATCAAGTAATATGAAATGGAGGGCAAAACCAAAATGTGAAAATCGTCGAAAACTTCAAAATCGTAATTAATACGCTAATAATTTTAACCAACTTGAACAGACAACTGGTGCATTCCTCATTATCACTCAATAATGCATCAAATGTTAAAACTAAGTAAATAAATATGTAGGTATTAAAATATGGTATTGGCTTGAACATTATTAATTATGCATCAGCGTTGCTACGCACCTACTTTCACCAGGAAAAAAGAGAACGTAAGGGCCTGTGGTAGAGCACTTCATATTGTAGTATTGCTCTCAAAATTTTACCTAGTGGTTATTACACTAATCCCCCTTAAAAAGGAGTGTGTCCAATTTAAAAAATTGGCCAGGGTACTTTTATATACACTAACTTTCGGTTACAGTAAAGCACCATCTGCCATGAAAAAATTACAATTTAATTGACAAAAGCACTATTGCCACGAAAAAATCTAAAAAACATGGCTTTTTACAGTAACAGACTTTACAATATCCAGAAAATACTATATATAATTTTGTATGATGAGTCCTCTAAGCGTCACAAAGTGAAGAAGTCAGCACATAAACATTCATTATTGCTCTACTCTCACACACTCCGCTGAAATAATCAGCGAACCGGAAATTAAAGTTAACTTCGATGATAATTCACCAATAATTCACCAACATATAACAATTAAAATTTATTCAAAAAATAAGCAACATTTACAAAAGAAAATCTATTTATAATATATTAGACGTCATCGAAATATTAAAAAAAAATTTTTACAAACAAAAATTTATGACACAGAAAAAAACATGATTTCAATATTTCTATAGAAAATTCAAGAACATTGTGGTCCACACAATAACCGTTGATCACAACATATATCATAATTCGATGCCAATTACTGCTGAATACAACTAAAACGATTGGAACTATGAGATCGGCAATTCACTGAACGAGGATCGACAGGCTCCATTCGAGAACTTCTTGACTGCTTTGTTGATAGTGAATTTTTATATCCAGCTCGTCGCCTGGGTTGAACAAATCTCGGAACTAAGGTCTTTGAAGGAGATGTCAAATTTGTGGAAGTTAACTTTTTAGTTGTTACTGTGTGAGCGTTTTCAATAAAAGACAAGCGATAACTTCGGTTTCGTTTACTATTTGGATGTCTAACTGGATTCACTAGAGCTGGATTTTCATTAGATGATAGATTTCTTTCGTGAAACGTGGGGTCTAATTCTGCAATAAGATTAGGGGTGGAACTAGGAAGATTCGAAGTTTGATAAGTGTCCTGAGAGATTATTTTAGCTGCTCCAGAAATATCGGGGGGCAAGTGCCTGCGGGCAAATGGAGGTACACTGTACAGAAAATCACTGGTAATCGAACCCTGGAATCAAGGTTTAATCAATAGACTAAAGTGCAAAAAAATGTCATTTTTTATTTTTAAAGTTAAAAGAATATCAAAAATATAAATAAATCAATAAAATAAAATCTTTGTCGAGATGGCTAATTTTACCTTTTTCCATTAGTGAGCTTTTATTGTAGATATTATTATCCCCCTACCAAACCGTGATGAGACGAATTTCGTTATAATACAAGTGGATATGCAAATCAAGTTATTGGATTTTGTTTATTGAAAAAATCAATGGATTTAGCCATTTTTGAAATGGCTGCAAGGTAGGTTATAAAGTTTTTAAAGTTGAGTTATAATTCCATAAGAAAATGAGATTATTATTCAAGCTCTTAAATAAAACTTTTGTTCTACAATTTCATATATACATTATTTTTTAAAACTTATAAATACAATTTATGAGTTTTTCGGATCACAGGTTTTGCATTTTTTCGACAGAAATGACTGAATATTAAATTAATTTTAGTTTTAAGGGTAAAAGAAGATACATCCTAATTTACATGAAATTCCGGAGCAGAAACCTCGAAATTTAAATTTAATTATTTCCCTTAAAAAATGCCTATAAATTAACTTATTATTAGGGGTTTGTCTCAAAGCTGGATAACTACATGTTGAAAGTTTACATGTATTTCACGATATAAGCCACGATGAGATAAATCACCTGTAATATAAAACAAAAATCTATGAATTTATAACATATAAACATACTCACCATGAGGTTGTTTGTAAAATAGTCACTGATAAACCTTACACTATGGAAAATCAAAAAGTGAGAGAAATAAAATAATGCATATTAACACTCCCATAATAAAACATGCACGTAAACTTTCAACGTGTAGCCAACTGACGTTGAAAAAACCCGTATGAGTTAATTTGAATACATATTTTTAGAAAAAAGTGGCGGAAAATTTTTTAAATTTAAATGTTAAGGTTTCTGCTCAGAAATTTCCTGTAAATAAGGATGTATTTTCGTAAGATTTACCTTTAAAACTAAAATTAATTTAATATTTCATAAGTTTTCAGACATTTCTGTCGAAAAAAAAGCAAAACCTGAGATCCAAAAAAAGCATAAATTGTAAATTTTATTAATAAGTTTTAAAAAATAATCATAAACCCAATTATTTTGTATAATCGAACATTTTTTTCAAAAAAGATGTATAAAAAATATTATTTAATGCAATTAATAATTTTTATAATAATATACATGAGCTTGTAGATCAAAAGTTATATTTATATGTTTGATTAATGATGGAATTTCCTTGTAAAATCATAATTCAACGCAAAAAACTTTATAACTTTAAAAAATAACTTACTTTGCAGCAATTTCAGAAATTGCTGAAATCCATTGATTTTTCACAAAAAATAAATTCCAATATGTTGATTTATGTATCAACTTGCATTGTAGCGGAATTTATCTTAACTTCGCTTGCACAATTTTATTTGTTTACCACTTTTTGATTTTATAGTGTAGGGTTTATCTCAACGCACGTTCAAAGAACAACATCAAGGTGACTTGGTGTGCAAATTATTGATTTTTATTTTATAGTATATTGGGTTGTTCGGAAAGTCATTTCGTTTTTTTCTCAACAGAGAAATAATTATATTTTTTCACAGCCAACTTCACACTTAAGCCGCATAATCATTATATATTTTGATAGCTGATATAGTAAGGTTTGTTTGTTAAAAATTTTGTTTGATTCTTTGCAATAGTTTATGGAAAATCGAAAGCAGCTTTTTTGGCATATTTTACTCTTTTACTATCGTCAAGGTAAAAATGAAGTTCAAGCAATGCGAAAATTATGTGATGTGTATGGGGAAGAACGACAGTGCCAAAATTGGTTTTCAAAATTTCGTTCCGGCAATTTCGATGTTGAAGACGCACCACGTTCTGGAATGCCCGTTGAAGCCGGAGAAGACAATATAAAGACATTGATAAACGCTAACCGCCGAATAACAACTCGTGAGATTGCTGAGAGGTTAGTCTAATTCGATTGTTTATGATCACGTGAAACGTTTTGGTTCAATTTCAAAGCTTGAAATATGTGTTCTACATGTTTTTAGAGGACGAAATTTGCTCAGTCGCATCAAAAACTGTGATTTCTTCTCAAACGTCAAGAAAATAGTACATTTTTGAAGTACTACCACACCCATCATATTCTCCAGATTTGACACCTTCGGACTATTACTTGTTCCGATCTCTGCAGAGTTTTTTTGACAGGAAGACCTTCACTTAAAAAAGGACGTCAAATATGGACCAGTTTTTTGAAAGCAAAGATCAGAAGTTTTTAAGCGTGAAATCAATCTCCTGCCCGAAAGATGACAAAAGGTATTTGACCAAAATTGACAATATATTATTTAATAAAATGTTTATACACTCTAAAAAAACCGGGTTTCAATTTCACCATAAAAACGAAATGACTTTCCGAAAAACCTGATAGAAGATTTATCTGAAAGCAACTCAAGCAGACATTTTGCGAGATATTTTAACAGTTTTCCTGTCATCGAGTAGTGTAGTATAACTATGAATATTGAATGATGTGGCCTATCTTTCGGATATATTCAAGAAGATGAAAGAAAACCACCCCCTGAAACTTCAAGGAGACAATATCAGCCTTATTAAAGCCAAAGGTATAATTATATAAAATTCATCAGTTTCCTTCTTTATAACAATTAAAGGAAGATATGCTCAAGGATTCGGATCTGGATATTTACTGTAGCCATATTGACGTTCTTATCGAAGAGATGACAATACGATTGAAAGACTTGAAGGAACTTGTAATACCAGCTTGGATAATAATTCCATTTTTATCAAACGTATAAAGTGTCACTCAAAATTTAAAATTGCAGTTTATTGAGCTACAAAATAATATTCAATCAATGTTATTATGATGACTTTTGGGTTCGTTTTCGCTACCAATACCATCTTCTGTGGAAAGAAGTAAAATTACCGATCACGGCATTTCCTTCATAGTATTTAGTGGAAAAGGGTTTTAGCACAGTAATGCATATTTTAAGAAATCATGAAATCGATTACAAATAAGCCAAAGAGGAGATTTTAGATTGTATTTAACTAAACTTGAACCTAATATTACGAAATTGGTGCAATTTAGCAAGGCTTAAGGATCTCATTTTATATTGAATTATTTGCTTTTTCATTGCAATAATATTATAATGTTGAATGTAATGTTAATATGACATAAAATGCAATAAAATATTAAATCCACAATGTTTATAAAAATAATCACGAGCTTTATTTGTATCTCATATTTTTTTAATTTGTAGTAGGAAATCCATTGTAAACACACATGGAGAAACTCGTAAATTTTAAATTTCATTTTTGTGGGGGCTGGATAATTTTGCAATGGTAAAGGGGGGTTCTTTCAATACGGTTAAGAAACACTGTTGCAGAACATTTTAACAAGTTATACAAATTCTAAATTAAAAGTTTTATGTTTAATTTATTAATATTTTCATTATTTCAAAAATTAATTAATTATAAACTTAAAAATTTTAAATTAATTTAAGTGTAATCACATTTATTGTTAGCACGATGATCAATGTGATAATGTAATCGGTTGGCTATGGTATTATTTTCTTTTAATATGACAGATGTTATCAAATGTTAACCATATTGGTTTTGTACATTATCTTCGGTGTTCTATGATTGAAATTCCTATCAATATAATAAATTTATACATTCACAAAGACGAAATAAATGCCACATATTATATAAACATGAATTTTATCTAGAACAAGCCTGACCAACAATTAGTAAAAGACTTTAATTGGTCGAATTAACTATTGTAATCAAACATTTAATATTTGATTCAACACATTTGACCATCTAAATAACAAATCACTTTGCACTGGGTGCTCACTAACAAACTCTTCCCAAAAAGGGAAATATTATATTGCGGCTATACTTCAAGTGGTTCATATCGAGTAGAGACTGGTATGAAATTTATAAATCACTACAATGAAATTTTATTCAAAAATTGAATAACGCGAATGTAAACCGACCAATTATTGAAGTTAAATAGCTAATATTAACAAATTAATAGAGGGCCAATTTTTTTTGTTACAGGAGCCGGTTCCGAACACGCTTGTCGTATGTTAAACACAACACTTATAGAAATTACTTATGATATGATATGTACGAGTTTTTGATGGCAGTCCATTTATTTGTGTATCTATAATTATTGTTAGATAGATGGTTGAAATTTTAAACATTAAAACGCATTAAATTAAACATTAAAAGACATTAAAGATATATTTAGTGAATTAATTCAAGATAAACAAGCTCTGTCATTTATCCAGAAACTTTATTTGAGCATCAAGCTAGATATCATTTAGCACAAGTCATAAAAATCGTGAAGTTTGGAAGCACTAATGAGTGGTTTATAATTGATAAAGTTAAAATTACCAAAAAATATTAATAATTATAATAAATAACAAGAGGAGCATTAAAATGTAAAATATAATAAATAGAAAAAATATTGACTAATTTCTTTATGTTGTAAATATTAGGTCAAAGTAATTGATTTTAAGTTCACCTATTCATCACTTAACTAAAATTCTTTTTACAAAATTTCTCGGTTTACGTAATAAAATTTTGGTTTACGAAATTTTTTACACACATTTAACATTTTTGAATTAATTTTACAAGATTTCGATAATAACTCTAATAATATTAAAAAATCTATAAACTTATATTATAAGATATACAAGACTTACCCGTGTAGTGATACAATTAGTTCGAAAAAATAACACATGTTTTAACTGCAGTTCTTATAATACAAATTGAAATGTAAATCCAACTTCATTAAAACTACACTAAAAACTAAAAATTTGTAACTACTAGCTTTGTAGCTTTTTAAAAAGGTATGTAATTTTTCGAAGGAATTTTTATAAATGTATTGTTAGATTAATTTTAAACTAAAATTTTAAACATCCAATTCATTTTTAAGCAAATCAATTTCCATCATAAGATTTATTTCATAAAGGGCCAAATAATTAATTATTTAAATACAAAATAATTTATATATTTTAACTTCACTTCTCAAGATTTTCATCACTTCTTCATCCACAAAATCCTTTTTTCTTTCGTTTCTTCTAGGGAATGAAGTTCGACTTGATGCGGAGATAGAAACCCGACGATTTTAAATGGGCCCTTGTACTGCATATAATCTTTGCATTTGTTATGCGGTTCTTTGCGCTCTAATACATCCTACCACACCTCAAAAACACGAGCGTCCCTCTTTGTTGTTCCATAGCTTTCATATTATTGGTAGTTTTATCTGAGTTAAATCTCATATCTTCCATCAATTATCTTCTTGATATATCTGCTTGCATTATAATGGTGAAAATCCAGTTTCCCTTTGCCAACTGGTATTTATGCTTAACTCTATTCTAGGTGTTGAGAATTTGGTTAGTTTGTTCCCTTAGCCCCCATGTAGTTTCGTAACTTGGAGAATGAATTCAAAATTTTTCAAAATAATTTTTAAAAAAATAAATTTATTTTTAAAGAAAGACTTGAAACGGTTTTAAGGATGTAAATATTTATAAATCCAAAAAAAAATTCAATTTGTTTTAAAACTGGATGGAAATCGTAAAATTTAAAATTGTATTGTACAATAATTTGATTTAATCATTGTTTTGAATTTTCTTAAAATATATTGCTACTCTGAATTAATTAAAATTGAAGATGTCCATCAATTTTCATTTGCAAATCAATTTATTAAATTTACTAATTGCTTTCTCTGTCTGAACTCCAAAATTATTGTGGATGATTTATGGATCAAAGATGGAATTATTCAGGATTCAGAGCCAGTGTTTTATGTCGACAAATGTGTTTCTGATATGATTATAGATTGCCTGGGAGCAATTTTATCTCCCGGATTCATTGATATCAAAATTAATGGTGGATATGGATATGAATTTTCTGATCTATCGCAGGAGCTTGAAACTAGTTTAAAAGTAGCTAGTAAGAAGTTAGTTAAATTCGGCGTGACAGGTTTTTGCCCAACGCTTGTTGTGTCAAAGAAAGAAATCTATCATGAAATATCGTCGAAGACCTATAATTTGCTAAATTTGAAAAGTGGAATGCATGATCAAAATTTATTAAAAGATTTTGGTCCTAATCCAATCGAGGCTTTACAAGAGATATATGAGTTACTGAATTCTAATCAAGCTTATTCAAATCAAACATATTTGGTTAGTCGCGGAATTTCGATTTCACCGGAGCATTCAGCAGAAAATTTTTATGAGGGAGTTGTAGCAGTTTATAATGGAGCAAATATGTTGACCCATATTTTTTGTTCAATGAATCCATTTCGTCACAGGGATCCGCACTTAGTTGGTCTCTTTACTTACGATAGGAAAATCCCGGGTTCCTCTCACGTATATTATGGAATAATCACCGATCTAGTCCATACGCATCCTACAGCAATAAAAATTGGCCATCGTGCTAGCAAGGACGGAATAATAATTGTCACTGGTGCTAAACCAGCGTTTGGTTTTACTGGTGGATTTTATCATTTTAGATCTCGCGACATTGAGGTCATCAACGAAAATAACAGAATGTCCCAAGATCAGTGGACCAGTAATAATAGAATATCGATCTCACGGAAAACTCCATGTATGCATTCATTAATCCACGCTAAAATATCAATTAATAACAAAATTGGGGTACCCGTTGTCGAAAAGAATGGAAAAATTCAATTGTTGGATACTAACTGTTTTCCATAAAATAAAATGGAATTCACCATTGGTAACAGAGCGTGGTTCCCTTCGGGGTGCCACGCACAGATTCTGAATACGAAAGCCCAGGTGAGGGGGCGTCAAACTATTATCCAGTCTCACCACAAAACAGGTCATTTTTCTTTCAGTCAACTTATCAGCATTCGCACAATTCAGCGAGAACGCGGCCAGGGGCATCAAACTGAAGAACAGCAGCCAAGCCGAGGTCAGCTGATGGATTTCAGAGCACCAAGGCAAGAATTATTATTGTTTTTTATTGAACTAATATGGGGATGTGGGGGGTTCAAACTAACTAAATTCCTACCTTCAGGTAAATATTTGTCTTTGAAAGGACAAATAATTGTGAAAACATTGACTGGCAAAACCATTACGCTCGAGGTTGAACCAAGTAACACTATTGAAAGTGCAAAAGTAAAGATTCAATGCAAAGGAGTTCCTCCAGGTCAACAAAGACTCATCTTTGTCGGTAAACAGTTGAATGATGATCATACATTGTTATAATTCAATGTAAGAAAAGGATCCACTCTTCACCTGGCTCTACGATTAAAAGGAGGAAACGATGAAGAGGAATTTTGTGACGGTATGAGCAAAATACCGTCGACAAAAAATAAATTAACTCGATTAAGGAATCGGGTCAAGCTCAGTCTAGAGCAATCGGACGGATCTAAGACATGAACAATACTTGGGGGAACAAGAAGTAATCAGCAGGTTGACTCAACTAAAGCTACTGGGAAACAAAATCAGGAAAGTAGCAGAGGTGAAAAAGATAGAAAAGGATATTAATGAGATCGTGGAAAGAGACGAAAGTTTAAATAACCAGATCGAGGTTATGACTAATAAAAGGCTTGGAATAGAGTTGAGTAAGATGAAATCGGAGGAATACACACCAACCTTAAAAGATTGACAATTCCAGTTTTTAATGGATAAATAAGAGTTCCCAGCTTGGAAGGCAGCTTTCGAAGTGCGAGTCAACAAGGTACTCGGATCGAAAGAGAAGCTACAACCCCTCAGGGAATATCTAGTTGGAGAACCCCTTAAGTTAATTGATACTTTGGGTTATTCTGCTGGGGCGTATGACGAGGTTTTGAAACGTCTAGAATCTAATTACGGAGAAGAAAGACTGTATAGGAATTTTTTGCAAGAATTAGAGATTTAAACCGATAAGAGGTCAAATAAGAGATTTTGAGAATCTCTTATCTCTAATTGGTACTCTTGTCGTTCGTTTGGAAGAAATGGGAAGAGATAATGAGTTGGGTGCGGGATTTATTTTTGAAAAGTTGTTACAAAAGTTGTCACGCTCTGTGTTGGGTGAGTGGTTGACAAATTATGACAGTTCAAAAAATGGTTCTGACAAAGCAGTTAAAACCTTGCCGAGCTGGTTAGGAAGTAAGCTACAGCGGATGAAACAGGAGATGGAAATAAAAGGAACGATGGAATTTCGTAGAGCGAATTATGAAGAAAGGTCTGTAAATAACAAGGAGTATCGAGGCCAACCTGTAAATCCCACGTCACCGCGAATCAAAACACAATGAACAACAAGTCTAATAAAATCGAAAAATTCAAATATCGAGGAAACTATATCAAGACTCAAGTCATAGACAAGAAAAATTAAAAAATCAGAAATGTCCTATGTGTGAGGAGAACCATTATTTAAATCAGTGTCTTGTGTTTCAAAAAATGAATGTTGAGGAAAGAACAAGAAAAGTCAGGGAGCTTAAACTTTGTTTCAACTGTCTAGCAAACAGTCATTTTGTAAAGGAATGTTTAAAAGAGAAATGGTGCAGATTTGAAAATTGTGAGGGAAAACACAACTATTGGCTACATCGAATTTTAGAGACAAAAACTTCGGAGGAGAGTGTTTTGATGGGGGTCGAGCCACATCAGTTGTCGGCTGATAAAAGATGAGTTAGTCTTCGGACTATTCCAATAATACAGGAGAAAGGCAACAGGAAATTGGTAGTTAATACTCTGCTCGATGATACAAGTACAGCGAGTTTTATAAGTGAGCAAGTGGCTGCTGAATTAAACCTCAGTGGAGAAAAGGTCAGAATCCCCATAAAAGTGGTTGGAGGGAGGACAGAGGAAATTATTGGACATCGAACAGAGAGATTGGATGGCCTTATTTAGCGGAATTGAAATTTCCTTCATATTTGAAAAGAAAGACGGTTGATGTCTTAATTGGAACGGATTATTTGGAGCTTCAGTATTCGATTAAAGAAATAAGAGGCGAGGAAGGTGAGCTTATTGCAAGGCTCATCAATAATTATTATTGGAATGACCAGTAATAATAGAATATCGATCTCACTGAAAACTCCATGTATGCATTTATTAAGCAACGCTCAAATATCAATTAATAACAAAATTGGGGTACCCGTTGTCGAAAAGACTGGAACAATTCGATCGTGGGATACTAACTGTTTTCCAGAAAATAAAATGAAATTCACCACTAGGTAAAAGTTCATGTCGAATTTTCTCTTCACACTTGCATCCCAATGTCACTGTACAAAGATCTCTTAACACTCTTATGACACTTTCAACTAATCCGTTTGAATAATGCTGGTAAGATGAGCTGAATTTCTATTAGGGCGGTCCAAAAATAAAAAGTATTCAAAATCATGTCTCCACAAGGCTAACCTTGTTCCATGTGGTGTGGTGGACTGACAAAAAAAATTGAGGCAAATCGAGCAATATTTATGGGTCGCTATGAATTGTCACTCAAAAAAACTGAAAAAGTACGAAAATCCACTATTTAGAATGCTATTCTTTGTTTCAAACATTTCACAATATAACAAAGAAACATTTAAGTCACAGTTACAAGCATGTCTAGAATGATAAATAATAGATATTTAGTTGCTCAGTACTATCTAGTCCAACCAGTGTCCACTATAACTTTGAGAAAAAAATTAGTTTGACATGTGGATTGTTTTTCGGCAAATTTTTCAATGAGCAGCGAACGAAGTCCATTAGTCCCTGTCCAATTGCTTCTCTGCTATGTTGCTAATTCAGCTTTAGAAAAACTTGGGAACTGCTGGCGGTGGTTTTGGACAAAACGAAGCAGGAACTGTTTTTGATCTTCGTCCTTCGTGAGAGACTAGTTGTATTTTTCAATGAGAGCGATCCCACGTTCTGCGCTGTCATTTACCACTTTCATCATTTTGACTCTCTCATACAACTTCTGGTAAGATGCATCAGCCTCCCATGCTTCTGGTTCCTTCAACAAGAAGCTCCTGAAATCCTCTACCCCTGTTGCGCTTAACAGTTCAAAGAGACGATTGGTTCTCTCGGTCACGAATGTCTCCAAATTGTTGAAGTCAGAATCACTGGAGTCCACCCTATGCAGTGCTGAACGAGTCTTAGGAAGTTGGAGATTGGCTACCATGGCTTTCTTCATTCCCAGTTCCTCTTCCAATTTTAGGAACCGCCAGCAGCTTCTCAATTCCGTTACCGGTGACGATCACAGCGATTCGGTCCACGGTTTCTTCTGCACCAGCGATGTCAGTAAGCAATTTACCATCCTAATGTAGATGGAGGACATTCTATGGAAAAACTGTCTTTGTCTGCCTCAGTCAACAGTTTGCGAGTGACCATTCTAGGTCTCCTGATGGTGCTTCGAGATAGCACCAGATCCTTCAAAGGATGTCCTAAGGCCTTGGCTACTGATGTCACCACAAACATAGAGACACCAGAGCACCAGCAACTTCTGGGCTTGATATTATGTTCTTTGTTGACTTACGGCGCTTAGTCTTTGGGATAGATTGTGCTTCATCGACAGAAGATGGAAGGAAGTCCGTGTCAGGGTCATCGCCCGTGTTACTGTCACTGTCTTCAGATATGGATGGAGTGCTGCTTAGGGCCTCAACTAAGTCACCATGTGCTTCTAGTTGCTGTGACTTGTCCGCCTCATTGAGCTTTCGCCTGTCACTGGCTTGCTCACGCGCTTTTTTTCTCACTTCCTTCTCTAACAGTTTGCGATCTACTCCCGCTATACTGCTGCTGTTAACATCTATCTTCTGCATGGTAAGAAATTGCTTATCCTCAACATTGGTCATTATCTCCATCACATCCCATGTGCAATGTCAAAAAGTTTCTGAAGATCATCCTTGAATGATTGTTCTTTAATCATGCAGCTTTCCAGTGATGTTGTCCTGTTCTTCAGTAGCTGATATACATCATAGAGCTTTCTGAGTTTTCTTTCTCTGGAATCGACTCGATGTGTTGGGATTCTAGCAGGTACGGTGAATACTTTCACTCACATTGTGATGCTCTTTCTGGTAATGAAAGAAGAGATAACGGAGGACATCACCATTTGTTGAAAATCTGGATCAAGATAACAACTTAATGCCTTTCCCCACGAGCCACACGGCTGCTGAACTTCGTGTAGCAGTAGTCATTTACTTTAGTGTAGTGAATCTGAAAATTATATAATATAAATAAGCATTGCAATCACACAAGTCAATACAATTTTACATGGTAGCTAGAAACAATGCATTGGCTATGATTATTACTTTGTAAGCTTGTAATAAATGTTCACTTTTTTCTGTAATTACTTCAACAAAATAACATAATAGTTCAAAATTAACTCACCAAAATAGCAAACATAAATTCTGTTGGCAAACTATAACACTCAAACAATATTTATTTGCTCAAATATTATATAATTACAGATGCTGATTAAGTAAGTAAATTTAATATAATAATGAGACAGCTATTGGTTAAGGGACAAAATATTTCAAAAAGCAATTATATCGCCAAAATTGTTGAATCATAGCCACACCTAAAACAGCTTCAAATGGTCCATTTTTTTGCCAGATTACTCCACATGCCCAGTAGAACAAAGTTAGGCTTGTGGAGAGAATTTAGGAAGACTTTTATTTTTTTCATATAGCTGTGGACTGCCCTAATATTAATATATATATATATATATATATATATATATATATTTTAAACTTTTTTAGACAATTTTTTTAAAAATGGAGAAAATGTTTGAAAAAAATTCTAATAACGCAAGATTTTTCATGAAATTCAATTAATTTAATACTTTTACAGAATTTATCTATTGAAACTCTAGAATGTTGCGAAGATGAAGATAAATTTATTTTTACAGCATTTGCAATGTAACCAGGACCTTCAAATGACGACGAAAAATGGAAAACTTAAATTTAAAAATAATATTTTTATAGAATTTCAGAAGTAGACAAAATCCGAATCATCAATGCATGGAAAATGGCGAAAATTTTTATAAATTTGGGAAATTTCAAAGCCTCAATAAAATCAATAATTTATAAAAATCAAAAATTTGGATTTCTGTCAAAAAAAAAGAGGTGGCAGCTAAAACGAATATTGAAACGTTTTGGTAATAAATGAACTTTCTTTTAATAAATTTTACTTTTAAGATTATCTGACTTACAATAAATCGAAAAATAAATCTAATAATTGATAAAATTCCTAAAATCCTAAAGAAAATTAATTACAAATATATTTAAAATAAATGTTGATAAAAATAATATTTAAGAGCTTGAATAATGTGATCTCAAAATTTTACTTTTTTTAAAAATTTACTTACCCGACACTTTAAAAATGACTAATACATAAACTACATAATAAATGCAATTAGAAGTTCATTAAAACTTCTATTATAGAAGTTTTTAATGAACTGGGACAAGTGTATAGATTTTTAAAGTATACGATATTATGCGACGGAGTTGGTATATAAATACAATAATTAACTGACAAATAAATAAATACTAACGCGCTTTCTTTCAATTTTATGACTTTTAAAGTGAAATGATTTATTGGATATAAACAAAACCTTTCGAGAGCCTGAAGTCTTTTCAGATGCGGTCACATTCTTGAAAGCAGCAACAATGTCATTTAACGATCGTTGAATAAATCCTGAGCGCTTATTTTTATCTTTACTTTCAATACTAGGATTTTTTAAGCTGAAAGAAACTTGAGTATCTTTAAAGCTTTCTGTGCTGCTGTAATGAAGAATATTGATTTCTGATGTATAGTTGTGAACTATTGGCATTTGCTGCAACTCATCAGCCATGGATAAAGGTGTATCCGGTTCACATGATAATTGACGATTTAAAAATTTACTTTTCGATGTTAAATCCCCAGAAATAGATAACTGTTGAAGGTAATTCATATTGAGATTGTTTTCCCATTCAATTAAAGATCGAGTAGAATAGTCACCAGTTGAAAAGCGTTTGCGCATATGTTCTTCTAACATTTTCTTTTTAGTTCGACGAATTATTGTCGATTGAATATTACTAGAATTTGACGGTGAAAAAGATGTACATGGTTGAGTATCTTCATTAATATGTTCAAGATTAGGTTGTGATAAATGTTTGTCACTTGATATAATTGAATTGACTGGATTTTTGCATAAGGCTTGTCTTCGAGGAACAACGGGAGGTTTTCCGTAAGGCAGCTTAGGAACATCTACCAAATAATCTACCTCACCTGCGCGTATTTTATTGTCGATTCGCACAACTGGACTACCCTAAATTAAAGAATAAAGTTGAAGTAATTATCACTTTGATTTTGATAGTTACATGAAACTTGTTTAATAAGAGATTATTTTAAAATAATATCGAAAACCCTTAGATTACACACATTTGACAGGGTCAAATACTCAATTTGGAGTTGCTGAATACTGTGGGCAACTCTTGATTAAAGACTATCGCTTATGTAAGACTATATGTGTGACAGCAAAATTCAGCTCCATGTAATACCACGAATAAGACTAGGATACGGTTGACAGATAATTTTTACAATTTTACCAATCGAAACGTTTGATTTTTACGCGTGGGCATGATATAAAAAGTAACCAACTTCACTGTAAATAATACCAAGACTAAGCTGATTAAAATGATTAGGAATGAATTTATGGCTCTTCTAGGGGAACGGTGAAGTTTACATGCACCAGATTTCGGAGTCCATCAAAGCAATGGTAGATTATTAAGGTAGTTTCTTTCAATAAAGTTATTCTTGGCTAACAAACCCGCTTTATGTTTTTGAAAAGAAACTGTCAAATCCAGCCCGAGCATCATGTATGCTCACTATGAATAAGAACTATGTCGACCTTTGAAGACTCAAATTTAATTTAATTTTAGGATTCATAATAATCCTATAATAAAAAATAATCCGCGACGTAAAAATTAAAATAAAGATTCTTTTTTATTATAAGTACTACTCTTTGAAATAGGAGAAGCAAAATTCGATTCATGACAATTATAATCATGGTCACAAGATCAAATTTACAGAAGTTATAATTTTCGCTCGAGTTATAATAAGCAGTATTAACTTTCCAATGTAATTATTAGAAAAAACTTGAACTTACAAAAAATAATCAAACATAAATAAATATTATTTTTCAAATGGATTAATAATGATAAAATGGCCATAAATAAGTTTGACATACTATTAGATCGGTATATTCGAAGAAAATAAATAAAAATTCATTATTCATACGTGTGCCTTCAATAAGTGCTCGGACTAGGTGTTAAATGAAACCAACTGGAACAGTATATTTTAACATAAGAACAACAAAGGTATGTAAGCATTATTTTTCAATTTAAGATTCATAGCGGTCCACATACTTTCTCCATCTATGCAAGAGTTCCAAAAATGCAGTTTTGAAGAACATTTGGCTTTGAATTTTCAAGAACAGTTCCATATTCTATTAAAATTATGTAGCATTTTGGTAGATTCACCCTCGCAAGTGTTTCTTCGTTCACTTGAATAGAAAAATCGCTGGGCACGAAATTAGGACTTTAGGGAGGATGATATAAGAGAACAAATTTATTTTCCCTCAATAATTCATATTGTTTCCGCGCTTTTATGGACTGGGGAACTATCTGAATGAGTTATAGAGGGAGACCACATGGCTCTAGATATTTACATCTGCATTTGTCCACAAATTTGATATAGCATTGAAAATTAAGTCACATACGTTTCGGTGAAATCCGTATAGATTATGCCACTTTAATCTCAAAAAATGTTAACATCAATGATTTTCGATGACATGTTTTAGATCTCAGATTCATGGAACTCATTTTCCAGGAAATTTCCATTCGTTGGATTCACATTTTGTCTCAGGAACATACATGAATAAAGGGGTTTCATCCACTGTAATAATGTTTTTGAAGAATTGGTCAACATTTTCATCAAAAATGAGAAAATTTTTCAATCAGTATTTCCCCGGTTTTCACAAATCTTAGAGCAAAGAAAAGTGGGACGAATCTGAATGGCAATTTTCTTACACCAGATTGATTCCGGATGTCTCACACACCTACAGTACTCACATTCGACCGCTGAGATAGGGCTTAGGCGTTTTTCCTTCAGAATTTGCAAACATACCTCTCTTTATTGGTAAGAAATTTTACAATATTAACAAGCTTTCTCGTCATCAAACACTGACTGACGACCATGTTTGAACGCAAGGGGCATACATTGCCATAAGTTTTCTACAACCGATTCAAAATTTACTGACTGTTACCATCACGCAAAACAAAGAATTTAATCACATATCGATACACAAAAGTATGTAGAATGATTTGATCAATTGAAAAAATATGTTCTCATAGGTTGCTATTAAAACAAAATATACTTAATGAACATACTATGTAGTTAAATAGAACCATATCAGTAAATTCTTCGATTTGTTTTCTCAATTTATCCATTTTTATTTATTTCACACAAATTTCCTGTAAAGCGATTGTTAAACGTGTAACAAATACTGAGCAAAAAGTCATGTGAAAATGAGTGGTAAATATTTAATAACATTGACCTATAGTCTCAATGGAAATAAAAATTACAATGGTTGATTGATTGTTTACATTTTGAACCCATGAAATAACCTTTCATGGGTTCAAGAGTGCCTTTTGAATTAATCACACAAAATTAAAGACAAATTTTTGAGTTAATATTTAATTTATAAATAAAATTAATTGCGAGCGATATTAATAAAATTAGTTTTGTCTTGTGTATTGTTTGTAAAAGAATGATTACTAAAAATAGCTAAAGGAGAACAAGAAACAAGAAATATTAACGAAAAAATTTTGTGAAATTTAGGTTATATTATAGTTCATTTTTGTTTGCAAAACATTATTTTCTTCACCATTTTCTTTTGGTTTATTCTGTTACAAATTTCTCTTAAATATTCATTGAAAATCACACTTTCATCCATTATAAACCGCAAATGTTAGAATTCTGTAGATTTTTACAAAAAACAAAAAGGGGACATTTTGAACCTGTGTCTTTTCACAATAATGCTGAATTTACTACTTCTATAAGCTTATTCAACGAAATAGATGCAACTAAATATTGAACAAAACCATAAAAAAAGTTATTAGTCGAACTGGAATTGTATTTATTATTTAATATGAATTACTATAAAATATTAATAAATAAATTCTCACAATATAATTATACATAAAAAAACACTTGTTTTCACGTATAAAATTTTTAAATAGATATATTTTATGATAAATAAATAAAAAATTAATATGAATATCTATATTAAAATAAAAATAAATATAAATGGAAGCGAAAGAATTCAAAAATACTTAATTGTTAAGCAACGACGCAATATTATATTAATCTTCATCCGTCCCTAAAAAAGTAACTGTAAAGTTCCATAAGTCACAAAAGACCCATATATGGACAGGGGCGTACTCCAAAAAATTCGGGTGGGGGATTTCAAAGTAAATTTTCATTACACAGTTTTATTGATTTTGAATATATATATATATATATATATATATATATATTTCACATACAAATTATAAACTATAAAAATATCATATGCCTACAGCATTTTTTGTAAATAAATGAGTAATGCTTTGACTTATCGTTATTAGTACACAATAGGATAAAAATTGACAATTTAAATTTTATTCACTTTAATAATAACCATTAGACTTTTTGTCGCCATAGACTATAGGTAGCACATCATTTGAGTTGTTCATTTTTATTTTGCTTTACAAATCGCAACATTTTGATATAAAATAGGGTTAAATAAATAGATGAGATAGTTTTCTATATGTATTGAAAAACCCAGCTTCGCAAACTGGAAACTATAAGAATATTGCTAAATTTACTGATTTTCTTTTACAGGTAATTGGGAATATAAAAACTGAATTACAGGTTTACGGTATAAGATGAATGTTTCAATGATTTTATATTATCAAAAATTTCAAAAAACTACCGAGTACAAATCACATACGCTACGTAACTGAGGCTTTCCGTACGATACACAGCGGAGCGGCTCTCAAACCCAAGAAGCATATAAACACGAATTTAGAATTTTTATTTAACCAAATTATTTAACCATATTAAAATGATCATTAAATTACAAAAATTTACCTTCATAGAGTGAAATAAAATTATAGTTTAATTTTATTTAATACAATTTTCCCCAAAAACCAAAACAAAAACTAGTTTTTAATTTTTGTTCCTTTTGAAATTTCGGGGGGAGATATCTTCTACTCCCAATGCGTGCGCCCATGTATATGGAAATATATTAAAGAAATTACTCGGTAAATTAGATAATTTCATGGAGTCAGACATTAGTAACCTTTATATTTTAATTAGGTGTTCATGATTACATTTAGCTTTGGGTCAAAATAGTTCCGAGGGACGGATGATGGTTAAGCATAGACTTATTTTATGTAATTTTTAAAAACTTTTAAATACAAATTCTTAATTATACGTAAATCGAAAAACTTAAACATGGCTGAAATGTAATAAAGTAAACGAATATAGCCACACCATATTATATTATATGCATTAGTTACCCATACAGTTTAGTTGATTCCTGTCTGTTCTTTATTCAAGGGATATTTATACATTATATAGTAATTATACACAACGATCGCCCCACTCAAGAGATTAAATTTTACATCTTTGGACTTTTCTAATAATAATTAAAAATATTCCCAAGGAGATGGGATTCCCTAAACACGATAAATCATCATTAATTTATATTATTATACAATTCAATGTTAACCCACGCGGTTTTTTCTATGAAACATATTAACTTGCGGGTCCGTTTATTTTCCAAGAATTATATTTTTTCAATATTTCAGACTTAAACACGTGTTTACTAATTTTTACATAAATTTATCTTTGCGTATTATCTGTGTTATACCAAGGATCACAAAACCACCATCAATTGCCACATATAGATCATTCATCGGGTTTATGCCCAAATTGAAAAACTAAGAGTTCAAGTGATCAAGGTCAAGAATAATGTTTTTATGCTATTTTTAAAATTTAAAAGATGTAAAAAATGTATCTAGCTTTTAAAATATTTATAATTTTATTTTTTTTCTTTATGTAAATAAAGTTTTTAAAGAATTTATACAATATTAAAATAAATTAAAAATTAAAAAAATAAATATTTAATATTTCAACTTAAAGACGTGAAAAACTGATAAGCGGCTATTCGCTCAGGCGCGACCAACAGCGGGTTTAAATGCGTACGTTAGGCTAGTTTTCATGTAATAACCAAAATTACAAACATGATTTCTTGAATCTTTCAATAGCTAAGGTAAATTGTAAATGGAAGCAAATCAAAGCTGAATAAAATAAATGATTTTCATATATTTTAAATTTTTCTAGTTCTAGCTAAGGTTAGAAACTTTTATATAAGAAATTATTTCATCTAGTTATTATGTTACTTTAGTTAATAAAATAATAAAACCTTCCAGATTTGCGGTATTGTGCCCCAGCCAACTGCCTAATTCCTGGAGCTACAAAACCTATTTTATGATTGAAGATTAGAAAAATTATTATTTGCTTTTCTGAAAAAAAGTGACTGTAAATGGTTTCAGAAGTATTTAAAAAAATTAACTATTCAATTTAAAATACAACAAATTAATTTTTAACAAGTCAGTTAAAAGCCTGTAAATTGGCAGCAGTTAATAAGCCAACGATAAATAACCGTTATCTATCAAGATGATAAATACACGTTTATTTTTTCAAGATGATAAAAAACACATTTAAAATTTTTACACATAATGTGCCGCCAAGGCGATTTTTCAATAAAATAACAGATCATTTTAATAACAAACCTTTTAGTTTCAAGTAAAAAACTTTTTAAAATCCCTTATATAATTCACAAAAAGTTAATATCTTTTGTTACGTTATCTATTTGACTCTTTTTCATAAATATGATACTCAATAAAACTAACAGACATGAGTGGTCGTCATTTTATTTAATTATATGGATTGCTTCTATACAAATAATATATTAATTTGATTAAAGCTTATTTCAACAGAATTCTTTCACGTTCAAAAAAAATACCAATTTGATAAGATTAGAAAATTTTAAATAAAATGTTATTTTATAATCCTATAAAATAGCTTAATAAATAATTTATCTTTTTTAATATTTTCAAATCATTCAAAATTATATAATAAATCGAAGTCCACCCAATTCAGTACCTACTTTTACGAGATCGAATTTTCAGTGTCCTCCCTTTAACTTTTAATAAATAATTTTTTATTGTTTGCAATAAATATCAATAAGTTCAACTTTATATTTTGGTCAAATTATTTTACAAACATTAAATGCAATTTTTATAAATTACACGATATTTATTAATTTGGAGAATTAGCTTTTTCTAACATGGATCTAAGTGTAGTTCAGACCAGATTTCTACGATGTTACTGCATCCACTTTGTATGACGTCTTTCAACGAAATCCCTGTACCTTTAAGGAGTCACTTTAGCCTAACACTGATTTATATAATAATGCTTTTAAGAGTTCATTTCTAAACTACGTCATAACTTCCAAATTTTTATTATTTTTCTAGTTGATAAAAATATCTAAAACTAATAAATGTAATGCTACAATTTTTTCAAATTATTAGTAAAAGTTGAGATGCAAATGTTAAATCAATTCGTAAATAACTGACTTGCATTTATATTTATTGTATCATAAATTCATTAAATATTAATAAAATAAATATAAACAGAGCCCAGAGGAGTAAAGCATATGTAACACATTATCAGTATTTCTTCACCAGTTCTAATTTATATTTTCTCATTAATTATTATATAAATATTTATTTGATAAAATGACTTGATAAAAAAACCCAGTTTATTGACAATAGCTACATATTATGGGCTTGGCCTCGGGAAATTTACAGTTACACAGTTGAGTTCCTTCTTATAGCACTAAGCAATATAATACGAATCCAAACATGCCTAAAACAGACATGTTTCAATTTGATTTAGAATTTTGCATCTAATATGTAGATTTATTTAACGCATGCAACGAAAATTTCAATCGCAAGACTTTTTTCCTTAATATACTCGTGAATTATATAAAAGAGCACAAACCGTGTTATTACCAAACGACGAATCAAACAAAGAAAATTTTATCAGTCAGTGCATGACTAATAGTGAAGATTAGACAATAAACGTTTCACGTGCTTGACGTAACTGTCACGGTCATACGGAATCATTTAAATATTATATTTACTAGTATAAGCACACGATAAAATACGGTTGTTTTATAATCTAGAAAAACATTATATAAGTATCCCTATTAATAATATTAATTTTTAGCTTTCTACTATTGTCCGTTTGAAACCACATGTTCCAAAAATTTAGGTACCGTTACTTTAAAATTATAAGGAATTCAAATAAGTTAAATTTAGCATTTGAATGCGTGATTTAACTTTTCCTATGGTATAAATGAATTTCTACTTGAACTGGTAACAAATGCATGAAAATATATAAAATACAGTTTATTTTTGTTAGTAAATATAAAGATATCAAAATACAGCTAATTAAAATAAATGATTCAAATATGAATCATTGTGCATTTAATAGTTAATATTTAACATAGTGCATGTTTTAAAAGGAAAGTTTCATTAAAATTCGCCTTTTATGTTTGCGTTGAATATTTTTTTGAAAATTAACTTCCAACTTAAAAGTCTGTATAGAAACATGAAAAATTTCAATATTTTTCACAAAAATTGAAACTTAAATTTAAATTTAGACTTCACAACTGTTCTGCAATAGTCAGAAATCCAAATGTCTTATAAGATTAAACGACCATCTGAAATATTTCAGTTAAAGCTTAAATTTTACTTAATGTTTCATAAGAACTCTTACGTTTTAACCTACAATAATTAGTGGGATTTGTGACCTGAGTTGAAAATTACTGTTCAAAAATCATTATTAAACAGAAAATATATATTATTATATAACTTAATAAAAATATCCATATAAAATTCCCAGATTTAAAAATTATCGATTAATTCAATGAAAATTAAACGTGATACGTACTAAACAAATAACAAAAAATAATACCAATAACATGGGAAAGAAATAAAATATTTAGTTTGTTTAGGGAAACACAAGCACGAAACAATTGAATATTTCATTCTAATTTAAACACAAAAATAGCAGGTTGAATAAAATTAAATAACAAATTAGAAAATTGATATGAAAATCTAACAAATTAAACTATCAATAGCAGTAAATGCAAATTTGATGAAAAATAAGATTACGGCTAATCTAAACAATTAATTAACTTATTCATAAAAGCAAACACGGTTCATCAGTTTCAATCTGAAAATAAACAAGAAATGAAACTGATTACTACTGATAACTATTTGCGAAGCAGTAATATGCAAATATCTGTCGGCGGCCAATAAGGACATTTGGTTTGTTTAAATGGCACAATTATTAATTGCCCTAGGAGAAATGATTGAACAACCTCCTACATATTATGACAAATAATAAATATTATTACACTGATGAATGTAACACACGTTTATTAATGATAGAAAACAAAGCCAAAAAAAGCAGACAGAAATCAATATTTCCTAGACAAGCCAGACAGCATTGGATAAATAAAATACACGAAAAAACAAATTCTCAATAAAACAATATTGTCATTGAATGAGATGAAAATTTCCTGCAATAGAAACAGATTTCTTAGTGGCTTTGTATATAATTAACAGTTATAGACAATTATAATTTCCCTTTCCTAGCCATTCATTGTTTTCTAATTCAAAGGAAAATGTTTCAATTGAATATTATAGTGCATACACATCATTCCGTTTTGAGCAATCTGTGACGCGAATTTGATTGCTCACGAGTCAATAAATATTTTAAGATAATTTTTACGCGATTTGATCAGAAAATTTAAAATTTTCAAATTCTATTCAAAATTGTTTTTCTTGCAGATACATTCTTCCTACTGTGTTTAATCAATTTATTTTTATTTTATGTTTTACCTGATACCAGGAAATCCATTTTCTAAAATTGTACACAAAACCCGTATAAATATGGTATGGAGTTTAGACGCTATATAAATGGTAAAGGTTTTGAATTAGAAGCTATGTGCAACTTACAGAGAACAGAAATGTACAATTTTGTTTTCGGCTTCCAGATATTAATTTGTTCAAACCGCCATTACTTCAAGATTCAGTTAGCTAAAACAAACACAACGACCCATTTAAACACGGAAGCATATACAGACGAATTAAGGATAATTCATTGAAGTTTTCTTTGAGATATTTCATTTTCAAGAAATTAATAAAAATTCCAAAATGGTCACTATAATCACTGCATATTGAAATCAAAAAAGTGTAAAAAAGTAAAGTGGACAATGGTCATATTGATGAAGGAAATGGGAAGTTGCAATGTTAGATTAAATTATTGATGATTTAATTAACGAAAACCTGATAATATCCTAGCCAAGAACAGATGGCGGAATTTATGACAATAAATTAAATATAATAACATTTTATCCGTTTTTATTTTATTGAATTAAAGCATCTGTTTTTACCTTGGCATGATCATAAATATGTGTAATAAGTTTATGAAAAAAATTAGCATATAAATAACAAACTTTAGTAGAATGTTCTAAAAAAGAAAATACAAAAATTTCCTTTTATATAGATAATTAATAACTGTAACATGCAAGATTTACTTATTTCTGAAGCTAAAAGCGCTAACAAAAATTAAGTTATGTATTTTTTTATCATTTTTAGTCATTTTTAATTGTATAATCAAAATTACCATTTATGCGGTAAAAATAAATGCAAGGTGCTTGATATAAAGAAAACAAAAACAAAATTCTAGAACAATTATTACAATTTATTTGTGACGGACTACAGAAAAAAATATTCCCAATAGCATATTGGGAAATTTAAAGAATTATGATATTTATAAAATGTTTTTAACTTTGTCGATGAAACGTGTGATGTAATTATTATTACTAATAACAATTACATTTACATTAAATTGATCATATTTATGCAACCATATTAGTTTTATAATCAGTTAACTATGAATTTGTGGATAATCAAAAGCCGCATGTACTTACACGCAAAATGTAACACAAAACCAAATTATTTTAAACTAATATCAAATTTTACGTAAAGATTTACATACAAACCACAATAACCAAAAATGTAATTTGTAATATGATAAGATTAAAATTTAGCCCTAACAAGAAATGTCCCACCAAAAGCTACGTTTTAGACATATTTGTTCTTATTCAAAATAAAATAAATCAAAAAATCCATGTAATTTATTTAAAAAATTGTATTTTTACAGAAAATAAAATTTTAATTTTAATCGCAATTTAAGTAACGATAAATTTCCTAAAATTAATGAAAACCTTTCAATGAATTATGTACAGATATACGTTGCGATATCGATGTATAGTGATAATAGTATGTCAGAAGAGTCATGATTCTCATAGTAACTAAGGAATAAAATATTTCTCTAACAATTGAAATACATTTCGGTACCACTACGCCCAAATGACTGCTATTAAGAATATAATACTAGTAGCAATCATTAACAGAATATTTAAAACATTTACTAGGTTTCAAGAAAATGAAAAAAGTAAAAATAAAGTTTATGTAATTGATTTATATTTATTCATTTCAATACTTAAACATGGTCGGTGTCATGCATCATATTTGGGAAAGTAATAATTTTTTCGGACAATCAATACATAAAATTTTTCATTTTTCACAATCAAATTTTATTATTTTATTCATGAATTAACTTCATATTAAAGTAGCAATATTAAATTTACTATCTTAAATTTATCTAAATTGAAAAAAAATCCAAAAATTATGCTTAGAAAGAGTTTGACATAATTTTATTCATGAGAATAAATTAATTTAAAACAATAGATTTAAAAAGTATGAATTATCCAATAATACATAAAAAAAATGTTATTACAGCACCAATATAAAATAATAGAAAAATATTTTTAAAGATAATTTATAAAAAATATATATTCAATAAAATCACTGAAAAAATTAGAAATACAATACTACACACAATTCACAAATATTGACTGGAATTAAATCAATATTTTGCTTAAAATTGGAATTAATGGAAATAAATTCTAAGAAAATTATTGGTCTAAGAAATCAAGATATCTCGTACTATTTCACACTAACATTTGTAGTTGATGCATCATAATTTTATTAATTAATTAGCAATTTTACTATTTATTGAGAAGCAAAACTAAGCAAAACAATTTAAATTATAATGTACCTGATATTTGTGACTAATTAAAGGCGATCCAGACGGATAGAAAAGTATTGAAGAGCGTCTATTATAGTTGTTATCGATTTCTGTTTCAGATAGCACTCCACCACAAGATTTGAGATCATCTAGGTTTTTGCTGTTGTTTTGAAAGTTCCTACTAAAATGACTAGAACTGGTAGTAGTATTATTTGATGATGAGGTAGCGGGATAAAATTGGCAATAGTTAGATGTGTCAATCTCATCGCTAGATGATGAAGATGCGGCGAAGCTTGAATTATGATATCCGACTTTACTCACATTCTGCAATAAATTGCTGTTAAGAGTGAATTTTAAAAAAACCGCATAATGTAAGATTTATTGACTGAAAGTGGCAAAAAAATTTTATTTCTTTTATCATAAATCTTAAAAATATCTATTACTAGTATTTATAATAAAATTAAAGAAATCTGCTTCCTGCCACAGACCGAGGCCGACTTTCATGTGCAATGAGTTGTGACTGCAATATATCACATAACATATCTATAAATAGTAACATGCAATTAAGACGCAGTAATAACGTAGCGCATATGCACAATTTGCCTAGAGTTCAATGAATTAAATAAATTCTGATTATTCCCTGTCAAAATTGAAAACTTAAGAAATCAAAATAAATATTTACTAGTTTTACAAAGAAACTCCATTAACACAAACTCTGTTATCTTGAAAACTCACTTAAAATTGTTTTTTCTTGGGTCACACTTCAAATTAAATACTGTACAGTGAAATCTGTTTAACATGAACATGTTTTGTAATTTCATGGAACTTCGCGTTTAACCTTTCGGGACCACTTTTGTGTAATAAACAAAAATAGTTTTTTTATGGTTTTATTGTACTAATAAGGGTATGTACTAATAACATACATTTTTGATTTATATCATTTCCCATATTTTAAGAACCCTTTGAACTCTAGGACATTTATATCCCGTTGGTACTTTCGAGTGGGTTAAAATCCAACCAGTGAAGCGCATCAAACATCACACATATATGGCACTATGGTCCTGAAAAGGTTAAGCGGATATCACTGTAAATAACTTACCAGATGTAAAATAAATGCTATATGATAGAAGTGGAAATAAAGGTGCACAGGTAAAAAAAATACTTGTAAATAATGACAAAGCTGAAAACTGCCTCTTCCCAAGATTTTAATTATAAGTCCGCCGAGCTGACTAATGAAAGAGTTAACATGGTAAAAATCGAGTTGTTCTCACAGAGTATGACTAGCTCTTGGTCCACTTTTAAAAATAATTTATTAATAAAATCTTCATTTTTTCTTTTCCATAACATTTTAATGAATTCGTCAGTTACTTCAATAGAAGTCAAGCTAACAATTGACAATTTCCAAGTTACAGCTTTAAATGGTGGATTTGTGAAATCTACTTAACATTCGCGTTCGATAACACATCAAAATATAATTGTATTTAAAATCATTATTTTTAATACTAATCAGCACAAATTACCATATTTGTCGCTCATTTTAAAGAATAAAAATTTATGAAATCATAGCATGTAACAAATATTAAAAATTTTACATAGTTTCTAAATTTAAAATTAACATTTTATTCAATCAACTTCACACATTTAGAATTTTTAATATATAAAATAATACTTTTCATTTGAGAACCAATGTGACTACTGTGAGGATATTTAGGCATAATTATCAACGGACATAAAATTAGGTTTTAAAATGTTTAAATTATTATATTAATTATTAAATAAAAATAAGGATATTATTATAAATTCATATTTCAAATTATTTAATTATTTAAATTATTATTTTGAATGAATTTAAATTTTAAAATAAAAATAAATGTCGTTGTCAATTTTGTTTAAATACTCGGAAATATTAAAGATATAATTTTGATTTGAATAAATTTTGAACTTTGAATGAATACAAATTTTGAATTAAACGAAGATGTTTTCACAACATCTAACAACTACAAATAATGACATTATATAATTATAAAGACATGATAGATTTTTACTTTTCTTGTGACACACATGCACAGTACAATTTCTGCAATATATTAAGACAGCTCAGGTGTAATCATCAGACACTAAACCACTTCAATTTTAGAAAATGTTACTTTAAAAAAGTATTTGAAATATCAAAGTTAAAATTACTTCAAACTCTTGAAAAATTCATGATATGTTCAGTAATAAATATGTGACACATTTTGGTATATTTTCTGTTCTCGTATATATTTTTACGTATAATGAGTGTAATGCCACATATATTGGAAAGGTCTGTACATGAATTTGAGAGCATACCTGTTGAGTAGAAACAATAATATAATTGAGCATGATGCAACTTGAAAATAGGCAATTCCGAATTTGAAGTGTTATTTAAGGGTTTCAAAATCTATTTAAAAAGTATTACTGGTAAATAACATCAAAATCAATAAATGCATTATTCTTATTTTTTTGAGTGTTAATTAATTTTATGAGATTTTGCACATATAATTATGTAATTCGTAATAACGGTAAAAAGATATAATGGTTTTTATTGAAGTTATTTAGTGCCTAATGACAGCTGAAATGTTGAAATATATTTAAAAATATTGTTTTTTTATTTAATTAAATTCTATATTCCAAATTTGTAAATAAAAATAATTAATATTAATATGAAAATTCATTTTTATCGAATTTTTATATTTCTATTTCTGGTTTAAGTGAATAGTTTCAAATTGCACAAATTTTCTCAGGTGAAACACGATATAATTTTTAGTAACTGAAAATAATTTGTCATCGACAAATCCTCAGCAAATCCTTAAATAAAGTGCTTTTTTGTGCAACATTAAAATGCTAAGAAAATATTAAATGTCTAAAATGGTAAAAATATTTTAATTCTTAATATTTCATAGAAATAAACACAAAATTATAAAATCATTAATTTAAAATCATAATAAATGTTTTGTATCACTTATTGTTTATAGGTCATCTGTTACTTTAGTTAAATGGCTTAACAACAACCATAACAACAAGGAGTGTTTGAATTTTAATAAACCAAGAACCGATAATATTTAAAAATGTAAAGTATCAAATTAAAAAAAATTATAAAAAAATAACTAACATCAACAGATTTAAGAAAGACTTGTTGGTTGCTATTATTGATGTTGTTGTTATGATTGCTAGTATTATGACTGGTATTGATCAATGGAAATTCTTCACTATCCAAATGAGTTTCTGGCAAATGTTGATAGGAATGATAGGCATTATCGCAAATCGATTTCGGTGCAATCTTTATCTAACCAAATGAAATAATCTTTAAAAAAATCTCCAAAAAATAAAAAAAATATTCGATAGACAGAATTTTTATATTCTAGAAAAATAGACAAACACTGTAACTAGCCAATCACGATTAACGGAATTCTTATAAATTTTTGATGATGCTTAACATATTTTATTGAGACTGTGGAAATCTATTCTATCTAATAATCTGATTTAGAATTGCTCTGAAACACTGACATTAATCATATAATAAATGCTGTGACAGAATTTATAAAAATTTCTTAAGATGCATCAAGATAAATAATTCAAATTATCTACCCATTGCCATAAGGCAGATATAATTATACTTTCAGAAACAATAAAAATATTATATGCACACAATGATCGATTTAAATTTCCTGATATTTTCTATACTAAAAATAAAAATTTTAATTTTTAGAAGTTTTAACCAAAATAAATTTGTTAAACATAAAATTACAAAATGGTAAATATACAATGAGTTGATACAAAATAACATAGTATCAACGATAAGGTTAAGTAAATATGGAGAGGCGAGATGTGGATAAATAGTCCTGAGATTCGTACAGAAATGAAATAAATAAATCCATGGAAATTTTAAACATAATAGATAAAACACGAGAAAGGATATTATCCTCATCATCAGCCTGCCATCATAATCTTTATCAAATGTTATATACGGAAACAGAAATGATGTAATAGTTATGATTTAATGATTCAATTAAATTAATCTTAATAAATCCGAATTGTGATGTAATCACCGAAGCCTCACATAAAATTCTTTCCAACTTATTATTAAAGCTTTTAAATAAAAATTTTAAAATATTTTAAATCGATTCTTCCTTTGCACATTTTGATATGCTCAATAATATTACTCATGTCTCTCAATTAGCTATGTACTGAACTCGTATATGGAGATGACGGGAAGCCTCTCCAATCTATGTAGCATTGCACCGATTACATGAAAACTTATACACTAGACCAAAAACTAAACCTATTGGGGTTTGAGATTTATTAATAAATATATTTATTGATTTTACCGATTTTGACAATATTTTAAATACATTTGAATTGATAATAGGTAAAATATTATTGAATTTGTTATACCAAATGAACATTTATTGACACAGTATACGGTGTGTTTTTATAGTGTGGATTTCATAGCGTTATACGTTTTTGGTTTTAGAAAAAGACATAAAAAGAACATCGTTTAAAATTGAATTTGTTATACCAAATGAACGTTTATTGACACAGTATACGGTGTGTTTTTATAGTGTGGATTTCATAGCGTTATACGTTTTTGGTTTTAGAAAAAGGCATAAAAAGAACATCGTTTAAAATTATTCTTTTTTTTATTTTTATATTTAAAATGAGGCCAACTATGTGATTTTAGTATATTAATTTTGACTACCGTGTTTGTGTATGCATTGATTTTTCTTCTAGCATTAAATTTCACTATCTTTCTATATTGTAGGCCATTATTTATTATCTATGTTGTTAAAGATACATATTTATTATTGGTTAGTTTTTTTTAATATTATTGAGGCTCTTACTTATTGTGATTCAGGACATTACTGTCATTAAAATAGCTTATTTTCACTATTATTAAAACTATATTTATGCATAGTAAAAATATTAACTCCATATCACTTCAACTGAATAGAAATTACGATAAACTAACAATTAGTGATATAAACAACAATTCTGGCAATTAAATATAATGTTTTATTGAAATTTTAATAATGAATCTGTAATTAGAATTCATTTCAGTTCTTTCTTGTAAATTGAATTCAAGTTACTAATTTGTAGAAGAAACTTGAAAAATATTTTCTTTTATTGACCTATTTTAATGAACTGTTGAATAAGCTAAATTTTGATGGACTCAAAAAATTAATATCAAATTTCAGTGCTTTTGAATGCCAAGTTAATGCCATGTAAATATAAAAATTGCTTAAAAATCATAACATAACTTGAGATAAGAATATTTCTTAGAAACAAATTAAAAATTATATAACAAATATTAAAAATTTGTGGTTAAAGTAAAATTGAAATAGATTAATAAAAATTAATTAATAGGGTTGAAAATTGTAAAAATCAATATTTTTCACATTGGAAACAGGTAACAAATCAAGAAATGGTGACGAATCTAATAATTTTAAATTGTAGGTGGGTACTTTAAAATGTAATTTTAAAAATACAAATTAATTAAAAGTTTAGAGATACTTAAAAGCGAAAATTCTCAGTTTAATAGGAAAGAAAAAGGAGCATATAAATTAACAGGAAATGATGTTTATAAATCTTTTTCAGTTAACAATTGAGACAGATTTATAGAAAACCAACTGATATTGATCTTTATGAATTTATGTATCAGAGAAATATGATGAAAGGATAAAATTCACCAATCATTTAATTTTGTAAATTCAGTAGTGTCGATAAATTGATTGAGTTGCTGATAAAGAATGACTATTCAAAATCATTATTATTTAAGATGAAACATGCTGTTGATAAATGAAAATATATCCATGTTTGCAAATATGTGAGTGTAATATGACTAGTATGTAAAAATTGGATGATTAAATAACATTAATATTGCGTGCAAGGATGATGAGCCTAAATTTATGTTTGCATTGCCGGCTTCAGAAGGTTTTACAGATTATAAGAATGAGATAACCAAGTGGTTGGGTAATTCAATTTATAAGATATTATATGTTGTTGAGCTTAAAGCCAAAATTAAAACAAAAAATAAGGAAAATGGCCACTGCACAATGTGCAGTGCACATACACATGCATCGCAAGCAGAAACTAAAAATAAAATAAAAAACATCAAATAAACAAATTAAAATACAACAAAATTAATTAAAACATTAATAAAATGAATAAAAATTATAAAAATATTTTAAAATTAATAAAAATAATAAAAAGCCCTTAAAATGGCGAAAAATCGCCCATTGGTCGCACACATACATGAAACAACTATATAAACAGTGACCAAATTCATTATTTTAACTCAGTTTAACTTTGCAAAAAAACTAAACTTGATTTTAAAAAACTTCCTACAACTCAATTTTTATTGTGAAGTAAGGAGTTATATTTTTGTTTTTGTAATTTATTATGCATTAAATAAAGTTTTGTAAACGTCTTAAGTTAATCTTTATAAAGTTTATTGTGTTTTTTGGATGCTCATAGTATTTTTCGCCATAGAGGTCCCTTTAAAAAATCTATAATATGTATTGAAATAAATTTCAATAGAATAGGCTGGTGGTCCGGCTAACGAGTTTACTGCTGGCCGTGCACTCTCAACAACTCGGTTGTCCGCGGCGAGGCCTAGTCATAAGACGTAGGACTTTAACCGCAGGGCACCATTTTACAACTCCTAACGGCTGATGGAAACATCGGTCGAGACGGGTAGGTTAAAATGGGGAAGGGCGCCATGAAGTAAGGGAATTAGGAGTGATCTCTAGCAGATCATTAGGTATGTATTTTTGTTAAATCCTCTCTGAATTCTATTCAACCGGGTAGATAGTGATAAGATAAAGGTTTTATGCGGATTAAGTTAAACGTCTTATTATTCAATGGTTAAATGTAACGCAGGGAAGCATCGACCAACCAAATTCTCATAGGATTTATACCCAAACGTCACAGTTTAAGGTAAACGACCCAATGACACAAATTCTAATGAATAAAAACTATTAAAATCATCATAGTCAGTGAAAATAGATATAGAGAAGATTACCCAGATTCGTGAATAGGGAAAGTAACGTACGATGAAACATCTCGAATCGACCGAAGGCGAAATCTATAATGACGCCCCTGAACTATGCTTTAAATTTACTTTTACATTACGTCCACAACCGTGAATAGTTAATAACAAAAGATTGTATTGATTAATATTCATCTGAAATATTTCTGTAGTTTGATCGTGGACCACGGTTTAAGTAAATAAAGTAATACGCTATATGATAATAATTAAATCGATTTAATAAATCAAAATTTATTTTTACTAAGGTGATTTAATCGTAAATCTTAGGAAATTTTAAGCTTTTTCTTTCCTGTTCATCAAGAAGTCGGAGTTTTTCCAACAACTATCCCATTCAATCCAATATTCTTAGTAACTTGGAAATTAATTAATATAAAACGAATCTGACTAAAACGTGAATTCCGCATAAGAATCCCGGATTATACACCCGTTAATTCAAGGCATATCAATACTATTTCGGATTCATAATCATCTTTTCACTACAAACCGTTCTCAATTTCCTGTGGAATTTATATCACCGTAGAATAGAAAATGAGCTTGCCTCGCATCCCCAGAATCGTGCCAGCTCCGTCTGGTGGCTGCGGCACAACGTATCGAGAGACTCGAGCGGGAGAACTTCACTCTCCACAAGAAGTGTGATAAGAGGCCACCAGAGAATTGTATAAAAAGATCACGCGGCTCTCTCGTGTTCGTGATGACCTCATTATCGAAACGAGAAGCCAACGGATTACGATAGCCGAACAAAGTGCCGCTCTCCGGCAAATTTTCACGGAGAAAAAATTACAGCAAATCAACATAATCCCGACACATCACTTGCCGATCAATACAGAAAATCTGTCAACCAATAACGACAGTAGTGTACCCACGGATGGAACCCCGCATTTAAATGCCAATCGACAGCATAAACCAAATCGGAATCGCCGCCGGTGGCAGGGGTGTAGAGCCGAAAACGCCCTGCTCCAGGCAAATTTGAAAAGCAATGGAGACTCAGAGATGAGAGAAATCTCAGACCTGATAGTTATGGAACGCACCGCTCCTATGTATGATGGCGATCTAGATATTATATACGCTCCTATTCAGCCAGATTTTTCTCATCCCACTCCCACTCCGACTCAGATCACAATCACCGCAAATGGACAAGAGTCTCCAATCAATATTCATATCGCCACTAACTCTCGTGCGATTCTTGATGAAGAAAGGTCTTCTAGCGGACGATCGTCACCGCAAATTATCTTGGTCGTTGAACCGACAGCACACTGAGGCAAGAGGGCGGGTTCCTTTCGTCCGGCAGATTTACACCCAACATCGCGATTCACAAAACGCCGGTGTTTACCCGTGGATATTGACGGAGAAGAATAAAGCAAATTTTATTTCAAACTGACGAACCAAAATTTCATCACCGGAATGAAACCGATTGTGAGCTTAATGCTCTCTATTGCGGACTTACATTTCGCCATCTGGTTACAGTAGTTGACAGAGATGACTTCTATTTGTGTCATTACTTCACATAATATAATTAATTCGTCTATGCTTCATAGATATTTGCAATTTTTTTTGTTATTTTTCTCGTCTTGTGACTGAAATGTTTGTATCTGCTGAATATATTATTTACTTTTTATAATTGAAAAATAAAAACGCATGTTTAACACTTTTTATATTATTCCAAATAAATTTAAAATTAGTTCAACCACTACATAAAAATGTAATTTACCCATTTTAGCAGAATTAATTACTAAGTAGTAAATTAAGGTCCAAATCTTTCCAAAGAAAATATAAAAATCCAACAGGGGAAATGAAAAGTCTAAATGATAGATGGTAGAGTAAACGGGGGAAATCAATTAAATGTGAGTAGAAGTAACTGACACTAAACTTATAATTTTAATTTACTATACCAACCTTCGATACCTTCACAGTCAAGTTTTGTTGCTTAAGCTTAAGGAGTCGGATACCTTTTTGGATTATTAGATAATGGGGTAATGCGTAAGACCTTTTAGCGGCCGCTTCGAACCCGAAATCGAAAGTTATTCAAATAGTAGTATCGGTAACGATGCTCACCTGTTTGAATAGCATTCGACTGTCATGCACATTGTCAACATGGATTAAACCATGGGTGTATGATGGTGATCGTAAATTATGTGGTGTGCGAGGGAAATTAAACCCTAGAGCTGGAAAGGTATACAATGCTAGTAAGTGTTGGTAGTTAGTTGTTTAAAATGTTCCCGTACACCAGCAATATATATATATATATATATATATATATATATATATATATATATGTGTGTGTGTGTGTGTGTGTGTGTGTGTGTGTGTGTTGTGTTCACATCTCGTTTATCAACTTTAATGTAATGAATGTAATACCATATACATGGGGAGTTTTTGAACATTGTAAAGAGAAAAGATTAAACCAATATTAGTAGGCACAAAAAGGACTGTAAAAGTAAAATAGTCATGTCTGATCTATTACAAGTTTTTAGTAATTACTCGACACGTGTTTTATGAAAAGTGTTGTTGATAAGGTTCATTGGATCCCAAAATTAATTAGCATAATGCTGCATTGTTTCGTGTATTTAATGCTTAGATTATTAAATATTGTTATTAAAATTATATTTTTTGAAAATATTTTAAATTTAATTTTTGAGATTAAATTAGTTTTTAAAATAAAAAAATATATATTATCTATTTAGTGTATTATAGTTTTAGTTTTTCTACTCTATCTCATGATGACAGGAAAACTGGCTAAATATATAGTAAAATATAAATTTTAATGGCGTTTCAGGATCAACTATTTTTATCTGCCCAAAATTAATTTAAAAATAAATTATAAATGATATAAAGTATAAGTTATGGAGATTCTTATGGAAATTCTTTTTCTCATAGAAGGACATTTGTTATTTTTACATCGCCAGCAAAATTTATCAGTAAAATCATTAGATTCAATTAAAATCATAAACTGGCTGCATTGATTACATTTAAATTCTTTTTTAATAAGATGTTTCTCCATTAGGTAACTTAAAAACTCTAATTGATTCATCATTATTATTCTTTCTTCTAGTTCTTCTAAACTCATTAGGATTTAAATTAAAATTAATTTCTAAAAATATCAATAACTTTACTCTGCCCGTTGGGCAGATAAACACAGTTGAGCCGCGTTTCATAATAATTAAATTATTCAAATTGGAAGATCAATAAATTGATTATGAAGTGATAAAATTGTCAATAATTATGAGGTACGTGAGTAAAAGTAAATAAGAGAATATAAAAACACTACGAAAAGAGCATTATTACTAAGTTAATTGGTAAAAGCATTATAATATTAACTTTTGTAGATAAAGTGTTCACATCTTAAATATTATTCTGTTTGTGAAAAAAACTTAAATTTCTTAGGTGCCATTTCATTGTTTTATGAATACATGGAAATGAAATTCTTCTAATATGTAAAGAAACCCAACAAAACTAACAAAAAAAATTTATATTGATAAATATATATACGAGATAAAATTGGAATATAATAATCTTTGCATTCTTGGAGAAAATTAAAATGCAAAGTCAACTAGATTTTTATTATAATTGCACTGGAAAGTCTATTAAAATTCCGAAAAATTATTCCTTTCATTTTAAATTCTTAATATATTTATTTGATAAATTATTTAAAATCGGTTGATTTCAAACTAAAGCGCTTAATGCAAAAGTTTATATAAATCACCAATTATAAATATTTATAAAATCATTACCGATTTGTTGTGTATGTTCCACACATTAACTTGGGAATTTTTTTGAATGATTTTAAATTTTTTGACACACAACTTTTTTTTGTCTTAAATTTTATTTCAATTCAATATATATATATATATATATATATATATATATATATATATCGACTATTAATGTGAAAATATTAATTTATACACAAGTATATCGAGTATTTCATGAATTAATTAATAAAATCATTTGATCAGCAATCCGACAATTTGGTTATGCGGTATTTCAACAACAAAATACCATATTAAAAAACAAAAATTTAAATATTTCGAGAAAAATCACTTTTTAATGTTTAAAATGAACAGAGGTTTTAGAGTCGTGCAATTAAATATTATAAGATCGTCTCTAATTTATGTAAAGTACGTAATATGCTTCGATTGGATAGTTGGTCAATTTACATGTAATGCCTGTTATGCCTCATCTCTGTACTCGTTTGCAAGGATTGACCAATACAAGCGTGGATAACATGGAGCTTTATCAGTAAAATAGGAATGTCTGATTTTAAAATGTTATTAAAAAGTTTTAATAATTATTGGAAGCTTGTTATATGTGAAGCATTGTTGATAAGATCGTTGGATCGAAAAGATTAATGTATAAAATACTATGATTACGAAGATTTGAAAGTTTTTAAGCAGTTCGGTTGAAAAATTTGTGATAAGATGTTTGATTTTTTAAAATTTCAATATTTAAATTTTAAATAAAAAAATATAAATAATTAAATAAACATGGTATTGATTTTATTAAAAGAAAGCGCCATCCAAATACTCGTTTTGCGATATATTTCTACATATTCACTGTCTTCATCTGGTTAAAATAAAACCAACACAAAATAATAATATGGATTTAAAATATATATTTTAAACAAATTATTATCTTTTAAATAATTTAATATATTTTTTGGTTTTAGAATTTTTTTACGTAACTTTGAGTTTTACTTAAATAAAATATCAAATTAATATTAAACATTAAAATCTAAATTTAAAATATTAATATTAAAATTTTTTTTTAATTTTTTAACTTTAATTATTTAAAAATCGTAAGAAATGTTCTAAAATTTAGTTAACATTTTCTTATTTTATATGTCTCATTCATAGAGAAGGCAATTTATCAAGAATATTCACAATCCCCTAACAGCTAACCTTTGCCCCGTTAATAACCCTAACCTTATTTCTTGTTGACATTTTTTTCTTCTTTCTCATTTAAAGAGAAGGTTGACAAATTTTATTGGCAAAAATATATTGAATTATTTTGTCATAGAGATTTGCTGCCGATTCGAGTATAAATCAAAGTAATGTGAAGATAATTATTCAACTTATTTTGTTTAATTTGCCAATTTATGTTTATTTAGATAAACACGTTTAACGAACTCCATGGAGCTCAGTAGATATTGATGTCTATTAACAAGTTATCCTGCAATTACTTCTCTAGATATTTACAGACATTTTGAATTATTTTCCCTTCATCTACGTTATTCTATGATATGTTTTAAACCAAGTGGCAATAACTAAGAGCAAAATATAAAAACTTGATAATGACATTTGTGTATAATTCCAGTATCAACATGTCTAATCCTGAAAATCACTATTTTAAAACTTTTGGATGTCTTTTCATCAAACAAACCGAAAAATGTAATATGTTCATTAATTGGATAATATTTTGATTTATTCCAACAGAATTCCAAGTATATTTCCAGCTACAAAACGAACTTGAATTACGAAATTACCCCACATATATTTCGAAAAAAATGCCCATTTGTAATTCTATCATTTTCTATTTAAAAAATGAATGAAAGAACAAAAAATAAAAATAAATATCGTAAATTTAACAATGAGAGGAATTATAAATGCTTTTTGAACTTGTGAATGATAAAGCTCTTTACGTAATAAGTGCCGAATTTGTTGCTGTTCTAAAAGTAATGTACTATGAGGACTGTCTGTCAATACCCGCTTCTCTTCTTAAGGTCAAATTTTCAAAGTCACGTGATGTAATATATCAAGGTCATGTGATGTAATCGCCTATTTTGATTTTTAAATGGTTGGATTAGATTGATTTTGTATGAAAAAGCTGAATTTGGGCTCAAAAATCAGGACCCTTTTTATGAAACGAAACATACCAATATGATTCACAATTGATAAGGTGAAGATAAAAAGCAAATTTAATGAAATTGGAAAAGCTTTAGCAAGACAAAAGTCCAAAGTAGCATATAAAATATTTTAAAAGAAGGTATTCAACTTAATGAAGTGAGTTGCATGATTAGATATAAAATTGCAAAATTTAACAATTCATTTTCCAATGGGGAGCTTGTTAAAGAATGTCTTGTTGAGAACTCGGTATCAATTTGAAAATTATGTCTCGTAGTAAAGTTGTAAGGAGAATCAAAAAATTTGTAAAGAAATTTGAGTACCAACTGGTGAATGAAGTTGATATTTATTTCTCATTGGCCTTCGATTAAAGTTGTGATAATAGAAACATTGCACAGCTTTTGATTTTTATTAGATAGCAGAATTAGCAGGGCTGCAAGCTATGAAATTAACAGGAGAAGATTTGGTGATAAAGGAAATCGTGAACATTACTACTCATGGGTGTTCGAGTTTAGTGGATAAAAATATAGGTTTATTACAACTAATAATAAAGCGTATGGAGTAAATCCAAACCCGTTAACTTTCCCTTGATATTTCTCACCAGCAACCTCTTTGTAAAGAAAATCCTGCAAATGGATCCCGTTATTAAGTCAGTCGAATAAATAGTAGACTTTATTAGATCGAGAGGATTGAATCAGAGTTTATAAATTTTTTGAAGAACTTGATTTGGAGCATAATGATGTGAAAGTTTCATACTAAAATCAGAAGGCTTAGTTTAAATAGGGTTTTAAAAAGAGCTTGTGTTTTTTTAAATAAAACAAAGAATGAATTATTTATATTTAGACTTCACTTAATGTCAATGTCATACATCGGAGCCTAACTTGTTGCAAAAGGAAATTTTGAACACTAAATACACTAGGTGTTAATAGTATTCATGGCCCAATTATTATGTTTTGATCAGCAGATTATTAACAAACTTCGCTAACTCCAGCCGAAAAACAAATACATTTCTCTCACTAGTTATGCACTTTATCATATTATGTATAACCTCTTTTGAAAAGAAATTTTATACTAATTAAAGTTTCAAAAAACTTACGTGTAAAGTGCTATTTATTGGTCATAATCAAAAATATTTAGGTCAAAACATTTTTTTTGAAAAAACTTTCACGAATTTATTTAGCACTCCTGACTGAACACTAAACTCCAAAAATGGCTCAATAGGTCAAAATGTTTACTTGGCCTTTGGATAAACACTGCTATATGGCTAGTAAAACATTAAGAATCGATAGCATAAACAGAAGACAACATGACAATTAAGAAAATATTTTTAAGTTATATTCAAGAATTAATATTTAAATTAAAATTCAGTGGAGTAAAAAATACAAAAAATTACATATTTACTTTATTATCATTGTTATCTTTTTTGATTAAACTTTCTGTGCTTCTCAAAGGTCTGAGAAGAAAAGTAGAATTTGTTGTTGACTCATTTTCATTATTTGAATATTGTTCATTTTGTAATATTAACTTTCGTCTTTTACTAGCAGCTTCAAATAATTTTTGTAATTCCTGATCTTTTTTTACTAGCCTTAGATGCCTCTCGAAAAATTGCGTCATCTAACGAAATGCCATTGAGAAACATGAAGAGTCTGAAGTAAATAAATTTTGAATAATTAAGAGTATTTGTAACACAATAACATTAAATATATTTTGTTAAAAGTAATTATTATCCATAAAATTTAACAACAATAAATTATTATTGTATATTGAGATTTTAAAATTTTAAATTAATAACAAGTGTTTTAGTAAAACAATTATGATATTTTGTCAATAATATACTTTGTTTGTAAAATATTTTGATTGTACTAAATACTAATTAACTGTTTAATTTGTTTTGCAGAAAATGAGTGAAATTTTAATCTTTTGTGTCAGTTTTAATGAAAAATCATTTGAGAAATTTTATAAAACTTCGATTTACGTTTAATAAAATTAGTAAGCCTGTACTTTTAAACTTTTTAGTGATGGGTACTTGATGGGCGGAATATTATCGATACACATACTATAAAAGTTTTACCATCAGGTAACCAAATAAGAAAAATGTTGGATCAAAACAAAGAACCCTGAAAATGTGTTTAAGTTTATTAGTAACAAGCACCAAGACGAATTAACTAGAATAACGGTTATCAACTAAAGCAAATAAAATTTGAGATAAACAAGAGAAAATATAAAATAAAACAAAAAGAAAAATAAAAGCAATTACAAAGTGTATCAAGTGCTGGGTACATGATGGTAAAAAGGAAATATGATTTGAGGCCACTTTCAATTGGGTTTCCCTCAGAAACATGCATAAGAGATATTACCATATGACATCTGTTCAAAAATGACGTAGAGCTGTATTTCAATGGATGCTTTTTAGTAAAAGGTGAGCCATATTGCCATTATTACTAATACCTTTGCAAATCTTGGGGTTCAAGAACTAACATATAAGATATTCACGCTCATTTTATTTTAGGTCGTTGCAGATTCTACATCATACTTTGCTCTTAAATCTTCATTTACGTCATAGTAATATAAAATATCCATCAAATAACATATTTTTTAATAGTTTTAATCAAAACAACCGATCAAAAATTCCCTATTTGATACCCATCTGTATAAAAACCTCAAAATTTTGAATTAAAAATTATCAATTAAAACACGAAATTTTGTTGTATTTGAAACAGAATTTCGTATTTCTGCACACCAACTCGTGGTGAGATATTTTTGATTTTCTATATGATTCCAATGATTTTAATTTTAGATTTTCTTTCAAAAATTTCAATTTTTCTTAAGGATTTTTACCGTAAACTCGCTTCAACCGAAGTCAAAAGGTCGAAACGATGTGAGTTTTTTATTTTTAGTCAAAAATGTATTTTTAACTACATGATCTTTTAAACTTATTAAAATTTTATGTTAATATTCACATTAAAACTCTCTTAAATAAAAATAAATTTTAGAGAAAATAATGATTTCATTTCTCATTTATTTCATTCATTTTTATACAACCCAAAATTTTGATGAGTTGAAGTTTTTTCTAAAGGTTCTGGTTCTCTAATTTCTTAAGCTGGTGACCGCGGTTTTGAAGGAATGTCGAATAAAGAGGGATAAAAATTAATAGACAACAATTATTCGATTCATAAAACCCTAAAGGTTCAATTTGGATCTAAATAAATAAAACTATTAGTTTGAATTGCTAATATGGTCATTTTTGACACTTGAATAAATTTTTCAAAATAATTTTCCATGTTCGCTACTAAAAATTGATAGTTACTTTGGCCAAAGAAGTGGTGGTATTCACTAATTGGTGCATCCGATGCTTGACAAAATAAATAATAACATTCCTAGTAATAATTTAAATTTATATATTCATATTAATAATAAAATAAAAATGATTATTGGAACTCAAATATACTAAAATAAGCATGATAATCAAAATTTACTTCACTTATAACTTTCTTCTACTTTTTCTTTTCTATTTCATCATTAGATTAGATTTTATTTTATTTTGTATATATGAAAAAAATTCTATTTTTCTTTTTATACTGTTGGGCTAAATTTTAATTAGTTAATCAATTTTTAAAAAGGCTTCAAAATGCATAGCATGAAAACTGCACCAAGATCATTTAAAATTCATTATATCACACCAATTAAAACAAAATAACACAAAACAAGACACTAGAAGAATAAATAACACACGTTCAAATAAAATATAAAACTCAAGGAAAATACAAAAAAAATTAAAATTAAATAAAATTAATAAAGCACTATAGTTTATAATTATCACCATCTTAAATTGGAAATTCATCATGGTAAAATAAAGAAAAGAGTTTAAATTATGGTTGTATTAATAAACGAAAGACGATAATTTTGCAAAACAAAATGATCATAAAATAAAAGAGCTTAAATAATTGTTGAATTAACAAACGAAAGACAATGATTCTTCAAAAAATGTATATTCTAGATCTCAAAAATCTTCTTGACTCAAGTCTGATCCAACACTAATTTCTTTCTTTTTCGATTTCCACAACTTCTTCTCAATAAATTCTTATGCTTCTGCTTGCTCGAATTTGATCTTAAAAATTGTGTCCGAGTTGTTGATTTAAGATTCTTTTATATAGGAATCTATCCTCAATAACTAATTAATTTTGATTGAACTCCCGGGGAACTAGTGAAATTATTTTCTTTTATCTTTTGATCGCTTCGGTAGTTCCCCGGGAGAAAACTTCGGAGCAAATGACATTAAGGAATAATTATTTCCCTTAGATAATTAAATTTATTAATATCGGATAATTTCTCCCTAATTTAATTTATTTGTTTTCGTTATTTTAATTAATTAATTAATTTGTATTTTCTTAATAACTTTTTCTAGAGGCCCAAATTTATTTTATATTATTATTTTCGTACTCATCTCGTCAATTGACATTGGCACATACCCATTTCCCCCGGAAAAAATTGATTTGAATTTTTTGATTATTTTTAATCATTTTATTTTATTTATTTTATTTTGTTAGGCTGTAATCGACGGTTAAAACATAAGTAAAGTTAATTTAAAAATGGTTTGTATTGTGAAAATGGATTTTAAAAACATACACAAGCACCACAAGCAGATAAAAAACATTGATTAAATCAAATTAAAACATAACAAAAATGAATTAAAACAAATATTAATAAATTTCTTAAAGAGCCTACAGCCGCAGACAGAAACACAATGTAACACATAAAATCACCAAAACCTTCAAAATAAGGTTTAGAAAATACACTTTTTACAAAATTTAAAAAACTTGTAAACTTTTTACCAACTTATTCGCGAATCGTAAGTGATGTTATGCTTTATTGTTAATATATTTTTGTAATTTCTATGTTTTCATAAAGTTTTTTATTTTATTCATATATGGCCGTGACACATTTTAAGTGCTCGTGACAGGTCCCTCTAACTTATATTATAAATATAATATCATGTTATGTCAGAGAGAAATGCAGAATCGATATTCGATTCCCTCAGTTAAATTTGAGGGATGTCGTACGTATCGGTTTATCGTTTTCACTCCTCGATGTCTGCTGGGGCAGATCAGGCCATGTTGCACTGATCTCGAAAGTAGGATGTCGTTGTATGTCACCGAGGTGTCCATGAACAGTAGAGGGGACGGTAAGAAGGTAAACTAACGGGAAGATCGCTGACTTTAGGGTTTCTTATTTAATAAATATGTAAGTAGGGAAATGATTTTTCAAAACCTGTCAGAATCTATATTTATTAAGATGGTTGACTAGGGTTAGGTTCAGATAAAAATGAGGAAAGATTTTTTTTCTCAGCTGTCGAATGTGAAAGAAGAAAACTAAAGTGATTGCAGATGAACAACATTTAGAAATTTTCACGAATAATAACCAGCTTTATTTTCTTTTAAATTAAAAATAATAGTAGTTTAAAAAAATTTGTTCAATAAGTAAGCAGCCACCTATTTTAATATTGTCGCAGTAAACTAAAATGCGTTATCATTTTTCAACCGAGACTAGTAAAGAAGTGTAGCACTTGTGAAGAATAATTGGTAAATCCTAACCACTTCTAAAATCATATAAATTATACCAAACAATATAACAGATTTTTCGAAAAAATCACCAATAATTCAATTACACAATGCGATAATTACTGGACACTGCAATTAAAACAATTTATAGTCAGAGAATTAGCCTAGAGATGGCTTACATAGACCACAATAACTATTCATACTAGAAAAGCTCTAGAAACTCTAGTAGGAATTGGTAAACAGGTGAGCGACAAGACTAGAAAATGTCTGGCATTTAAAATACATATACCATCGAAGTTCAGATAAATTCCGCTATAATGCAAGGTGAAAAATAAATCAACTTATTGGAATTTATTTTTTGAGAAAATTTAATGGATTTCAGCCATTTCTGAAATGACTGCAAAGTAATTTATTTTTTAAAGTTATAAGCTTAAAGTTATAAAGTTTTAAGAGTTGAATTATGATTTTACAAGGAAATTAAATCATTATTCAAACTAATAATTATAACTTTTTATCTACAAGCTCATGTATATTATTATTAATAATGATTATGAATATTCAAGAAATGATTTATTTTATGATAACTTATTTTTCGGAAATTATTCAAAAAAAGGGAGTTAAATTATTTTTGAAGTTATAAAATTGTTAATTGAATTAAATAATTATATTTTTTATACATCTTTTGAAAAGAATCTTCGAATATGTACACAAAATAATTTGGTTTATGATTATTTTTTAAAACTTACAAATATAATTTACAATTTATGCTTTTTTTCGGATTTCAGGTTTTGTTTTTTAGACAGAAATGTCTGAAAAATTAAATTAATTTTAGTTTTAAGAGTAAATCTTATGAAGATACATCCTCATTTACTCGACATTTCCTAGAAAAATCCTCAAAATTTAAATTAAAAATTTTTTCCTCCATTTTTTTTATAAAAAATATCTCAAAAATGTCTATAAATTAATTTATTATAGGGGTTTTTTCAACTTCTGATGGCTACATGTTAAAAGTTTACATGCATTTTTTATTATATGTTGTGTTAATGTGCATTATTTTATTTCTCTATCAGTTTTTGATTTTCTATAGTATAGGGTTTGTCTCAGTGACTATTTTACAAACAACCTCAAGGTGAGTTGGTGTGTTACATGCTATAAATTTATTGATTTTCTTTTTATTTGTCTCAGTGTGGTTTGGTGTATTAACAAAATTGACAAATTCTGATTCGGCCATTAAATTGACCACCAGCATGTTGCTGTTTCGCTGAAACCAAATTTTTGTCGAATAACCAACATACATGCACTGGACAATATGGTTGATAATGGCTAAATATAAACTGACAACTTGAAAAAAACTGAATCGGAAATGCGAAACTCGTTTGCCCTATTTCTGCACTACTTGTTTAATTGACAACATTTGAAATTTTGAAATATTCGCATATTGACTACTTCACATTGTTGAATTTTACAAATTTGTAATTTTGTAAATTTTCAGTCGGGTGGTCATTGAGTTGAAAATGCTTAATTGTGCACTACTGGAAATTTGGTTAAAAAATAATATTTAAAATTTTAAATTTTAAAATTATATAATTTTTTTTCAAAATTAGGAGTACTCTGAAAAAATGTCAAATTTTTCTTCGGACGAATCTTCTTCTTCAAGCGAAAATATTCCAATTCATGAAGAAAACAAATGTTATGAATGTGACAAAACATTTAAAAATATTCAAGGTCTCAAGTCTCATAATAGAAGTCGATTACATTTAATAAAGGTGAATAGGTTAAACAATATAAATTAAAAGAATGTAAAAAATGTGGTAGTAGATTTTTAAATTCTGGTTTTAAAGCTCATTATAGAGCATGTAAAGGTTTGGGTAGAAAAGAACTAGAAAGATTTTTAGTTAATAATAAAGAATTTGAAGAACTAGAAAAGAAACACCAAGAACTATTCGAAAAAGAAATAAAAAAGCATGGAATTTCTGCAATTCGTTCAACTGTAAAAATTGGAACACCTCGAGATTCAGAAGGTGGAGTTAAAGAATATATTTTATTCAACAAGGATAAAATTCTTTAAGAAATAAATACTGCAATGACAAAATTTAAACATGTAAAATTTCTCGTTGATTTATATGTTTCATACAATAGACTTCAAATTCACGACAATTCTTTAACCATTGCAGCAATGTCACCATTTTTCCATTAATTCAACAAACCTCGAGATGACACAATAAACAAAATTTACAAAAGTTTAGAAAAAGAAATTGTAACAAAGTCATGTTATATTTCTTGAAGTGACATGAATTTATTTTCATTTGATTTTATTGAAATTCATTTCTGGAAAACAATTCCATACCAACCTAAAGTTTATATTCCAACACCTGAAATTCTCAAAAGTAAATATATTTTAAATGTTGAAAATAGTGACAATAAATGTTTTCAACTGGCAATTCTTTCAGCTTTTCATCCTAAAAAAATTCATCCAGAACAAGTTTCAAAATATAGAAAATATGAAAATGATTACATTTGGAATGTCAGTGAGAAAATGAAGAATGTTTAGAAATTACAGATTATTTTCTAGATCGTCATGTTGGCAAATTTGAAAAATTAAAAAATTTAAGAATAAATATTTACCATCAACCAAATCCAGATTCCAGAAATATTTTTCAATTATACATTTCTGAACAAACCAATTCTGAAATTATTAGTCTTTTAATAATTAAAGGTAAAACTTTTGAAAGACAAGATATTTATCATTATGTCTGGATTAAAGATTTTCAAAGATTTATAAAAAGTCAATTTTCAAAATCTCACAATAAAGATGTACATGTTTGTGAAAGATGTTTCAACATTTAAACAACACCAAACATGAAAAATAAACATGCAAGACTTTGTATTGAAAATAAACCAGCAAAGATTAAAATGCCAAATGTTAAAAATAGCAAAATATTCTTTTTTCAATGGTCAAAATTATTAAAACCATTGGCAATAATTTATGGAGATTTTAAATCGATAAATGACCCGATGAATGTTGTTGAACAAACAGAGGAAAAATTAAAACGAGAAAACTATGAAAATTATAATTATGTTTTTAATGAATTTGAAACTGAAAAAGACAAGAAAAAGAATTTCATGATAAATTTTTCACACACAATAAATTTAACACATCAAATTCTATCAGCTTATAGACTTTACGTGAAAAGCAATTATCTTGAAATAATTGAATAGAGAGAATATTCATTTCGAGGTAAAAATGTTTTAAAGGATTTTAAAAAACAATTAATAATCTTGAACGTGAATTCCATGAAATTTTAAAAAATACCGATTTTGAATTAGACATGTCAGAAAAACAAGAATTTGAATTTCAACAAGCTGATAAATGTTGGTTGTGCAATAATGAATTTTTGGAAACTGTTGAATAGAATTCAGAAACTGTTGAACAGAGTTCAGAAAGTTCAACAAATAAAGATTTAAATACAAAAATTCGAGATCATGATCATTTCATCGAGTACAATAATTATCGTGGTGCAGCTCATAAATCTTGCAATCTTAATTGTAAAAAACAAAAAAGAAATTCCAATTGTATTTCATAATCTTATTGGTTATGACATTCACATGTTTATAAAATCATTAGCTGGAAAAGCAAAGAATAAATTTGAAATAATTGGGAAAACAAATGAAAATTATATAAGTTTAAATTATGGATGTTTTAAATTTATAGACTCGTTAAGATTTTTCAGTACAAGTTTAGACCAAGTTGGAAAATCTTTAGCTGCTGATGATTTTAAAATAAAAAATAAATTTTTAATTGAAAGTAAAATAGAACCAGAATATTATTTGACATGTCGACAAAAACGAATTTACCCATATGATTATGTGGATTCATTTGAAAAATATGAAGAAACAAATCTTCCTGAAATTGAAAAATTCCATTCAATTGTTTCTAAGATGTAAAGTTTTTCGTTTGTTTCCAATTATAGCTCTAATAAATGTTCCTTTTGAACCCATTATTCTAATTTTATTAATTTCAATATTTTGACCATTATAAACAAACATAACAAAGAAATCATCATGGCGGAATAAATTAAAAGTATGATCCTTATCACCAAAAAGCGTAGTTGGATTATTTTTTTTATAAAAGAAATCATGGATAATTGTTCTTCAATAGCATAATAATCAAACGCTTTGTTATTATATTTTATATTCTTGAGATTTGATATTTGTATATTTTTAGCAACATCTTTTTTGAATGTTTCGAAATCATTCAAGAGTTGTGAAGATTCAATTTTATAATGACATATTTCATTCTTGAGAGTATCAATTACCTTCATTCGGTTATTTATCTTGAATGATTGGTTACTCATTTCACTTAATTCAAAATTTATTCTACTAATATTTGTATTTATTTCATTTATTTGTTTATTATATTCCATCTCTAAAATTGTAATATATCTTTTAACTGAATCTTCAATAAATATTTTATTAACAGCATTTTTTGAAGTTGGAAAATTTGAAATTGAATTATTATTCATGTTTAATTCTCCTTTCATCCTATCACCATTTTCATTTACAAATTTACTTTCAACTTGTTCCAAAATTGCGTTAGTATTTAATTCCAGTGTTCCACAAGCAATATTTTCAGGAATTACAATACTCATTTTTAAATTTTATTTTATTATAAAAGATCTAGAATAATTTCTTTGAAAGACAGTCGGTTGCGCTCTAAAGATAATAAAATAAAAATACATAATTGTCCACACATTTTTGTATTCTATTTTTGAACTTGCAAAGTATTATAAATATAACCATCAGTTAGATATAATTTCATTTCTTGGATTGGAATAATTCCATATGAATCAAAATAAATTTTATATTTTTAGAACAAAGAACCCAATGAGATCCAGGTTCTTTTGTTGTTTGAAGATTAAAAATAATATTATGAGTATTTAAAAAATTTTTAATTTCATCTCTCATAATTATTTTACATTTAAGATTTAAATCTTTTAAAATATCACGCAGATAAAAATTAGTTGTAGTATCTCGACCATATTTATTTAGAAATTTATTCATTTTAACACATGTCATTTTTAAAGAATTAAAGATTGCGCTTAAACCTGACGGAGATGTAAACAAAAAGAAATATTTTCATTATTAAAATTAATTAAATTATCATTTTGATCTACAATTTTAACATTTATACTTGAAATAGTTTTTCTAATCAACTGAAAATATCTTGGTGTTGATATTTGTTGTACAATTCTATATCCACGAAGAACAGTTCCATATGGAAAACTATATATACAATTTTTCTTATTCCATTGTGATATGTTCCTTCAATCAAATCACATAATAAACTTATAGAGGTTATGTTTGAAATATCTACAATCTTTTCAGCAATAAATAATTCATCCGTTGTATTATTTTCATAAATTTTACCAGTGAATCCTAAAAAATTACCGAAGGTTTTATCTAGAAATGAAACACTGTATCCTTTTTTAATTAACATGCTTATTTTTGCTGTTGAAATATTTAATGAAAAATTAACAATATTTTCTTCACCATATCTCTTTTTAATAAATTCAATTATTGATTTAAATAAAACATCTAATTCATATGCTCCAGGTGGAATTGTTATCAAACCATATCCATTAACAACACCAATAGGATTTGGTTTTCTAATACCAAATACATTATTATCTTTTGTAATATTAAGAATTGTATTAAATGTTGTAAACCATGATATTCCAATTTCATAATTATAATCTTGATTTAATTCTAAAGGAATTGGAAAATTAGCAGAAAATTCTGATTCTTTAGAATCAAAACTTAAATCTGTTGAATATTTTGTAGATAAAAGATTAATCATTTTTTCTAAACTTTTCTTCATTTTAGAAAAAAAATTTAGGTTGAAATTCTTGAATTAATTTGGTGGAACAATTACAAAACTTGAACCTTCTTTTTCATCAACACTTGATTTTTGAAAAGCTTTTTTATATAAATTTATTATTTCTTCATACTCAGGAGTTCCAGGAATCGAAAATATTGTTTTTGGTTTTGATAATTCCAGAAATTCTTTACGAGTATATACTAAATCAGCATCATTTTATATCCATTGAACTTTTTCGTTTGATATCTCTTGAACTTTTTTGTTTGATACCGGTTGGTCTTCAGAAATTTAAAATTTGATTTCAATTTATCCATAACTATTTTAAACATGATAATTTATATTATTTTATATTTATATTATATTTTTCATCTTTCCACTACCTATTTCAATATTTAATTCTTTTTCAACCAAAACACAACAAAAGCATTTTCCTTCAAAACCATCATCTTTTTCCATTTCTATTGTTACAGTTACTCCATTAATTGCTAGTTTATCATATAGAATATAAATTTTTAAAATCTGAAAACTTTAACTGTGGTTCAACTAAAAATTCATGACACATTAAAATATAACTTTTATATATCATTGATTGATAATTTTTGGCTTTATCAAATGCTATTGGTTTTTCAGGATAATAACTTGAATTTAATTGAACAGTTAAAGATTTTAATTGTTTATCATTACCGCTTGGTTGAATAAATTTTGAATTATTAGTTGCATAATTAATTGTTTAATCTTTAACTCCAATCAAAATAAATCTCGGTCGATTATTTAACATTGTTGGTTTCCATGAAAATGCACTTCCTTCTAAAATATCTACACAACCTGGTATTCTTTGAAGAAAATTTACATTGATTGGTTTTGAAATTATGTTTAATCCTTCAAGAATCTGAGTTTCTAAATATGGGTTACAAGTTATAGATGGAACCATCAACGTCATTCTTTCAAATTTTATTTTTGGTGCACCACCTTCTTTTAAAGCTTTTCCATAAAAACATTTTTTATAATCTTCATTCCATTCCATTTTGAATTCAAATGGTATAAATAAATTATTCTATTTAATTGTTGAAAGAATCCAAATATATTTTTTAAAGGATATATTTCATCAAATGTTTTGGTTGAATAAAAACTTTTTCTAATTTTATATCCTTTATTATTTTCATCACCAGTACCAGTATCTGGAATCCATCCACTTAGTTCACCATCTTGATTTTTAAAATTAGAACCAGTCATAACAAATTGTAATAATGAACTCATTTCACTTGGATATGTTATATTTTCAACTTCTGTTGATTCTAAAGTTATTGAAATTTGAATAAATAAATTTAGAAACCAATTATGTTCAAGAGTTATATCATCAGTTGGATCAACACCTGTAATTTCAAATTTATAATATATGAATGAATTGCAAATATCAAGTGGATTTGATGATTGTTGAATTTGAAACAATAAATTTCCAGGTGAATTTAAAGCTTCTGCAGATGAAGTTGATGGTAAAACTTCTAAATAATCTTTCTTTTTTACTAGATAAGAAAATTAATATTTTTATATAAATTGAAAATCAACATTCTATTTTATTATTAAAAAATTTAAGAATTTAAAAAATTTAGAATTTTAGAATTTAGAATTTGAAAATTTAAGATATTTTTTTTTATCAATCAATTTCTTGGATAATAATCTTGACAAGATTGCATTTGTTGGGGTTGTCGGTGAATTCAAATAGGATTTATTGTCAATCTGACTCCAAGCGTGCTTTTAAACAACAGTAATAAACTCCAAACGATATAAACTTTATTGATTAATACAATTTATCTCCACTTTAAAATGACACAACGAATTATCTATCAATCACAATTTGGTGCTTATTACGACCCTTCGGGAAGAATAGCACATTTTGGATCAACTGGATTTCACAATCACTTGACAACTGTGACGGGTTTCTGAGCTCGGTAACTCTGATTTAGTTGCTTTGCTTTGTCCTTGCTTAATTTCTGTTTCAAATTTCTTTGTTGTCTTTTTTTGTCTCATTTGTCCAATTTTTCTCTAATCTCTTTTTGTCTCCTTTGTCCAATTTCTCTCCATGATTCCAGTTGCGATTCCTTTTTATACTCCGTCACCCATTAACACTTATTGATGTCAAATAGAAATTCCAATATCTTTTACCGCTAATTCCATTTGGACCTCTATAATCACTGACAGCTGTCCAGATAAATAATTTTTAGAGACGCCTTTTCCCGGATTCCCAAACAATATTCCTTCCCTTATTTGCACTCGTTAATTATAAATGACCTTCTTTTATTCAATTGTCTGTTTTTATTTTTTCTCTCTTATTCCCTTCTCGTTATTCGACATTCCCATTTTATTAAGCTCCAGAACCAAATCTTAATCACTTATCCTTGTTTCACCCAATCATTTTACATGTTTATTAATTATTTTACTCTATTATTTAGGTATCCTCAACACATTTATATGATTTTCACAATTATTATTTCCTGCTTTTCTAGAAGCTAAATATTTTCTTAATTCATAAAATAATTCACAAGGATTATCAGATAAATAATAATACTTGGTGTTTTCTCCTTTAATTCCCTCTCCTGTTATTTCTGTTGATTCCTGGGTAGTTGCGATTTGATTAGTTTTTCTTTAGTTAATTTTTCATCACCAAATTCTTTAACTTTTTCAACTTTAACTTTTTTAACTTGTTCATCATATCCCGGTGGTTTTTGAACAAATGATTTTATTTTTTTATAATAATCATTTTTTGTAATAAAGTTAATATCTTTTGTTAAATTCTCATATGTTTCAATATCACTTATTGGAACATTTAATTCTTCTTTAGAATTAAATGCATTTACTTCAAATTGCTTTTTTCAATCCATTAGTAAAAAAATTTTTCTCATTATTATTTGATGTTATGTATATGTTATTCCCTTCCTTGGTAATATAAATTTTTTACCACCAATAGATAATATGGTTCCATCTTTTTCATGAAGGTATATATCTGTAAAAAGATGTGTGATTGTTTTGTTACCTTTTATGACATCATGATTTACATTCAATTCTAATTTTATTGAATGAATTTGTTTTATGATTTCTTGATTAATCTGTGTTGATTGATCTTTAGTTTCTATTTCCTGGAAAAGTTTTTCACTTCGAACAGGAATCAACTTGGGATCTTCATCCCATAAAAAATATTTTCGAGGTTCTTTAAAATTGTTTACTTCTCTAGATTTATTTTGATTTAAAATTATTTCATTTTTTGTTCATTTAATAGCATCAATTATTGGTTGTTCAATTTTTGTATCCATGAAATTAAAATTTTGATTATAAAGTCTTTTGGATATTAAATTATCATTCCAAATATTTTGTTGAATATTTAATAATTTACAATCTTGAATATATTTATCAAGATTAAAATCATTTACATTTCCAACAACTTTTATTCAAGAAAATTCAATAATCTTGATATTCCATAATTAAATAATTCAGAAATTCAATAATTCAGAAATTCAGAAATTATTTTTTCATATACTTGATTTTTTCTTTATCCAATGCAATATAATTATATTTTATAGATTTATGATTTTCAAAACTATTAAATTCTTCCTTGTCTAAAGTTTCACTAAACAAATCATTAAAAATACTATTTTTATTTCTTTTTCCTAATTTAAAAAATATGAAAAAATTAGAATTGCCACGAATACTTCTAGATGGTAAATCATAAAAATTTTGAGCTAAATAAATTACATTGCAATTATTAATAAGATTCCATAATTTCTTGATTTTTCATGTTGACACAATCATCAGAAATTATTACATTCTTCTTCGCTCGATTTAATTTTTCACATGGAATTATTTCATGATATTTATTACTCATTGAAACATTAATTTGATTACTGGATTTTAATTCAAAAGATTCCCCACATTTTGTTTCTTCATATAATTCTTCACATAAATCTCTAATGGATGTATCATCAGAAATTTTATCTTGATTTTCAAATAATCCCACAATATCTTGTTTTGTTAAACCAGAATTTAATCCATGAAAAATTATTTGCATTTCAGGTTGATCAATTGTTTTAGTAAAAATTTTTAAATTATCATAGTCTATAAGATTAGGAGTTAAAATCATTTTTAACAACAAAACTGTTTTTCCAGAACCAGAACTTCCAATTATCAAAATTCTAAAAGAATTTGGTAAAATAGGATTGTGATTGAATTTCATAATATTTTTATTCCAAGTTGGTGTAAACGAAGACATTTTTAATAGTAAAATTTTCACTTGCTTTTATTGACTTCCTTGATAAGGAACATCATTGAGTTCTTTTATAAGGAGAAAGAAAGATTCCATCACCATAAACCTCTATTTGAATATTTCCTTTATTTAATTTTTTCAAAACTTGTTTTAATTTTTTATTTTTAGAAGGACTCTTTTTATTAATAGATTTTATAAAATCACAAATTCCCGACCTTGATATGGATCTAAATAAATTCCACTTGCTGTTTTTGTATCTGTTGTTGGTTTTGTTATTTCAGATTTAATCTTCTCAATCTCTGCATCTAATTTTTTTGATTCTTTATAATTTTTAACAGCAGTTGTTATTCCTCCAGCTGCTGCTGTTATTCCTCCAAAAGTTAAAGGTAATAAAGCTGCCAAAGGTAAAATACCACCTGAATGTTCAACTTGTTTTATTTCTGCTATTTTCTTTTTACCAATGTATGATTTTTTGCCATGATATTCAATACTTGCTGGTTTATTTGTTTTTATTATTTTTCTTATTTTTTTCTAAATTATCAACAGTCTGTGTATCAATAATTTCATCAACCATTTTTAATAGAAATTATTAAAAATGTTATTCTGAAGTTCATTTTGATAAAATTTACCTAGTATTTCTTCACCAGTCAAATCTTTAATTCCATAAGTTATTGGTTTTGTATTATTAATTTCTGAAATGATAAAAATTTCTCTAGACCATTTATGTGTTGAACCCTTTTTCAAATTTATTTTTCCATTTGAATATTCGAACTCTATCACCAATATTAAATTTTTGTTTTTCTTGTAAATTACTATTCATATTATTATTTTCATGAATAATTTCTCTTATTAAATCTTGGTGAATTTCTCTCTATGAATTTTATTATTATTTTTATTAATTAATTCTGGTAATACATCTATCCAAATTCTATTTCCTTGTTCTGTAAATTTTTTAATGTCCTATTAAATCTTTCAATTATAGGATTATGCGAACCATAATTTGATCTATCATCAGGTGAATTAAAAGTTGAATAAATTTCAATATCATTTTCTTGTCTAAATTCTTCAAATATTTTATTATAAAACTCTTTACCGTTGCCAATATATAATTTTTTAGGAATTCTAGCTGGGGTTTCTTCAAATAAAAACTCAAATCCTTCTTTAATTGAATTTGCTGTTTTGTTTTTTAATGGTAAAACCCAAACATATCGAGTATACAAATCAATAATTGTTAGAATATATCTATAATTTTTATTATTTTTAGGATTTACGGTTTCAATTAAATCTGCCGAATAAATATCATCTTTATTGAAAACTTTTATTTTTAAATATTTTTTTGGCTTTCTATATTCTTTGTGTAGTTCATTCGCTAGAGTAGTATTTTGATTATCTGAGTTTGCTGATATTTCTCCGAAGACAGTCACTTGTGCTCCTCCAAATGCGATCTTTTTTTTCATTGCTATATTTCCTATTGCTCTTGAAAATCTTACAGAAAATGTTGGATTTTGAATATCATTTAAATCTTGAATCAAATCAATATATGCTTTTTGACGAGAACGAATATCTTCTTGACAATACACTATGTCAGGTTTTAAAGCCGCTGCATCAACTCTGTTAACTGGTTCTTCTCCAGGTTTAGGATTATCATTTTCATCAAGTCTTATTTCTAAACAAGTTTCTGGCGAAACATCTCTCAAGTTTCCAAGAGAGTCGGACTATATCTTAAGGAATCATTAAAGCTGATTAAACTTTTCATCCCAACCAACGTTTAGTCTCTGAACAATCTCCATATTCTAATCATAACGAACTTGGGAGACGTGCTGCGGATTGTCCACCTATTCTTTATCGTTTTTTACCATTGGGATCGGTCATTACCCGAGGTCCTTCATTAAGTTTCTCTAATGAAGTGGTAGGAAAAGATTTTAGGAGTTTCCCGCAATTTGAAGGTGTTGCATTTACTAAATTCATAAAATAATGAGATTTAGTTTCTTGTAATAAATATTCTTTTAAAATTATTTTATTCGAATTTGATAAATTCCTCTTTGCTCTTAAAGGTCTTTAATTTATCCAATTAAAACATCTTTTTATTTGTTCTTCATCTTCAAAATTAAAACTAGAAACTGGTAATGTATGATCTATATGCCAATAAGAACCTTGATTTTCCCAAGTTATTCCATCATAAAATTGAAATTCAATCCATTGATAAAAATCATTTATTGAGCATCCTAAATACTTCATTAATGTTCGACTTTCTTTGTTTTGTTTTAATGCTCTTCTAATACCCCTATATAAATGATGAGTTAATTTAAGTTTAGGATTTTCATTATATCGTTTTTTATACTGTTCATTAATTTTTTCCTTGTTATTTTGTGCATATTTTCGTTCACACTCTTTACACTCTGAATTATAAACATAATAATCCGTCTTTAATCTACTCCTAAATTCATTTATATGTTTTTCAATATTACACTTTGTACATACTTTTATTGGTAAAGTAGTTTTCAAATTTCTTATTCTTAATAAACATTTCTCTTTATATTTTTTTTCATTTAATTTTAGCATTCTTTACACATACCAAGAAAATAGGATTTTCCTTTTTTCTTAATAATTTTAAAAGAATCAATTGATTTTTCAATATTACATTACAAATTTTTAAATCCATTTTTAGTTTAATTATTTTATAATGAATTTAGCAAACACTAGCATGTTCTTTTTTAAAACACACTTGGGCCCCCGTCAACCCAAATAATTGTATTTTGGAGGATGATGTTCTTCTGCATATTTTGTCCATGGAAATTCTGGAAGTTTAGAACTTAATTGTTGTAAATCTCCCTTAGAAGTGTGAAGGTGTGAAGGTGTGAAGTGTGAGACATTTTTTGGTGAATTTTAGTTTTTTCATGTTTTGCTTTGTGAGCTTTTGAAAGATATTTATTACAAGAATTAAAATATTTTTCTCGAATTATTATATTTTTAAAATTAAAAAATTAGAAATTTGTGAATTTTTCAATTTGTGAATAAATATTTTATCAATGTGATGTGCGAATGTTTGAAAGTGAAAAATTTAAAAGTGAATATTTCAAAATTTAAATTTTGTCAATTAAACAACGATTGCAGAAATAGGGCAAACGAGTTTCACATTTCCAATTCAGTTTTTCTCAAGTTGTCAGTTTTCGAATTGGAAATTTGACAGTAGAAAATTCAAAAGTAGAAATTTCACAATTTGAAATTAAAGTTAAATCCAGGATACCCTGAAATTGGAAAATTAAAATTTTGTCAATTTTCAATTTGGAAGGTAAATCCATGGTACTCTGATTCAGGGTGGTCGGAGTCGTTTGCCCTATTTCTGCACTACTAAGCTCCGATATGAAAAATTTCAAAATCCCGAAGATTGCTAAACCCAACGAAATCAGTCCAGCACCGTTAACCTCAACCACGACATAGTCACCGCATCTTCTTTGCACGATCAAATCTCAGCAACTACGTGCCAAATATGAGCCTCTTTAGGGCATTTGGTTCGCTCCTGATAAGTTAACGACCTTCAGCTACAGATTCATTGCCTCTTCAGATGTCTCGACGATTTGATCGCTGAAAATCAAGCTCAGTGAGTTATAATCACCGATCACAGTGCAGTATTGATAGGCTCATTTACCGAAGACGAGTTGAAGTCTCAGTTACCGGGCAGACCTTTGAAAATGAAATTCAATCTGATCCCAGCACATTATGTGCCAAACAAAGAAATCACTCATCCTGGACAAAACGCCGAAGACAATCAAGAAACACCACCCCAGGGAGATCAGACGACGCCGTGAGGACATTTTTAATGAATTCGTGAAATTAATCCGAAAAATGTATACTAACGGTTACGTTACCTCGTTACCTTCTTGACTAGCCGAAAGTGCAACTTCCAAACTTCGAATTTGTATCCGTTGGGTCTAGGCCAATTGCATTTCTAACCCCCCCCCCCATCCTCATTGGGCAACTGTCAAGCGCTGGTACGTTCGTTTGGCTCGGAATGGTTCAATCCAAGTTGCTTTTATCTGTTGAATTTCGCGACTCATTTGGAGTAGTTGTGTATACACACATTCGGTATTTTTCGCCGCGCCTTGACCAACTCTTTTCCTAATACATGGAGGGTATCCAGATCTACAAGCAAGACATTATTTGAATCTTTTCCATGATTTACAGATGTTTAATATCATCAAAACAATGGTTCCGAAAAATCCCGAGTAATAACACTGTCAGTATTTATGTTTAATCTATTTGGGTTCGATAATTTTCAATTTTCTAACGTTATTATGGGATTCATCATTTTATATATTTTATTTTCTTCGTTGTTTTTACGATTTGGTTAATTTTAAGGGAAGGTTGACAACTCGATTTTGGAGTATATTTGACTTTCGGGTCTAATATGTCTAATTGTCTTTTATTTAATCGATTTTCTGGAAGATCCATAATGGATTATTAATTTCATTAAAATTCTACAAGAAGCCTTTTACACTAAATTTATTTATTCTATAACAAAACTATATACATTCCACTCCGATTCATGGGCGTCTATATCTTCTTTGGTTGTCATGGTATCGGAAATCCGAGTCTGCCCTTGGCCGTCAGCTCGAGTAGGCATGCTCCTCATTCCGATGTTGAGTGACAATGCGTGCCAGGGCTGGTGTCTGAATAAGGCGTCTTTGAACCACTACATCAATCGGTACCTCCATTTCCTCCAATGCTGAATCATTCAATTCGTGCGATATCCCATAACTGGGAGCATACTCATCGGAGCTGGGTATTCTACCCTACGCGATGTCCGCTTGATTCTGCCGAGGTGGCGTCGCACCATGATTAGCTATTATTCAATACCTTATTACAAGTTTTAGTCCATATTGATAAAAAACAAATAAATAGAGCCATTTAACGATGTATGCGATAAAAAATATTTAATCGAATATCAAAAGTTGATAACTAACTCTTAAATAACCAAAGACGTAGTATTTTCAAATTGAATACTAAAATTAATTAATTCTGAAGCAGAAGCAGTATAATAATAATATGAATAGTACGAGTGAGTGATTTTGTTAAGTCTACGGATGGGTGTGGATCGGTGCAGATCGGTAATTTGTGTGTGTGTGAACGGTTTAAGAACTGAAGGTTCTAGAAGTTGTGTTTGTCCACAACTACGTGACATAATAACAGTTAGATAATATGTGTGTTGGTCCACAACTATATGACATAATAACAGTTAGGCAATCGGTATGTAATAAGTGTGTCTCCGGGTAGTGACTGACCAGTGGGCACGTGACATAATCATGAGGTCTGTGGACAAAGGTTAATTACTAGGTAGCAACAGCGTGGGCAAAGGTCAGGTATTATGCAATAATTACGTAAGCCAATGGGGATTGCATCTGACGGGCTCACATCCTTCTACTTATGCTGCCCTTAGACACTCATCTGCTCTAATTTCAACGCTTCCACTTGCGATTTGTTCTAAATTGATTCGTAGTTAAGACAAAACATTCTATTATGTATGGTTCCATTGAGTGATGATTGGCAGGATTCTGTTAGTAATTTCGTTTCGAAATGTAAATTAATAGTTCCGAAGGTATTAAAATTGTTTTGACTACTTGGTTCATTTAAGATATCAGTTGTAATTGGATCTCTATGATCATACTGTCATGGGACTTAAGATCAATATTCGAAGAGGAAACAAAAATCATTAAATCATTTCATATTACATTACATTACATTACATATTACATGACAATTTCATCCTAAATGCTATATATCTTGTGCATATTCCTCCATAGTGTTTCGTTACTTCACGATGACATAGTACTCAGTGAAACTGGTTCCGTAAATATATGGGAATTTGAGTATCTTATTGGTCCTTCCAATTTTCTCGTTTGGATGTTCCTTGGGTTAATGTGATGATTTTAAACGATAACAAGATTCAAACATTTCCTCACCTATTGATCTCGAGTTATTCGTCACATTATTCGTCACATTATTCGGTCTCGCTCTATTTTTATCTCCACTGATTGTTGATCATACGAGACCACGATCCGTCAGTGAGGTCGCACATGATCCTTTAGTCGTTGTTTCTCCTTGATTAGTTTACATTGGTCTCGGCATAAAATACTAACTTCTCCACTACCCACCTTAGTATTTATAGCGTCAGTGAATAACTTAGACACGTACCATTGACTTTTTAGTAAATTAAAATCGATAGATTTCTCATTTTTTCTCACTATCTGATTTGACATTTCTTAAATCCTGAATTTTCTAGAAAATGGTCTACTTTCATTAATTTTGGTGAATCATCTTGGCACACTAGCTAATTACACCTGCTTTCTACAATTATGGTAAAGATGAAATGTGTCTCTACTAACACCTGATTCAGTTCATTAAAAACTGCTATAATCGAAGTTTCAATGAACATCAAACTACGATTATGATTAAGTTTATGAATTAGCCATTTTTAAAATTACTGACAGATAAATTTTTTAAAAAAGCATATTTTAAAGCTTGGATATTCTACGAGTGGCACTTGGTGTGCCATGATAACATGCATATCTCAGTCGATTAATCCGGTTCTCGCCATTCAAACTTCTTCTCTTGGATTTCTACTGAATTTAGTTAATTCGTTTGGATTATTTAGTGGAACATTCCACAGTTTGGAGATCATTATTATGGAAAATAGCAGTTGGTCTAGAGTTAGAAATCTCATGTGATGTCAACGTGATTTCTCTTTACTTATTATACTAAAGTCATAGAATTTTCGTTAATTAGCGTGGTTGTCTCCGTCATTATGAATAGATGATTCCATTTTCGAGCATCTCTTTTTACCAGGTTCTTGCCTTATTTTTCCTTCTATGGATTGTAGGAAGAATAATAGAATATGCACATTGATGGCCTTCCCCGGATCTCTGTAAGTTGGTTATTTGGTGATTTTCTCCCATTCATTTATGTTTCTAGGCTCGCCTCAATTTATCGACCAGATTATTATTCTAGCTGTACAATAAAAGATTTAGTATTTTAACGTGTTGGGGGCATGTATATTGCAATTTGTTTGAGATTTTTATATAACTATTACGCACTCTGGGTATTCAGTATCGATTAAGTGTCTCCAGAGAAATTTACTATTTAAATCCCAGTTGGTGCAGAAGCTGAACTGGAAAAAATCCTACTCCATTGAATCGAGTTATTTTATTATCTATGGCTTGATAATTATGTTAGACCAGTAGTTCCTAACCAGGGGTCTATGTACCCCTACGGGGTACATAGTGCACTTCTTTGGGGTATGAAGAGCGTTAGTAAAGAATGAAATGTTTTCCAATTAAGTGCTTGTATTAATAAAAACTAAATTACTGAACAAACTAAACGTCGAACATGACACACGGTTGGCCCTTTCGAACACTGTACCAAGAATACAACATTTGGTTGATGATAAGCAGCAACAATGTTCTCATTAAAGAATATTTTACCTTTTGTAATTAATTTTTTACTTATTAAATAAAATATGATTTCATTTAAATAAAATTATGCATATCGTATTTGTACTTAATAAATTACAGAAACAATGAGGGGTACGTAAAATTCTAGATTTTTACTAAAGGGTACGATTACTACAAAAAGTTGGGAACCATTGTGTTAGACCCTTGCTGGCTTTTCTACTGTCAATTTTAATGGATTTCGTTTAGATTTAATTAAACTATTCTATGATTGAATTTTGATTTGATTTTTAGTCGTTGTTTGACCCTAAGTGGCGATTTTGGTTATGATATATTTTCGACGTTCATGAGAATCTTTTACTTAAAGTTTCTTATGAATTTGGATTCTAAAGTGTACTATGTTACGAATAAATCGATTTAGATTGTTGATTTGAACCATTGTAGCCAATTTTTCGTTATTAATTTAAGTGTTATACCTATTTTACATTATCATCTCAGGGCTTATAATTCATTCTTTATTATCAATTGATCAGTTTAGTTAATGTTTATAGTTACTAAATCTTTCTTATTATTAGTTTAGATTATATTTTATGATCGTTGCAAAGATTTCGCTAGTTTTCCAAATCACCCCTTGGGTTATTTGATCCTAAGGTTGAATAAATATGTCGATATTAATATTTTATGAGTCTCCACTGTACTACTAGGTGTAAGAGATTTTGAGCCGATATGTCTATGATTTTAGGTTGATTTTTCGGGAGGTGGATGACGGAAGGTCAGCCAAAAGACTGCTTCTCTATCTTCCATCTACCCTTATATGCTTTCATAATTGACGTTATAATCCATCGTTACGCACGACTGGATCTTTACGGACACCAGATATTGGGGGATATACCTACACTTACACGTCTCGACTAATGTGCAGATTTTTATAACTTGTGGTGTGATTGGCTATGGGCCGGAAAACTTTCGACTTATTAACAAAACTTTATAGACTCCGATACATATAATTAACCATTACATCAGTCTTTATTATAGGATTCATCATTCGAAATTACCCTCACTTGGTAATCTAAATCCACAACGAAAAATGAAATTGAATCAAAATTCTCGTAAGTATTCTTTCTTAAACTAATATCCTCTCAGACCTAGTAATTTTTAAAGCAGACTGATTTTTGCTGACAAAAAACTGTTAAAGCTTTTTGTAAGGAAAAAGTGATCTCTCACTAAGTGATTATTTTCTGTGAAAATGAATCGTTATATATACCTATTTTGTGACCCTAACCTTGCGTGTTCTTTTAAAAACATTAAAATAAAATTTGACCTTGGCTTTAATTGTAATATCTAATTCTAATTTTATCATTTTCTTACATTAAATAAACAATATATTTTTGTTATTTTTTAATGGAATATTTCCTACTTAATTTATTCTATTTTCCTTCATTTTATTTGTTAATTGCTATTTTTATGAATTTTTAATTTTTTCGGTCAAATTTTTATGTTATCGTGTTATTTCTATGTTAATTTCATGCGGATCTTGGTGCATATTTGTTTATAATTGTATTTACTTTTATGTTCTTCGATTTTATATTTGATAATATTTTCCTCATATTTTTAGAGCGTTTACTTGATGTTAATAGGTCTGATTTTAAATTTGTGTTGCTGTGTTTGCATGTTATTTCCGATTCATTTAAACAAAATCATGTAATCTAGTAATGATAATGGTAATAATAATAATAATAATAATAATAATAATAATAATAATAATAATAATAATAATAATAATAATAATAAAAATTATAATAATAGTAATAGCAGTAAAAATTTATAAGAACAATACATATAATAGTAACGATGATAATACTAGTAACAATAATAGGGAACACAGTAGTTATAATAGTGTTGGACTCTGAGCCAAAATTAAAACAAAATTACAAAACCAATTTAAACAAAAAGATGAAAATTGTATAAGTTAAAACAAAATAATTAATGTCGTTTGGAAATTGTCAATATGGCTGCTGTAACATAAGCACGCACCGCAAGAAGAGACCAAAAATAAAAGAAAACATATTAATTAAAACAAATAAAAAATATAACAAAAATTAAATAAAATAAATAATTAATTAAAATCCGGAAAAAAGCCTACAGATGCAAAAAAAAACATAAAACCAAAACATAAAACCTCCAAAACCTTGCAAAAGAAGGTTTAGAAAATACATAGGCAGAAGCGGCGACTAAAAATTGAAATATCAAAGGGAAAAATGAGAAACAATCAAAGAGTATGGTTAAATAAAAAAATAATAATAAATGAAAATTTACGAAATATTGAGAAAATAATATCAAAAAATAGAAAAAAATATGGAGAAAAATAAAATATTTAAAATAAAATAAACCCAATAAAACCCCCCGAAAAATGGCCGAAAAAGGCTCAAAATTCTCTGATTTGTCGCACCCAGGCACAAAAACACTATATATACGGCAGTCATTTTCATAATTTCGAACAGACTAACAGATTTTTAGAAAGTCAGACAGTCAGACAAAATTTTTAGACAAAATTCTCAGAGACGATTGTGTAGAAAATTTTTATGCCAATTTATGCCAATTTTTCCAATTTGGTTGCATGACTGTGGATTTTAAGTATTGTTTTCTTGTATAAATATATATTTTGAAGTTAAAGTCTTGTTTATTTTGATTTTATTCTAGATGGTCGTGGAATCTTTTGGTGCCACTGACAAGTCCACTTAAAATCTTATTTAATAAATATGTATCGAAATAGCTATCGATTAGGCAGATCCCGGTCCGGCTGGTGGATTAAGTTCCCTAGTTGCGATTGTGTGTCGCGCCTTTTCGAAACCTCGGTCTGTCCGCGACGGGGTCTGGCAAAATGGCACAGGACCCTCCCCGCAGGGCATCGTTGAACGACTCGCAACGGCTGATGGAAACGTCGGTCGAGGCGAGCAGAAAATTTAAACTCACGGGAAGTGCGACTTTGGTTAAGGGGGAATAGAGTTTTGTATGGAAAATTTAAAACTTTGTCAGAAAATTAATCAGAAAATCAAGAAGGAAAGGATAGGATAGTGTAGGAATGTAAAGTTGAAAGTATTTTTCCAAAAGTTGAATGATATAATGTGGCAGAAGAGAGTAGGGTTTATTAAAGTGACCGCAGAGGTTGTAACTATTTAAAATCATGGTAAATGTACCGGAAGTTAAGGAACTGCTAATCAAAATTTTAAAATATTTAAAGATAAAGGGTAAACTAGGACGAAAATGTAGTCGATACCGTGATTAAACAAATGAAATAGGAAATTTACCAAAAGATAAGGGAGGAACGCTGCTAAAGTTTTTGAATGATACCTTTATAAATAACGGGTAAAGATGACAAATAAGTATGGAAATTGTAGGAATAGAAAGAGAAAGACGTAAGACCTTTTATCGGCAGTCAAGAACCCGAAAGTGAGAATATCATGAGGAGTAGTTCTAGAAATGGAGCTCACCTGCTCATGAATTTTCAACCTCTATGTACAGTACCAACATGGCAATCAACATGGGTACATAGGAGGGATAGAATAATAATCTTGATGGCGTTTAGGGGGTAGATGCACAAAACCTCTAGAAAAAATAAATAAAAATCCACCCTATTCGCCAACAATAGGGATAAGGTTAAGAATATACTGTTAAGATATATAACATAACGAAGGGTGTACAGGTCATAGTAAAATCAATAATATGCACAGCGACAAGGAGGACTATGGGAATAGACATGATGATAAATGATATAACAGTATAGATTAACATTTGAAGGAGGTAGGAAAATAACGGGACTTTAACATCAAAATCGAACACAGGCTTTCTATCGGCCGCTCGTTGGACCCATGGATCGTTCGGTCAATTATAGCATTTGCAATAGCGCTCACTTTTTGTGGATGATCCACCCACTCGAGCACAGTTTCAACGTCGCTAAGCAACGGATGCTGAGTGGTAAGCGAAAAATATTTGTATGGGACTGTCTGGGTAACAACCATATAGTCGCAAAATTTTCAACACCCAGAAACCTACCAAAACTAAATTGATTAAAATTTGGTCTTTGTCCTTTAATGTAATATCATTACTATCATTATACATAATTTTAAGTTCACTTGATCCATGCAATTTTACCGAGTGATTTAAACAATTTCTTATGTCTTTTGTTTTTGCCCAAACTCTATTTAATATTTAGTTTTACCGCAATTTTTGTACTTTTCATTTTCGCACTGATTAAATAATATTTTTTTTAGTTTTTACCCAACACGATTAAATATTTGAACTGTTTTAAGATTTGGACCCATGATATGAGAAAGAAAAGCAAAGGCTTAGAACTGGCAGCTTGCTTAACCAAAATACATCTGAGCCAGAATGGATTCGGTGACGACCCTGACTTTTGTTGGACTATCAAGCCCTGTCGCATTACCAACGATGAGAGATGGGCGAATTGATGATACTGTATGTTTGTGTTAATAAAGTAAATATTGCGATAGAAAATACCAAGGTTATCCACAACTAATTTCGGATTAATTTTTATGGATTCATTGTATATTTTTATTTTTTAAATTAAATTTTGTTTTTATAACAAACGCACATTTTGACATTTATCTGTTTTTTAAAATAATTTTCTAATGTAGTTCCGAAATTCATTCTGTTTGAGCACGCGTGATCTAATTAATTAAATTTATTTTGTTTTACCATATAAACTTTAATAATCAGATTAATTTTAATTTTAAATTACTACGTTGCAAATTTCTTAATGGTTGATTTTATTCGAAATAATAAAAAAGATTGTTTATCAAATTTAGAAAATTATGCAGATATAGTAAATTTATTTATTTTCAATTTCAATTTTCAGTTGTATGCTAGGTAATTAGAAAGACTCGTCGATTCTTGCCTCATATTGCTCGAGTTTGTTTAGTGTCAACATTTATTGAGGATGGTTATCGATTAATCACACAATGGAGTGATCAAATAGATTTTATTTCTAGTTTATGGAAAATGAATTCTTTTATTATTGGATTTTTTTTACTAATAAATATTATTTGTCAATTAATGGGAAGTGCGTTAATTATTTGCAGATATCGAGTTAATTCTGGCTGCGCGATCTTAATGTTTGATGTAATATTGCAGGTAACAATTTTTACGACTCAATAGAAAATTACATAATTATCTATGAAAATTTTTATTCAGTGTGTTAATTAAATTATTTATGTAATCATTTATTTCGCATTTTATATTATTTTTAATAGTACAATTGAATTTTACAACTTTTTTTAACCAAGTTGTTTCTCTTTCAAATCTTTTAAAATAATTAAAGAATACCAATTAAATAATTTTATGTTTAAATATTTAAGATTATTTGTTAAAAATAAAACTAACTTATTCAAATTGATGGTGCTAATGGAACATGGTAGCCATTAAATTTTTTGGTCCTATTGAGTTTATTATACACTATATATTGCGAATTAGTTCATGTTCAGCGTGGTTTTTGACTCGAACGCTAAATATATAATGCATTTAATTAAGCATTAATCTTGGTTCTCACTCGTTATTGGATATAATTTGAATTTATAACTAAATAAAATCATTGCTTATGTTTTGTACAAACATATTTTATTTGTAGTGTAAGAAATTCCTATATTTCAAGATTGGAATCTCTTAAACTATCAATTTACAATATTGTGTCCTTTCATCGAGTTCAAATTAATGTTATTTTCATTATATCTTTGGTTTATAGATATTTTTACATTTTATTCGAAAACCAAATATAAAGATTGTTCTTTATATTTTTCTAATCAATAATTTGTTTATGGCTCTACTTGAACGGAATATTCCTTGTTTCAAGCTTGTTGAAACATTAAAATTATCTTTATCTTATTTGTTGATTGGTGGAATATGAGTGTCGAGATTCATTTGAATTTGTTGATTTTATAACAAAACAAGCTATTGATTTTTCTGATTATTTCGATGCAACTAATCTGTTTACAAATGTTCAATTTAATCAGACTATGAATCTTTGTTGTAAATTGTGTGAAGAGAATCAAACATTAAATGTAGTTGCATTTCGTGAATTGTTGAGATTTGCCACTTCTAATACTGCATAGCTTTTCATTGATAATTGGTATTAGCAAGTTGATAATTTTAAATATCATACATGTAAAAATTATATATTTATAAAAATATATTTATTATATATTATTATTATTGTAATTATTATTATTATTATTACTACTACTATTATTATTAATAATTTTAATATTTAATGAATATTTTCACCCAATAATGAACATTTATTACATTTTAATTGGAAATTTGAGATTATTTAACTCACGTATTGTATATTTATGGCTATTAGGCATTAATCGACTTTGTATTTGCTTTCGATCTGTTCTCACATTTCTGCGTAAATATAAATATAAATTTATCTGAGCTTGCATTTATTTATCTATTTATAAAAATCCGATTTATTCTAAGACACATTTATTGAGAATAATGATAATTTTAAATATTTTACACGTACCGATGAAAAAAACTTGTAAAAATTTGATATTTATAAAAATATATTTATCTGATGTGTAAATGCATTTATTGCTGTTTTCTTCTAGACAATCGGTTACGGAATTACTAACAAAGTGTTTATAATGCGAAATCTAGCCTTAATTGGCAGTTTGCTACTGCTGTTGGCAGAAAGTAACGAAAAGGTGAAGTCTTACCTTGCTGGCTTACCCAGCACTGGAATTAATCAACCTAAACAATACATGCTATTAGGTGGGCGATTGTTGGTCGTCCTCATTTTTATCACTCTTATCCACTGGGATGGGGGATTTTTCTATTTGATTCAAGTGAGTTTTTATTATTATTTAATCACTGATTACTTTACAGCTAAATTGTCTAATTCTCCATTAAAATCTCTTTTTTATTTATAATTTACAAATTTTTCTTGATACAATTTTGTAGGATGTAGATAAATGCTGATTGAGAGACTAAAATAGTAAATAGGATAGGAAAAATAATGATCAGATTTTTCATTTTAATTTTTAATTCAATCAGAGAGAATTATTTATTAATTTAAATAAATAACTATGCAAGCCGATTCACGCAAAGTTATTCGTAAAATGAAATATTAAATATTTCTACCTAAAATAGGTCAATATCACCCAACTTTCGCTTTCTGCTTCTTTAATTGATCTTTTCTTTCACAGGACTGTTTTCAAAATATATATTTATTCAAATTTAGTTTGCCAATTTTTAAAATTTAATAGATCGAAATAAAATTGTTTTACAGATCTTAATAAATATACTATAAAATGATAATAATAAGAATAATAATAAATGCAATAATAATAACAAATGATTATAATAAATAATAAAAATAAGATTAATTAATAATAAATAAATAATAATAATAATATTAATAATAATAATAATATTTATAAATAATAAGAACAATAAATAATAATAATATTAATAATAATAATAATATTAATAATATTAATAATAATAATAATAAATATGATAATCATAATAATAATAAAATAATAATAATAATAATAATAAATATGATAATCATAATAATAATAAAATAATAATAATAATAATAAATATGATAATCATAATAATAATAATAATAATAATAAATAATAATAATAATAATAATATAATAATAATAATAAATAATAAGAACAATAAATAATAATAATATTAATAATAATAATATTAATAATATTAATAATAATAATAATAAATATGATAATCATAATAATAATAAAATAATAATAATAATAATAATAATAATAATATTAATAATAATAAATAATAAGAACAATAAATAATAATAATATTAATAATAATATTAATAATAATAATAATAATATTTATAAATAATAAGAATAATTAATAATAAATAATAATTACGAATTATCTTTGAATATAATTAATTAATTTTGTAGAAAAAATATTTAAAAGTTTGTTTTAAATTTAGCTACTAACAAATATTAAGTAGAATTCTATTTTGAAACTTTAGATATCACTTTTTATCAATTAAAATTTGAGTTTAATTATTTTAAATGTAACTAAGAATTTTAATTTTCTTTTTCACCAATATTTAAAGTCCAAACTTCTATGCTTTAAAGTAAAACATATAAGTTATATAATGAATGCAAATTTTTGGCGCAGTCGTTAACAAGTAAAGCTTGACAAATTTTAATTTATTTTTAAAAAATATTTTGATTTGATTTTAATATTTAAGTGTTTTTATAGCGTATTTTTGAAAGGGGGAAATTTTTTGAAAATAATTATTTTATACATCTCTTTATGTTGACATCTCATGTTTTTATGCGATTATTGTTATTTTTGGAAATATTTCATCCAATTCAATTGAATGAAATCTTTCCCAAAATTGGACCAATTTCAGCACATTTTTATTGGCAATTATTTGAAACTTTAATTTGAAAATCACATGAAAAAATGAAAAAAAAGATAATAAAAAGTAAAAATTTCTGAGAACTGTCAACATTGGATTGCTGTCACATTTTGTGTCAAAAAATATGATGTCATATAAATACAACAAATAATAAATTTAGTATTACAAATTTTGGATCATACTTTTAATGTAACCCCCAGTGGTTAAATTAAAAGGATGAAAAATAATAAAATGTTAATTAATAAGATATAAAATAAATCAATTATCAAATAATTTAATAAATATTAATATTTTAAAATTTATTTATATTTTGCAATATAAATTAACAAAGATAAATTTAAATATTATATTTAAAATCAAAGTTTATCTAAATTTAAAACTTCATTGAAAAAATCTGCTCTGTTATTAAAATAATAACAAAACTCATTAAGAAAATCCTGTCATTTTTCTGTTAAAACACCTTTCCTTCGTTTTAATTCTAACTTTAATTCATTAATTTTAATATTATATTTGTATTTATTTTCGGGGGTTAAATTAAAAGGTTGATCCCAAATTCTAAAGTTGAATAGAGCGCCAGAACTCATCACAGAAACATTTCTGAAACATATATTTTTTTTATCAAAAATTGAACGATACTAAAGAGTTTCTTGAATGGTTAAAAGTCTCTGAAACAAGTAAATCTGTTTATTGTTATGTTTGTAAATATGTTGGATTGTCTTGGAATCATTTCAAATCATTTGATACTTTTTAAAAAATTTCAATTTTTTGGACTTATCATCACAAAACGAGAAAAATACATTGAAGTATAAAAGATATGTTGAGGAGACGAATAAAATGAATGATTTTGATAGGAGAGGGGAAGCTCATTCTCTGGACGCCTAAAAATGACAGATTTGAATCCAAAAGGAAATTATTTAATGTTCCAGAGAATTTATCGAAGAATCCAAAACCTTCAAGAAAATTCTTTAGGGTGAATTTAATATATATTAGGAAAAGGCAGTATCAGTTGTTTACCATTTGCTATATGAGATGTGTTTAAATGTTAAATGGTTTAAAAGGTAAAAACCCTAAACCTAACACTGCATAATCCAAATAAATTTCATGTTGAAGTTTCGTAATGAAAAAGAACAAAAAAAGGAAATCTTCTGTTGTATTCTTTAAATCGAACCTCTGCATTCACCGTGTTTGGAAGGAGTTGTATAAAATACACAAAAACAGTTCGAAATATTTTATTAAATTTCGGTTATTCCAATATTTTTACAAAAACTCGTCTGTTTCTGAATTATATAAATAAGTAAACCTTTTCCGCGGTGATTATGAGTCTCTGTTAACCTAGAATTTATGTTCACAGCAAACCCTCCTATAAATTTTACTGAAATTTCACTATTTTACAGATGCCTTTATATTTTGCGTTTTTTGCATATTGGTTTGTATTAACTTTTTCAAATATGTTTTTCACAGATATTTGAATGTTATTGTATTTAAAGGCTGTTAGAAGCTATAACATTCAATTCTTCAGTCATCAAAATAAATTACTAAGACTATTAAATCCAAATTATATTTCATAAAATCTGATTATATAAACAAATATTCTTGGGACATTTTCTAAATTTTAATTTCAACCAAATATCAACATACCATTGCATTCATACTTGAATTTCAATTTTATTAAAAATTATTTTATTTTAAAATTTCAATTATCATTTCAATTTTAATATCTTAAAATAATTTAAGTTTCAATTAAAACTTTACAAATTTTAATCGTGAACTAATTTAATTTAGTATTTTAATTTTAACTCCTCACATCCCCCTTTTTTAAAATGTTTGATCTTCTCAACATTTCTGACTACCATCTTCCCATTTTGATCCTTAAGTAAGTAGCTCCGTTCATGTATTTTCTTTATCACTTTGTACGGTCCTTCCCACCTTGCATCGTCTTTATTTCGAATTTCTTGTTTGATCAAGACCACATCTTCCATTTCAAAATTTCTCACTGTTTTGCTTATTTTTGGTTTTAGTGTTTTATCCTCTATTCTCTTTTCCATATCTTCTCTATTTATTTCTTTATTCGAGTACCATTTCATTCTGTCGATCTTCCTCCCAAATATAATCTCTGCTGGGCTTACTCCCGTTGTTTTTTGAATTGTTGCATTTAACGTATATTCTATTTCTGGCACTATATCAGCCCAGTTTTTCCTTCCTCCTTCATTCAATGACGCGTTAATATACTCTCTGATTGTTCTGAATTGTCTTTCAATAATACCATTCGTGTTATGGTGATATGGGCTTGAGAAAATTAATTCAATGCCAGCTATCTTTGCTAGTTCTTTTATGCTTCTTGCTTCAAAGTTCTTCCCACAATCTATATGAAGTTCTTTTGGCGCTCCAAACTTTAATATCCATTTATTTAATAACGTCTCACTAATTGTTCTTTCGTCTTGCTTGTTTATGGCCGTTAATGAGATGTATTTACTATAGTGGTCAATGATTCCGCAAATATATTTCTTTTTGTTGAACGTTTCTTTCAATGGCCCACATATATCCATATATATCTTCTCGAATGGTTCTGTACTCTTTATTGTTTGAGTTTCCTCCTTTGTCTTGGTTGTTATCGTTTTCATTTTCTGACATCTTTCGCAGTTCTCAATTACCTTTTTTACTTCCGTTGCTAGATTTTCCATGTCGCAGTTGTTCTGGATATATTTTGTTACTTTCTGTGCACCTGCATGGCACAGCAATACGTGTACTTCTTTTATCATCCTCTGTCTATTATCTGACGGTATCCATATTTTACCTTGTTTAGTTAGTACCGTGTTGTTTTCCATTATGAACTTACAATCTTTATTTTCTAACTTATTCTTTATTTCTTGGACCTCCATATTGTCATTTTGCCACTTGTTATATCCGCCTTCTGCTGTTACTGTTAATATTCTGGTTTTAATTTTGCCGGTTTTTGCGTCTTCGTGTTCCATCATACACTGTACACATGTTCCGCATGTTTTCCTGGATAGCATATCCGCGTTTGTATGGCTTGTTCCTTTCCTGTATTCCATTTTAATATCCAGACTGCTTAAATAGTTGATCCATGTCTGGAATTGAGCCGTTATTGGTTTCTTCGTTGTTACCATAAACGTAATAGCTTTATGGTCCGTTCTCAGTACGAATCTCTTACCATATAAGTAGTGGTTGAAATGTTTACAAAAATAGTATATTGCCAATAATTCTTTTCTGGTAATACAGTATCCTTTTTCGTGGCTGCTCATCGCATGTGAACCATATGCAATGACATGTTCATGTCCTTTTTCATCCTTTTGCGAGAGAACTGCTCCAATAGTATCGAAGCTCGCGTCTGTGTCTAATATAAATTCTTTTCTGAAATCTGGAAATACCAATACTGGGGCGGTTATCAATGCTTCTTTCATTTCCCCGAAAGCCTTTTCACACATCTCTGTCCATCTTATTTTCTCATTGTTTTTTCCGCATATACTTTCTAGTGCTCTTGCCTTCTTTGCATAGTCTTTTATGAACCGTCGATAATAGTTACAGATACCCAGAAAGCTCCTCAGATTCTTCACACATTTTGGTTTTTGAAATGATTGTATTGCTTCTATTTTAGTATTATCTGTTTGTATGCCGTCTTTATTTATTATGTGTCCCAGAAACTTCACTTCTTTTCTAAATATTTGACATTTTTCGGGGTTCAATCTTAGTCCTGCTGTTGCGATCTTCCCTAGGACTTTTCCAAATATGTTATAATGGTCTTCTTCTGTCTTTGTGAATATTAGGATGTCGTCTAAATATACCATCACTCCATCTTTCCACAAGTCTTTCAATACTTTCGTCATTAATTCTTGAAATGTTCCTGGTGCCGCTGCAATACCGAACGGCATCCTGTTAAAACAGAACTGTCCTTCTTTTGTTGAGAATGCTGTTTTCTCTTGAGATTCTTTATCTAACTTCACTTGGTAATAAGCATTTCCCAAGTCGATTGAGCTAAAATATCTGGATCCGTGTAGGATGTCTAAAATTTCATCTACATTTGGCATTGGAAATGCTTGTCTTTCTGTTATCTTGTTTAATTGTCTGAAGTCTAGACAAAGCCTGATGTCTTTTTTCTCTTTCTTCCATACACAAACTAAAGGTGTGTTCCACGGTGAATTGCACTTCCTAATTATTCCGTTGTTTTCTAGATTTTTTATTGCTTCCTCAATCTTGTCTTCCAAATTTATTGGCTGACGTCTCGGTTTAATCATTATTGGCTCTCCTTTCGTGATGATCTTATGTTTTATCAGATTGGTACACCCAATGTCCCATTTATCTGCCATAAAAACATTCTTGTTTGCCTGAAATATTTCTTGCAGTCTCTTATTTCCGGTAACTTTTAAAACGTCGATGGCATGACGTAATCTTTCTTCATCCGTTATAATCCGCCCAAATCTAGCTTCTATTTCGCAAATGAAATCACTACGTTTTTCATGTTCTTCTAGTATACATTTCAATTCTATACCAAATAACCTTTGTAGTTCTACTCCTCCAATAATTTCTGGTATTAAATTCTTTACTATAATGAATGTTACATTTCTTTCCATTCTGCCCATTTTAACATTGATGTTTAGTTTACCCATAGTTTCTAATCTACTGTTGTTTGCACATCTTAGCGATTCCCTTGTTTCTAATATTTCGATATTTTCTAATCGATCAATTACAGATTTAGCCATCACATTAATTCGCGCTCCTGTATCCAATAAACAATCTACTTTCCGCCCTTGGATATCCAGTGTTGTACTCGGTCTACCTTGCATTATATTATATGTTATTACTGGACTTTTTTGTTCTTCTACTGACAAAATATTCTGCTCTCTAGTATCTTCTACAATTTCATTAATACACACGTCTCCATTTTTCTTTAGGAATTTGTAAATTTTCTCTATCGTTCTTTCCTCGTGTTTTACTACTTCATTTACTTTACACTCCTCTTTAAATTTTTTCTGACTTTCCTTATCATTCGACTTTTTAATTTCTACACTACTATTATTATTAATATCACGTTCAAAAACACTACAATCTTTATCAATCATACAATCATCATCCATACTTAAATTACACATACCGTTAGCATTCATTCTTTGGTTGAAATCAATCTTACTTAGTAAATTGCTCCGATCAATGTCCCGTTTGACGGAGCGTGCTCGTTTGGGTCATTCTCCCTGTTATACTCGTCTGACTGGCTTGACTGTTTTGTATTCATCATCTCATCATCAGACTCGATAGCTGCAATATCTTTTCTGTTATATTGTTGGTTTCCCCATTGTCTTTGATGTACGTTCCTTGGTTGATACATATCTTCCCTTTGTTGATAGGTATTTCTTTGAATTCTTCCTCCTGACATCTTCCTTTGGTCTCGATCTCTTCCTTGATTTCGTCTTTCCATATTTGTGTAGCACTCTCTTTCTTTGTGTCCTCGTGCATTGCATCTATGACATTTGATTGTTGGGCATTCTCTTCGTATGTGACCTTCAACACCACATGCATAACATTGAAATCTTCTTTTTATATTACATTCTCTGCTACTGTGTCCCGGTTTTTGACACGTCCAGCATTCTATCACTTTAACTCTTGTCTCTGGTTTCCATTCGTTGATTTCTCTCTTCGTGGCTCCAACTTGTACTACATCTCTATAAGTTCTTCCCCCAGTTGTAGGTCGTATTGATCTCACCGTGTTTACTTGTTCAATAACCTTGTTAACTTTTTCTATCTTCTTTATAGTTTCTTTAATTTGTTCCGCCGTTTTGAGATCTTTCATTTCGATTTCTTTCCTGACTTCTTTATCTCTTACACAATGTGTCAATAAACATTTCTGAATTTCTTCCTCATTCCAAGTGTGTGAGGCCAATTTTTTAGTCATTTTTGATATTTTCTCTATAAATATTTCCGCTGAATCGTTACCTTGCTCGTAGTTCAAGGCTTCTCTTAAGTCATCAATCAATGACGTTGGTCGATGAAAAGCTGCTCTTAATTTCTGTTCAACGGTTTTACCTTCTGCGGCTTCATATTCTTCAATCAAAGTCCTGGCGTGGTCGCCATGTTAGAAGCTATAACATTCAATTCTTCAGTCATCAAAATAAATTACTAAGACTATTAAATCCAAATTATATTTCATAAAATCTGATTATATAAACAAATATTCTTGGGACATTTTCTAAATTTTAATTTCAACCAAATATCAACATACCATTGCATTCATACTTGAATTTCAATTTTATTAAAAATTATTTTATTTTAAAATTTCAATTATCATTTCAATTTTAATATCTTAAAATAATTTAAGTTTCAATTAAAACTTTACAAATTTTAATCGTGAACTAATTTAATTTAGTATTTTAATTTTAACTCCTCACAAAGGCCATTAAAATTTGTTTAAACGAAATGAAATACAATCAAAATAAACAATAAAAGTATAAAAACTTTTCGTTTTCAACAAATTTAGTTCGAAACATTTTGTAGGCAACCTGTATATCTTGCACATCTTGTAAATATACGGGAGGATTCGCCTTTCTTTCGGTTTTTGCAGCTCAGACAATATATTATATTCTTAAATTACACGATCCAAGCATTGAAGATTCTTCCAAAAACTAAATAATAATAATAATAATGATAATAAATAAATAATAAGAATAATAATTAATAATGGTGTAAAACGACCAATAGAATGTACATCACAGACTTCATTAATTATTTCATAATTTCACAGCGATATTAAACGCATGCAATACCATGCTGATATTGCATGGGAAGTAATATTCCACTTCATCCAAACCGTATGTGATAATTAATTTATATTTTATCGCTAAATAGCTTTATTTCTTTCACCAATGAAAATAGCCAAAAAAAAGTATCCTACAAGTTCACAAATTGAAATTATTGTAATGACACAATTCTCAATGTTTGTAATTAATTTCCAGACACTAGCCAATCTGGTACTGATAATCATGGTAGCCATTGGATTAAAAACCAAATTATGCGCAATTATTCTCGTGTTTTGGCTGACAACAATGAACTTTTGGTACAACAATTTCTGGTATTATATCGACAGAGAGCTGTTGTGGGATTTCCTGAAATATGATTTCTTCCAAACCTGGTCAGTAATTGGAGGTTTACTGTTGATTGTTGCCTACGGTCCAGGGGGGGTTTCGATTGATGATTACAAAAAGGATTGGTGATTTTTCCAGCAAAATAAATTTAGTTCTTTTTTGGATATTTTTTTGACGTGAACTTCATGACGACCACCGGATGATGATGATGATGATTATTATTATTGTATTTTTGTCGTTTTGCAATATTTCTACATTTATTGTTGTTTATATTATATTGGATTCGAATTATTGGCTGCTGATTCTGATTGGTGGTTTGATTGATTAATAATAATTTGCTTTTATTATTGCTATTTTTGTTGTACTTTAACCAGTTTTACATGACGTGCAATATTTGTGATTAAATAATAATAATATTGTGTTCTCGTTTTTTTCTAATCGATATTGAATATAAATTTGCGCGATATATTTGTTTTTACTGGTTTATGATCTGAATAATGTTGAGATCGGTATGAATTTAATTGACTTTGTGTTAATTCGAAATTTTCCCTTTTTATGATTAGGTTTAAATTATAGTCTTTTGATTGGTCAATTTTTATTTTGCGAACTTTATAATAAATTTTTAGTATTATAATAAATTTTAACTCTAAATCTGTTTGTTTGAATCAATGAAATTTGCTTAGCCTATTTATTGTTTTAATATTATTGCCACTTGGAGCGGTAGTTCCAAAATTAGTTTAGTGAGTTTCGCCGTTTATAAATGTGCTTCTATATTTAAAATCGATTACCTGAACAATTTTTATTTTCTTTCAGGTGTTTTTAACATTTATTTTTAGCTTTATACTGAATTAACTCTGAAAAAATTCGTCGGCATTCTGCTATAATCGAAGATAAAAAAGTTTTAGTAATCAAAAAGTAAAAATATATAATTCAGTTCTAAGTTTTTAATAAGACTAAAAATCATTTATTTCTGCTGCGTGGGTTTTCAAATAATTTTCTTTCAATATCATCTAGAATTTTTTTTTCGCTCGACCTATATGTTATTATTTTTGCTGTATTATTACTCGTCTGTGGAGTTTCAAAACTTTTTATTGCTTATATACAGTTTTTGTTAATAAAGTATTTGTTCTTTTTATTGTCTCGTTCCAGTAATTTTTTAGTTTTTTTCTGTTCACATTGACTTTTACACCAATTGTTGCACCCCAGTTTCTTGGCCAATCGATCTTGTACCTCAAAATAATTTTCGATAGTTTCTTGTTTTGATATATGAATCATATTTATCCCCTCCTTTGAAACATTATTATATTTTCCTCCATTTTGTCTTCAAAAAATAGTCTTGCAAAGTAAATCTTCACAAGACTTTAAAATAAAACCGACAGAAACGACTACATATATTTTTTGCACGCACAAATATACATAATAACATCAACATAACAAGCACCGTATTTAAAGAAAGAAGAATGGGAGTTGAAAATTATCTGTACCAAATATATTTATTGGTAAATTTTTGATTGTTGTGTTAATAAAATATTTATATAAAGACTTCTTTTTCATTATATATAAGAAAAACCAGTGAAAAGTTGAGTCCTCACTAAAATTCGAGACCTCAACACGTAACTTTTCTTGTAAGTATTTTTGTAGGTGAATCATCTTGTATTATTTTTAACTTCTGATTATCATCCACACAATTTATAGATAGTGCCATATTTCTGTCAAAATTATTTTTCTTTCATTGGATTATGAGCACTTTATTGTTAAAAGTATCCAGAATTTTCATACACATTGCTAAACGTTTATTTAAACGGTTATTTATTTATTTATTTTTTATTTATTTATAAATCATTTAAACTAAATTTATGATTTACTATACCCTGACATTTGCATAGTGTCAAGCGATCTCTGATCCTTCTTTATTACCAAATAGGCCTTTGGCATCCAATATCTTAGGACCTACTATTTTAATAAAACAATATTAATAGTGATTACTGCAATTTACTACATTTAGTGAAATGTCATCTAATGCAGAGCTTCTTAAACTTTTGTAATTCACGACCCAATTTATGATTGCGAGTTTCTTGACGACCCCATACAAATATAAAAGAAAACTAAATTTATATTTTTTTAAAATTCATATAACATTTTCTAATTCTAATTCATAGTAAATGTTATTCAAGTTATTACAATACTCTTAATAGAAATGCAGGTACAAACAATCTTTCCGAACTAGAAGATTTTAAGATATATTTATATACGATAATTGTTATTTTATCTTTATAACAATAATTTTACAAGTTAAAAAACATTTTTCTGTTAAATTGTATTTTTATCTCTCGCAACCCCAGAATTTTGCTAAGCGACCCCAAATGGGGTCGCGGCCCATAGTTTAAGAAGCTCTGATCTAATGGGATAACTAAAATCAGAAAATTTAATAATTTTAATTGACATAATTTTAAATTTTTTTGAAGATGTGTGAATATTTAGCTTTTGATAATTAATTTTTAAAAATGTCTTACCGTAAAAACATAGTTTTTAAAACTCTATATTTCACTCTTACATTCTCTTAGAATTAAAATTTCAATATGCATGCTCAGTGCTATGAAATATTTAATATTACGAAATATTACCATATCCATTTCTCCATATGGATATTTAACTAAATTGAAAATTTTCTTCAAAGTTAATTATAGTACCTTCGATCGGTCTGAAATTTTGAAAGAATTCATTGTTCTTCACGACGAATCTATCTACCACATTTCAGCTCGATCCGATCATGGTGAGTGGGTTAATTTTCCGTTACAATATTCATGTGACTTATTCAAACAAACAAAGTGAAGTTAGAAAAAAGTTGATCATTAAAAATTTTTGCCCCCAGTAAAATTTGAAATTTAATGAATTTATTTTACATAAATAGTAGAAACTAATATGACCAGACCAAAGCCGCTTCATAATAGCAAGTGAACTGTGAACAATTTATGAATTTGTACTTTACCGATGCTGTAAACTTATTCTACTATTTAGAATAATATTTATTAAAGAAATAATAATTATAATTATTATTATAACAACAAAGGATAAGAATTAAAAAAAAGAATTAATTAATATTATTTATTCTATTGCCGCTTCTACTAACAATTAATTCATTTATCAAATTAAACAATCTAAATTTAGTGTAACAAATATTGGATAAAATATCTCAACACAGCGCAAATATGTTTCCTGTTGTGGAAGAACAATATCAACAGATCTTTATCAGAAGTCCATTCCAACAATTGATTTAATCAATTTTTCAACATGAATGTGTTACGTTTTATACAATGCTCAGCAACGCACAAGTGTTGAGACGTGGCAAAATCGCTGTGTGAACGTGATTTTTAATGAGTTACTGTAATATTGTTATTTGTTACAAAATTATTAAAACAAATTATTCCTTTTGGATTTCTAATTACATTTTTTCTCAATTGTTGAAATATTTATACATTTGATTTATTTTTTTATTTTTAAAAGTAATAAAATATCAATGTATTAATGGGTATCAAGAATGATACCCTCAATTATTAAAAAAATTATAAACATTTTCAATTACCTACGGCAAGTTCACAACATAAACTATGTAATAGCAGATGAGAAGGCTACTTAAGCTTTTTTAAATTGACATTATTGTCACTTCAATTATCATTTATCAAACTATTTTTTATCAAAATGGAATAAACTTTGAAATATTTTTAGTGGAGGAAAGTTAAAAATATTTTCGATTTAATGAAGCGATTTTTTAATTTAATTATTTGTTTTAATGAAGTAATTTTTGACTTTTTAAATTTTTGTTTTAGACTCAAAAGTCAAATTTTTTTACCATAGTTAAAAAACCTTTAAAATGACTAGAATCGCCTGTCGTTGAAAAAGCTTAAAAATAAATCCTCGTTTAATGTCAAAATTCTTTAACCGTTACATTGGGTGTTTAATGACACTAGTTTTTGTGCTCAATGTATATAAATTTTTTTGGAAATCCTCACTATGAAATTCAATATATAATTGATTCTAAAAAAGAAAGGATTTTTGAAAGATTATTTTCCATCATGACGAATTTTGAAATATAACTATAAAGAAAGAAAAAAATTCCTAATAAAATGTTTTAGGCCGAGACTAGATTTGTTTAAATGAATCGGAAATAACACGCATATACAGCAATGCAAATTTAAAATCAGATCTATTAACACCAAGTAAAACACCCTAAAATATGAATGTAAAATTAAATGTAAAATCGAAAAAACATAAAAGTAAATAAAATTATATACAAATGTACCAAGAACCGCACGAAATTAACATAGAAACAACACGAAAACATGAGAATTTGACCGAAAGTAGATTAATTTATAAAACCAGCATTTTTAACGAATAAAACTGGTTCAAAATCAAATATTTCTGGTTAGAAATATGCAATTAAAAAATAATAAAAATAAATTATCTATTTAATGCAAGAAAATAACAAAATTAGAATTAGATATTACAAGTAAAATCAAGGTCAAATTTTGTTTTAATGCATCAGAAAGAGCACGCAAAGTTAGGGTCACAAAATAGGTATATATACCGATTTATTTTTACAGAATTAAATCACTTTTTCCTTGTAAAAACTATTTTTCGGACGAAAAGTTACAAACACTTTTTCTTTGAAAAATATCTTTGCAGCAAGAACTAGTCAGCGAGAACTTTCGACGAAAATTTGGAAGATCGAATTACACGACACGTCCTCAAGCAAACTACAAGTAAGTTCCTACTTGAGCGCGTCCTCTGCAAGTATGATGCGTGTGAATGAGAATGTATTTATTATGTCATAAACGTTAATTATACTCTTCAAACGAACAAGGTTTCATTTTGTTTTTGTCGAAATTTTCCGGCCCGCAGCCAGCACATATCGCCAGTCAATAAAATCAGACACACTACCAGATTGTGAAGGAGAGGTTTCTCCGCCTATGATCTAGTCCGTGAAGGTCTAGTCGTGAGTAACGACGGATGCTAAACGTCAACTATTCAATCCTATAGAGGCGTCAGGTAGATCGAGAAGTAGTATTTTGGCTGCTCCACTTCCTTCCTTGGTCCGAAAAATCGACCTAAGCTCATGTTCACACACATCGGCTAAAAATCATCGACATCGAGTAGCTCAGTGGGCACTCCTAAAGTCTAATATAAACACAAATCAATTCTAGGATTAAGATTAGGTAAAAGATTGAGTGGGAAAGGTGCGAAATCAATGCAACGAATCTTAAAAATGGAAAACTGATTAATAATAGTTAGTAAAAAGAAAAATTATATTAACAACCAAACGTGATATTATGATAATAGCTAATATAAAAAATCAATTAGATACGGTTAACTAACGTTAATGTCAATTCATACAAATGCATTCGAAACACTTAATTTAACCAACATGAGAATAGCTAATGTTAAATATAAATGGCAAAATCAATAAGGGTAATTAGTATCAAATGTAAATTATAGTAACAACCAAACCCCAAGCGATCCGCTAGTATAAACTCTAGTAATGACTCAACTTTATTCAGTAAGGTAATTAGTGTTAAAAATGAATTATAATTCTTAAGGATAGATATCATCAATAATAACTCATGTTAACCACCAAACCTAATTCCAGAAAGATAATTCAACGTCAATAAAGGTTCCCTTAACGAAATAGGGATTATATTCATACCCAAGGTACTTAAATAAGAATAACATCGACTAAGAACCATACGAGGATTCCATTGAATAACCTAGTTCAGTAACATTAATGCGATTGACCCAATAATACTAGTTAGTGAGGACCCAATCGTTCTACAAATAAGTTAAATAGAAAATACATGTGGGAAATCAACCATAGTTAAATATAAAAGCAAATTAATAAATAGTATCGTAAATCAAAAATAAGACAGGAAGACCAGTTCATGAGTTTCAAATAAAGAAAGCACCTCTGATATATTTCTAGTTCCCGTGAATAGCTAGATTATGATTAATGTGCTCAACAGTAGATAATAGAATAACTTCCTCATACCTCTTCGCCATCGCCCACGAATAGTTCCTAAAGCGAGGATAATTTAGACCCAGGTAAACTTCCAGATTAAAAACTGACCCAAATGTCTTACTCCCACCGAACAAAAACCATGCACAGCCATAAAGAGATATGTCCTGAGACAGTTAGAAGACAAACCCAAATTAACCAAGTACTAAATAAAAACTCACCCAACAGTCAGAGGTCCTCCAAGTACATGTGCCGAGTAGCTAAATAAAAATCAGGACGTCCAATGTCTGATATACGACATACTGAGAAAAAAGGTCACCAATTAGCATAATATGACGCTCCATAATTACCTTGAAAACGTTTGCAATTTACGATTGAGTATAGACCACATTTAACATTCCAAAATTTATCCAAAAATTGCCATACCAAGGTTCATGTAGACACGTAGCAAAGTACAACAAGTGACTAACAGAACAAATAGATAATGTCTACCAAATCAAGTCGATAGCAATCTACTGGCAGTAGTAATGAAATGACAAATTTCAGTAGATTATCAATTTCTTTCTCCAAAAAAGTATTAAATGTCAGCCAATCTGTAAGGTTTAGAGCGAGATAGAAAGATTTTTCTATGTCTGATTTTTTTTCTGACAAATAATTTATATTAGATTGATTTTTCAGAATAAATATAAGCGGACTCATCTAGAAAATATAAATAGAGTGAGAACCACCGATTCTCATTCTTTCAAACATGAGACCAACTAGTACGACACGAACGATATTGACCCCTTCTATGACGAACGCTGGAGGACTGGTAAAGAGAGGAGGACGGACGGCTGATACAAATACTAGAAGACCTCCCAACAAAAGACACAATGAAGCAACAGTGATCCCCGAATAAAGTAAGAAATCCTTAGCTATCATTAACTTAAATAAAACAATATATCTATACCCTACCCGAAACTAGGAAACGAGAATACTGCTGAACCGCTACAATCAAGGACGCAGATATTTTAATAGTAAGATACAAAAGAAATTCAACCCCCAAACATGTCAGTTGAATCTCAAAACATTAAGGCGTCTTAAAAATAATTACATGAAAATCAAATATGCCTGATGATTCAGATTTACGAAACAAACGATATTGGTGCATTTTCTTCTAGCTAACGATCAACCGCAAAGAACGGAATCTTGGCGCGACGAGGACAGGGTGACTATTCAATGGCCCCCAAAACTGCGGCACAATATCGAAAACCGTTGTTGGATGCCGGTTACAGTTTGGCCAAGCTAGGAGACGATAGCTGGCCAATCAGAGAGAAGTCCAGGGGGGACCAAATCGAAATACCCAGCCTCGCCATCAAGCGCGAACCTGGCTGAAATCTCGCTCGAGAGTTCTCCCTATACCGCCTGGAAGAACTCGTTTGGAAATTTCGGTGGAAGGTTCGAATGGCCCGGAGACATCTGGAAAGAAAAAAACGCTGCCATCGCATCAGGATAATTACCGAGCACCGGTGGGTATGCACCGGACTACAGCGTGCCATTTGAAATAAATGACCCAGCGCTGACTCGAAATCTGGCGCTCAATTATTCATCGGATCGGTTCGACACCGGGTAGTCAACCGGAGAGATGAACACTCATACCAGTGCCACCACCCAGTAAGAGGTGAGTAGAACCACTTCATGAGACCCTTACGAGATAGAAGATCAGGAAGACCATATTAATGGTGATCCATAAATCTAAATGGACGTATTTTTAGATGAATAATAAATTTTAGTTTAGTTCAATTGACTCGTTTACGATTTAAATTATCGACATAAAGTATAATCCTTTTTTATAAAAAAGAAGATACCCGAATTTCATTAATAAGAAATGTAAATCATGCTTACAAGAGAAAAATAAACCTACAAATTAATCAATAGAGATCGTAGATTTACTCAAATCATTTTCGAATTCCGATGTCAATACTCTCACATTAAGGGATAACTAATAAACATAAGAAATGACTACGTTAATTTTCTCGTAATACAGCAATTACAATTTACAATTATTTTTCTTCAGGCATGAACGCCATCCACGTCATCAATCAGGAAATAACCCAACTGCGGAAAGTAAATGTGGATCTCTACAATCAGTTATTACAAATAATTAAGGCATGTCAAACAATCAAATCAACCTGGATCGAACCGGGAAGCGTGATGAAGTTGTATCAAAAATTGAACCCAGCTCAACGTGGCTGGTGGGAAGAGCGAAAGCTGGTGCAAGCCTTACGCACTTAAATTCGTGGTTTGGAGGTAGCGTTAACTGCCAGCCAGAAAAACAACGCAGTTACCTACCCCCTAGTTTTCGCCCGGCTCAATTGGCCTACCGTAAGCTGGAAGAATCAATTCAGGCGACCAAGACCAATCGACCCAATTCACGTCCTGGAAGATCAGAACGTCGACGACGGCATCTACAAGTAGCAAACAAACCCAATGGATATTTGGAGGAAGAACCAGAGATCCAGACGAACATTTTGACCCATAAATGATTACTAAAACTGTCATGATATTAAATAAATAGTGTCGTCAAACAATTTGATAATTATTGTTTTCAATTTTGATTCAATAAGCGATAGAGTCCCATTAAGCAGGGATAAACGTAGGAAGGCATCATTCGAGAGTTAAGGACTGAGAAGCATAGGTAGAGCACAAGCCTTCTAACGGCAGCTCGTTGAACATAACTGAAGGCCGGGCCTTAGCAGTTTTTCAAATAAAGCTCACTTTTGGCTGCCTCAGAACCATTGGTTACATTACCAACGTTGCCTAGAAACTTGTAGTCAATAGAGGGTTGAAAAGTTGTATGTCAAAGGTTCAAGGTCAGATATTCACGAACCTCACTTACAAATTTGGGGGCTCAGTCAGGATAAATGATTTTCTTTTGCCAATGAACAAATAGGACAATGTACAGAATTTCGTTTAGAAACAATAACAGGCAAAGAAATGTCGGGACGACATTTCGCCAAACGCTAGAAAGATTATAAATAAAAAATACAACTCGATAGCGAACTATATAAAACGAGGGATTTGTCTACTAAATGGGAAAAATTTTTGATGAAACAAATGGCTCGCCAACCAAGTACAAATTTTGGGGTTCGGCCGGGATGAAATCATTTTCCTGGATATCATTGTCCAGGATAAAGGTAGAGAGAGCCTTGAATCTCGCTAGTGTAACGAAAAGAATATTGTTTCGCTAAATAGTGGTGAGGCACCAGAGAACAGCGATGGACTATTGTGTTCAGGAAGTTATCAGCCTAGGAACTGATAGCGCTGGACCGCTCGATACGCAACCCGGATACACACTGAGTATCGGGGGCATACATGAATCGGCAGGTGAGATATGGACTAACCGGTAAATGGTCCATACTCGAAATACACTGCTAAGATCAGACAAGATAGTCTGATGGGGTAAAACCTGTAGTGTAGAAAAGTTTTGGCCACTGCTGAATCGACTTTTCCTTTTCTTTTCACTAGTCGCAAGAACAAGTAAACCTCTTTTCCGGATTTTTTATATTGTTCCTGGTACACAAAACCGGATCCCACACCGATTACTAAGAGAAATGTTTTTTTATTGATACTAACCCAGCAGGATACAACAACTCGGATACCCACACCGAGTACCGAATGTCCAATAAAACGGCGTTGAGGTGAAAGCAACCGGTAAACTGCGCTCACAAATAAACGGCCAAGAAATTGAGTCAGTGTGAGGCATTTGGCTGGTCGATGAGACGAGTCACTCAAAAAACAACTGATAAACTAAATTTGTTTTAGACCCCGAATCAGTCGGTAGTAGGTCTTTAAGACGCCGGATTAGGCGGCGGTTAGATGTTTTTTTTCTTTTTTTTAAAGTGCCGAACCAGTTGTTGGCAACGATTGCGAATAAATATAAAGATATTGAGATAATAATGATACCGTGCTTCCCCGAAAATAAGACACTGTCTTAATTTCTTTTTTGGTCCAAAATATGCACTAGGGCTTATTTTCGGGGAGACAAAAATAAAAATGAATTTATACATTTTTATTTAATATTTATTTATTTTACACAGAATACAGAAAATAAAATTTATTAATTTAAAATCATGTCATATTCTTCTGCAAAATCGTCATAAATCAAATTCTGATTTCTTTTCTGATTTTTCTCCACATCCATTTCCTGTTGAATCATTGGCCCGAATCTGTCATGTCTTGCAATATAGCTGTCGTTAAATATATACTTCTTGTCTAAGTATCCTGTTCGTAGTGCATTAGAAACACAACTATCAGCTATTTTATACCATGAATTTTTTATCCAATTCACAACTTCTTGTAACCCTGGTTTTACAAAATTACTTCAATGATTTCTCACCATTCTGTTTTCAAAATAATCATTTATTTCCATCTGCAAATGATCCTTAAATGGCTTGTTTATTGCAATGTCAAGTGTCTGGAGGTGACCAGTCATTCCTGCCGGAATCATTATTTGATCAATCCTCCTCTCAGCAAGAAAGTTTTTCATGTTTTTAGCGCGGTGAGTACTGGCTGAATCCCAAACTACTAAACCTCTATTTCGACCCCTCAACAATGGTGGCTGTATAAAATCAACCTACTTTCTTATAACTGCTTGAGTGCAACAGGCTTTTTTGCTTTCAATTACATAAATTCCTGAAATGCGTTGAATCTGGTCTTTTTTACCTTTAGTGATTAGAAAAGGCGATACTTTCTTGCCATCAAGACGAATCGCTAAAATACAGGTAACATGTACACTATCGTAATCGCTAGAAGAAACGTAAATTGAAGAGGAAACCTTGTGGTCAACCGTCGTTTGAGCTCCTTGGCCTAGGAATACCGAAGTCTCATCCATAGCAATCATGTTGGAGAGTTCGTATTTCGAAAAATCGATGCCATCAACAAAACGCTTAAACGCAAGTCCACGTTTTACAACTTCATTGTCTTCCAGATTAAACAATGTTGTTGATCTCCTTAGAGACAGTTCATGTCTTTGAAGGAAGTTGTCTAGCCAGTGTTTAGATGCTTTAAATTATTCCGTGAATATACCAAATTCAATTGCCGTTTCAAGGGCAAATTTTTGAATATCAGCTCTGCGCACAACCAAAGCTATTGCTCTCCTGTCAGCAATCCATTCCCAAATGCATTCTTCCAACTCAGAAAATAACAGCTGCCGACCTGATCCAACTTTGCGTTTTTTCTCATTTTCTTGGTCTACCATTTGACACAAGTAATCGTAGTCTGCACGCCATTTACTAACCATACGTAGATTCAACATCTTCTCTTTACAAAAGGCTAAAGGATTTACGCCCCTGGAGTCTTCCACAATTCCTTTTTTGTACTCAACGGAATAGTTCTTTCACTTTGTACTCATCTTAACTTGGGTTAAAAACTATTCACTTTATAAAAAATAAAATTACGTATGAAAAAATAATCCGACTCACAAGAATAAAATACACAAACGTTGTATCTGCGCTGTCGCTCAGTTTAGACTGCCGAACAATTATTTATAAGAAGTTAAACATACTTAATAAATCAATAGCATTTTTAACGAATTCTTTTTTACACATTATTTTAACTAGGGCTTATTTTCGGGGGAGGGCTTATATTATAAAAAGTTCCAAAAATCTACATAGGGCTTATTTTCGTGAAACACGGTATATATATTGTATTGAATGAGCGAAACCAAATTAAAATCAGACGATGTGACAAAAAATAAAGCGTAATGAGAAAGACAAGCGATGTGATAATTTGTTAAAATTGAGAAACGAATCAATTGGAAGATAATTAAGTATATTAAGCAGTAAAGCTTAGTCGTAGCGACGATGACCAACATCCGAAAACTAAATGTGCAAGCAGAGATAGACAGTTTGGACCAAGTATCAAATCAGAAGCAGAAATTGAAATAAACCGACTAAGGAGTACCGAAGCCATCAAGGAAATCAGAAACAAGAGTAGACTTGGAGAGCAAATTAAAACTTTGAAAATTCAGAACAATCAAATCAGAGACGAAAATGAGGAACAATGATAACAAATCCACGATTGGAGCAAGATAAAGCAGCAAAACAGTAAAGAAATTACCGAGACAGAACGAAAGCAATGGAGAAATAGATGAAATATCAAATCAGTCAATGAAAAAGACGATGGAGAATAATTTGACAAAACACTGAATCAATAAATGCGAAACTGACGAATAACAACAAAATGCAGCTAACTGAGAAACAAAATTTGTGGTCATTGAGTTAAACGGAAAAACGAAAAAGACAAAGAAATAGAACTAACAAATTTAAGCCACAGGAAAGCTCAATATATAAAACTAAATGACTACAAAAATAGGTGGAAGAGACTCAAAAATCAATTCGAGGAATAGAGCATGAAAAACAACCAACTGCAAATGAAACTAGATGAATCCAAACGAAACAAAAATGGATATCATGGAATAGTTATTCCAAACAAGACTGATTTTCAACACGGATACGAATACAAAAAATTATTCAACAAGCAGAAAGACAATATCAAGCAACCCCAAGCTGATCACCAAAAAGATTGAAAAGTTAAGATAATTGAAAGAAATGAACAGTTTAGGATAGAAATTCAGGAATAAATGCCAAGAAACGAAGAGACAAAAGAAGGCGAGACTGAAAACCAAATACACTTAAGTGAAATGTACCAAGGACGGAACCTTACAACCTGTAGTAAAGGCAAACAATGAAGATAAGCGATGTCAAAATAAAGTTAATACAAATCACAGAGATGAGAAACCAGATATGATAATAAAAGCAACCGAGAAAAAGAAGGAAGAGGAACAGGAAGTCAAATCACTACCTAAAACCAAGAGGAATGATAACAAATCCTATTAAAGGAGCCTGAAATTAAATAGTCAAGCAATTGTAAATGATCATCATGAACCCATAATAGTTATATATATAAAAATGGAAAGCGAAAGCAGCATGATATTGGCGATGAGAAGGAGGATAGCAGTAATAAGCCAATATACCACCTAGCATCCCTTAGAGAGATGTTGAAAAACCCCAGTCAGTCAAGCCGTGAAAAAATACCTGTGACAACTTGGACGAGATATGCAGGAACTCAAGGAATACCAATTACCAACGGATCAACTACTAATATACCCAATGTTCTAAAGATTAAAACAAGAAAAGTAAATATACTAATAATCAAAGCTAGCGAAGCCCATTTGATTATTAGTAAAAGCGCTCACTTTTTGCCGACGATCCACCGACTCAAACACAGTTCTTAGTGTTGGGCTGTAAGCCATAATTTAAACAAAAAGGATAAAATTGTGTAAATTAAAACAAAATACTTAATGTCGTTTGGAAATTGTCAATATGGCTGCTGTAACACAAGCACGCACCGCAAGAAGAGACTAAAAATAAAATAAAACATATTAATTAAAACAAATTAAAAATATAACAAAATTAAATAAAAACAAATAATTAATTAAAATCATTGAAAAAGCCTACAGCTGCAGACAGAAACATACGAGAAAAGAAATAAACTGCCAAAACCTTGCAAAATAAGTTTTAGAAAAAACACAGGCAGAAGTGGAGACCAAGAAATAAAATAGCAAGGGTAAAAAGAATATCATAAGAAAATAATAATAAAAATAAAATCCGATAGCATAAGAATTAAGATATCAAAAAATAAGAAAACATATATAAAAAATTATAAAAATAATTTTAAATTAATAAAATAATTAAAAAACCCTAAAAATGGCAAAAAATCGCCTATTGGTCGCACACAGACACAAAAACACTATATATACAGCAGTCATTTTCACAATTTTTAGACTTTCTTAGACAATTTTAGTCAGGCAGAAAATTTTTAGAAATTTTAAGACATTCTTAGACGAACAGTGAGTCATTTTTAGACAAAATTTATATGCCAATTTATGCCAATTTTTCCAATTTGGTTGCATGACTGTGGATTGTAAGTACTGTTATTTTGTATAAATATATAATTCGGAGTTAAAGTCTTGTTATTTTGATTTTATTCTAGATGGTCGTGGAATCTTTTGGTGCCACTGACAAGTCCACTTAAAATCCTATTTATAATATGTATTGTAATAGCTCTCAGATAGGCAGATCGGCGATCCGGCTGGTGGATTAAGTTCCCTAGTTGCGATCGCGGGTCGAGCTTGTCTGAAATTTCGGTCTGTCCGCGACGGGGCCTGGCAAAATGGCGTAGGACCCTCCCCGTAGGGCACCGTTAAACAACTCACAGCGGCTGATGGAAACGTCGGTCGGGGCGAGCAGTAAATTTAAACTCATGGGAAGTGCGACTTTAGTTAAGGGGAAATAAAGTTTTGTATAGAAAATTTAAAATATTGTCGGAAAATTAATCGGAAAATCAAGTAGAAAGGGATGAGATAGTGTAGGAACATAAAATTGAAAGAATTTTCCAATAGTTGAATGATATAATCTGGCAGAAGAGAGTAGGGTTTATTAAAGTGACCGCAGAGGGTTGTAACTACTTAAAATTATGAGAAATGTACCGGGAGTGAAGGAACTGTTAATCAAATTTTTAATATAGGTAAAGATAAAAGGTAAACTAGGATGAAAATGCAGTCGATACCGTGATTAAACGAATGAAATAGGAAATTTACCAAAAAATAAGGGAGGAACGCTGCTCAAGTTTTTGAATGATACCTTTATAAATAACGGGTAAAGATGACAAATAAGTATGGGAATTGTAGGAATAGACGAGTAAGGACCAGGATATAGAAAAAGAAAGACGTAAGACCTTCTATCGGCATTCAAGAACCCGAAAGTGAAAATATCATGAGGAGTAGTTCTAGAAATGGAGCTCACCTGCTCATGAATTTTCAACCCCTATGTACAGTACCAACATGGCAATCATCATGGGTACATAGGAGGGATAGAATAATAATCTTGATGACGTTTAGGTGGTAGATACACAAAAACCCTAGAAAAAATAAATAAAAATCAACCCTATTCGCCAACATTAGCAACGGGTGCCGAGTTGTAAGCGAAAATATTTGTATGGGGTTGCCTGGGTAACAACCATATAGCTTCCATTTCTCAACACCCAGAAACCCACCAATTAAAAGAATTTTTAATTATTTTTTCAATAACGAAAGTTAGATATATTTATTTATTTACAATTTTTTTTCATATTTAATATGTATTTAATAAAATTTGAAAAATTAGTAAACAAATCTACCAGGTGATATTTCATCATGTTTTGTCTATTTAAATTTTTCTCGGTATATTTTTCATCAATTATCGTGCCAAATCAAAAAAAATTCAATTAGATATTTTTTTCATCATTTTTTGTCTATTTAAATTTTTATCAGTATATTTTTAATCAATTATCGTGCCAAAAATTCAAAAAATTCAATTACATATTTTATTCCTTGCCCGATAATAATTTCGCCTTTAATTCCTATAATTTTAATTTTCTAAATTAACAAAATTTTTAATTATTTTTTTCCATGATTAAAATTTAGATATAAAATTTGGGTAATAAAATATTTCAAAATTTCAAAATTTTTTTATATTTAATATGTATTTAATAAAATTTGAAAAATTATGCTTAAGTTTTATAAATTGAAAAATTAGTAAATTAGTCTACCTGGTGATATTTCATCATTTTTTGTCTATTTAAAATGCTTAATGAGTGCCCACTGGACTACTCGATGTTAGTAATTTTGAGACGATTGTTGTTAAAAATGTTGTGTCGATTTTTCAGGAACTGGAAGATGAAAGAGCAGCCAAAAGACTATCCCTTTACCTTCCAATTTCCCCTTTAAGCGGATAACATTGACGTTCGGGTTCCTGCGTTGCTCACGCCGGAACCTTCACGAGCACAAGCTATTGGCGGATGAACCGCACTTACACAGCTTGAGTTGAAATTTTACCAAATCAGTTGATTAAAAGCTTCAATGCACAAAATTGTTGACTTTAAAATATTTATTTGGAATACTACATCGTCCATAAATTCATTCGGCAAATTGTCAATTCATAAAATCATCTTGATTATAATTCATATGGCATTAATTTATAACACTTCATAAATTCACATAGCAGTAATCATATAAATCAATACCCGTACACTATCTGAGAGTTAACGTGTTCAGACAAAACACTTACCAGTGTTAATTGTCTGAATGTACGGCTCTCAGTTAGTTATGCACACTAACTCAAATCAGACTAGAAATTCTGTTGAAAAATAAGACTACAAAATAAGACTGAAATTAAATTGATAATTTGTCAAAACACATCAGTATATATACCTATGTGGGGTTTATGGTCTTGATTACCTTAACCCCAGATGTAATATTTTCGTGCCCCCAATGGTCACCCGTTGCTAGGCACGTTGGTAATGTAACCATGGGTTTTGAGGTCGCCAAAGGTGAGCGCCACATAGGAACTACTTTGGCCCGAACTCAAGGCTGGGTCCAACGCATCACAGTTAGAAGGTATGTGTGCGATTCACTTATATGATACATCTTACATGCCAATCTTCTTGGAGCCTTATCTTATTTATCAATACGAACTTTAAAAGAATTAATTCAAGCAAACATTTATTAAAGATTCATAAAACAGTCCATAAACTTATCCTTGTGGTTTTGCGGCACTGCATTTAGCTCGCTCAGCCCTTCCTGGCCTGATCTTGGGTGCTTTAGTGGCTGGCACCGTCGCCGACGTCGCTTCCCTGTAGGCCAACTGTGCTGGCGCGAATACCGGCGGGTAGGTTACCGCGTTGCCCTCCTGGCACGCCGATAACGCTACCTCGAGGCCGCGTATTTGGGTCCTTTGCGACTGGGTGAGCTGTTTCTCCTCAGCCCAACCTCGCTGTGCTGCCGTCATTCTTTGATATATCCTTTTGGCTTTCGCGGGTTCGATCCAGATGGCCTTGGTTTCTTGTATTTCCTGAGTGAGGTGTACTATCTGTTGTCGCAGGTTTTTGTTGGCGGTATAGGCTTTGTGCAACCTTTGTTGAAGAAACTGAACTGCATTCAGTGCTAAATTTAAATTATACTAGTTAATTCTAATATTTACCATAACTAAAATTTAATTATCGCACCTCAATTTACCCTCTACTTAGTCTCTATCTCATGGATTCGTTTTCAGCTAAGATACGTTAGTCTTTCTAGAGATTATTAGCACAACTATGTGAAATCTTATTTAAGAACGCCTATTAAATATTTATTGTTGATAATACAAGCATCACTAATGTCAGCGTCTATCATATCTGGTTTTGTTATTGTCGCCTCTTCGGTTCCGTCGGCTGCGTGCGTACTGATGATCGTAATGACAAGCCGGTCCTTCTTCCGTGTCTCTTAACTCACGAGGTAGGACTTCCCCTGGGACCACCACGTTCATGGCCTTGGTCCGGCCTCGGAGTCTCGGATTGTTCAATTCGAACGAGACATTGTAGTTGGGGGCATACCCATCTGTGCTGGGTATCCTGCCCTCCGCAATGTCCGCGTTCACTCGCGCCAGGTATTGTCTAGCCCGAATGACTTGCCGGTTCGTTTCCTCTTGATGTTCTTCCAGTCGAGCCAATAGGAATTCAGCCTGGCCCCTGATCTCTCGGGCCGGGTTCTTGCCAGACTCGCGCCTGATGGCCACATATGGGAGTTCTACATCTCCCGGGCTGCTTCGGTCACCGTCTCTTGACTCTCGAACGGGGGATATCGAAAATCCCCCGTCCCACATCGCTTGTCTGCACCTGGCTGCTGAACGTGCAGGGAATCTAGCGATGACTCGGGACGCATCGATCCATGAGTTCTCCTTATTATAAAAACATCAACCTAAGCATAACCTAGGTTTTGTTCTCAGGAGCCTACTAGGGGTCCTCGGTATGTAGTATAGCCTACAAAGATCATGCTTTCCATTGAGAACACGGTTGTCAAGTTGGTTACTTTGTTACGGTTGCATTTGGGTCCACTTAGTATACAAATGCTAATGTTATTATTCATTTAAAACTTTTTATCGGTGACTCAATATTATCTATCCTACAACAGCGGTTTCTCGATGGTCAAATTGAGAGAATAAGCTTGTCAATACATTCAGGAGTTCCTCAGGTTTAGAGTATTGGCCTTTGGTAATTAACCTATTCTTGTGTATAATCGTCATTAGTTTGTACAAGATTCTATTGTCGTACTTCCCTATCGCCTCTGATTGATTTTCTGAGAATCCGGGGCTTTATTGCTATTATTAGTCTGGGCCCTACTCGTCATTAATTACCTGGGCGCCCTACGCATTCTATTTCCAAATGTCCCCAAAGTTGAAGATTGTTACTGTTACGCAATAGGTTTCTAAATCATATTGTCATCTCCTACCCGACCGCTAATTTGCGAATTATTATTAGGTAACGGCTTCTTAAAAAGGTATATTATTTCACGGATGGTGAAATGTCTGACACACTCAAAACAAGAGTATCATCGTTTAGTAGATCTAAAAATGATTAACCAATATTAAAATGTGTATCAACATTATTTAACCGATTCAGAGAGGAAATGACTGACAAATTTACATTATCGTTATATAATGGGAGGCTAAAGTGTCTAATAAATTATAAAAATAGGTCATCATTATTTAATAAGATTCTAAAATATTTAATGAATTGAAAAAAAATATATCATCATGGTTTAATCAGTTCTGAAATGTCTAATAAATTCTAAAACGCACCTTATTATCATCTAATAGAATTCTCGAATGTCTATTAAGTTCTAAGAAATTAAATTATTATCTTGTAATAGAATTCAAAAATTGTCTGACAAATTCTAAAAATTAAATTGTCATCATGATCCAACTTCTACGTTGCAATATTGGATTAACCGGGTTCCTCTATTTTAGTTCTTTATTACATTATTATTAACATAGAATTGACCAAAACTTTATTCTCTTAAAACAAAAACTTCGGGTTAAGTTGTCCTCGTACGACGGATTCCTAAATCCTTGCATTATCGTTATCATAAAAATTACTTTTAAAATACAATTCTTCAACTAATATTCCTTTAAGAAATTTTTCTTTAAAAACATTTTTAAAATCGTTATCATCGTATAACAATCGGTGTTCATAGCGATACCAGATCTCCGCTATGAGTTAACCTGTCCTTCCGGGGTTCGTAAATTTAGCCTTTCATTTACCACTATCAGATAGCCTATAGTTTGTTCTGATTTTATGCTGATCATTGTTCCTTATAAGTATTTCGAAAGTGTCCGAACGGTGAAAATCTCGGTGGCTTAAGCCTTGTCTTATTGGCGTGTCGGTGAATCGATTTGCCTCATGGGTTGATTTGATGTCTGGTTGCTTCGTTAATGAGGTATCGAAAATCGGAAATTCTCGTTAATCAAGTTTTATCTATCGGAACTCTCGGGGATCCCTCTCATCTCATTAATAGTGCATAGAAGGGTTTACCTAGTTGGGTAGCTTGGAAGTGATAAGATTTAGATAAATCAATTTATTAATTTATCCTCAATATTTTCCATTGTCCTATTTCGGGATTCTTTGGTAGCTAGATCTACAAATTGTGAGTGTTTAGTCATAATTGTCAAACTGAACAATTCAGAGTTAACACGCCTTATATATCAGTCTATGCGGCGTGTATGTGGGATTGATTTTCATCGTTAATTCTAGTTGGTGTGCCTCATGTGGTAATTCACTGTCTATCTCATGGCGGTAGTCTATCGATTCGTTGTTTATGCCTCTGTTTATCGATCTGTGTAAATATCACATTACTTATTTTCATTTTGTCGCGTTGGTTCGATTGGAATTTTATTAGATTTTTGGAATAAATGCTTTCTAAGATCGCTATCTGTTAATATTTTGGGCTCCGTGGTAAGTTACTTATTTTCATCGTATTTTCGTTTATGTAGTACTAGAGATTGTGCGTTTTATATTGTTGCTGCTGTCACTTCGAAGCTTTGGATATTCCTAACTCAATCCCGATTGAATTTGAAAAATGCAATTTCGACTATTATTTATTTTACTTGTTTCATGTTGATCGTAAATAAATGATGTTGTGAGGTAGTCAATTAAGGTATTCGATTCTAATATTATTAATAGTATGTTTTAATTGGCAATCATGTATGATATTCAAAAATTGACCGGTTTCATGAACTACTCAGGATGATGGTCCGATTACAATTAATGTATCGATGATTTCCCTCAAGTTATTTGACATGTTGGTGACTATTAGGAGTTTCGTTTAAAGGTCATTCTTTCCATACTGTATAGATGTACAAATACGAGTTTTTTGGGTGGAAGGGTTCTATGTTACTTAAAAATCTAGAGTTAATATACTATATATTATTTAGGGTATTTACGCCTTTACTTTAGTTTGAATAACTTGCAATCAGATTGCTTCCTGAGTTTTATTAAACTAAATTCAGATCTTTTGTATGACTTTTAAATAGTAATTAGAGCAAATAGTTAAGGAAAATTCAGTTGTAGTTTATTATCATTGTTGGGCTTAGAGCCACCATTTAAACAAAATGAAAATAAAAATCTAAGGTTAAAGAGCGAGATTAATGAAAGGAATCACGGAACATAAACATGCACCGCACCAAGATATTAAAAATCAATAAATAACAGAATAATTAAACAAAAATAAAAACACAACAAAAATTAAATAAGACAAATAACTAATTAAAATTCGAAAATGCCTACAGAAGCAAGGAAAGAAACATATGAAAAATAAAATAAACTGCCAAAACCTTGCAAAATAAGGTTTAGAAAAAACATAGGCAGAAGAGGCGACCAGAAAACAAAATATTAGGGCCTGAAAACAATATTGTAAGAAAATAATAATAAAAATTAAATCTAACAATAAAATATTAATAAATCAAAAAATAAAGAAAAATATATAAAAAATTAGAAAAATATTTTAAAATAAATAAAATAATTAAAAAGCCCTAAAAATGGCGAAAAACCGCCCATTGGTCGCACACAAGCACAAAAACACTATAAATATAGTGATGAATTTCATTAAAATCAATCTTATGCTTTACTGACAATTTTGTATTTGAAACTTGAACAAAGCTGAATCACTAAGAGTAAGGAATTTTGGTTATTTATTTGTACATTTATAATAATTATAACGTTTTATGTTCACGTTTTATTTCATTCCTAGTAATGCATATATTCTATTTACAACGTTCGGACCCTCAAAATATTATATTTATGTATTGGAATAGATCTGGTTCATGGGACCGACCGTGTGCCGGCTAGTGGGTGAAAACCCTTAGTTGCGCTCGTGGGTCATGCCTCGTGAACCCCTTGGCAGTTCGCAGTCGGTTCCGGCTTTGTGCACGGGACCGCTACGCAGGGCGCCATTGTACATTCGAGGCGGCTGCTGAAAATGTGGCCGGAGCGAATAGCTAAAAATTTTTCGGGAAGTGCGGAAGACTGAGTTAGAGGGAAGTTAAGCCAAACCGTACATCGGTCAGAAACGATTTTTAACATTCCGAACGGGAGGTAATGGACAAGCCGGGTAGGACGGATAGGTATTAAGATGAAAAATGACGAAATTTAAATTTTTATTTAAAGAACGGGTAATTCAAACGTTTTAAGACAACTTAAAAGAAAATAAATAAATAAACTAACGACTTAACAAAGACTTCATGGGAGGGCATCACGGTGGATCGCTCCAAATCTGTTCTGCCAATAAGTAATCCAGGAAATATCAGTAAATCCAAAATCATCCAGAACCAGATTGACGCCCTTGTGAGACCATGAGAGAGCCCATTAGATGCATAATGAATAAGTAAATAGATGAGCGGAGAAATCCTGTGCTAGTACGGGTGAATTGAAATTTTCCATAAACCACCAAAATCGATCGTCCAGTAATAGCACTACTAAGTCACGGGCTAATAAACTGCGTTGATTAAAGATTTTACCATAAGTCCATTAGACCATGACACTCAACCGTAGGCCGAGTCGAAATCGGTAAAATCAATATGGTAGGCTTGGTAGAATTTAAAATATGCTTATCGACTCAGAATTAATTCGTCTATCACTAATGAGATCGAAATGGAATAAGTGGATTTTCAAGTGGAAATTAAATGCTACTGGTCGAAATTCCCAAATAGTAACGTTAATGCAAACTTAGAGGTTGATTGTTTTTAAACCAAACAATTAATAACGTTCCAGAAGGCTTTATAAACTCAACTTATGACTAAATAAAAATCTAAACGTGGGATTTGAAAGAGGTTGTTAGGAACCCAACTACGGCCAACGCCAGGCGTAAAACCCGGAAAATCCATGTTTTCATCGTAGTGTAAAGGTCGGCCCCATTAATATAGGACGCGTGGCATTCGTGATTATATGATAAACTTATTAGTTAACTCCTTTGCAGCGATTTCATAAAATTTACGATCACCTTGGTGGACTCGAAGTAATACACCCTAAACCAATCCCCTTGTCAACTTGTGGTTTCAATACGAACCCAACAGTACTCCATCGATTTCAAGTTTGTACTAAAACCCCTAATTTTAACTCGGAACACTATCACACGGGTCGTAACCACCCCGTTTGCCATCAATATTCCGGTTTCCGGTTATGTTTTGTTTTCGATTTTTCAGTTTTCTCTTTGTTTCATTTTGATCAGCGTTAACTTCAGCAAATTTTCTTCTCTTTTTTTTAGAATGACAGGAAATGAAATCACTAACGTTTCGGCGAGAATCCCCCGATTGCCGCCGTCGATCGTGGCCCTCCGCCACAAATACGAAGACTTAAAGGTCCAACACCGGGATCTTCAGGTGAAGCACGACCGAATCAAGGGAACATGGGCCCCACCGGAAGTCGTCCGAGGGCTCCGACAGAAAATCATTCGTCTAACGCAGGCCCGCGACGAAATGATCGCCGAATCGCGCGCCCAGCGTCTTCTGATTAGAGAGCAGTCCGTGGCACTGCACCGGGCATATTCGGATGCGGAACTCCGAATCCAAGTTCCCGGCAACGTCCGTGCGGAACAGCTCGATGTTGTTCCCGCCCACCATCTACCAACCGTCGAAGACCAGTATCAATCGACCACCACCGCACCCTTGACAAGTGAAAATCCCGTTTGCCCTCCACCTTCCAGGGCTGCGGGGAACCTAGAAAATCCATCTGTCTCCACGGCCCGTCGCCGGCCGAATCGAAATAAACGACGTAGGGATCGTCGTCGACAAGAAGAGGCCCGTCTGCGGGGCACTCAAACAACTGAAAGGAGGGATATATTGGAGGATCTACCACCCCCTTATCGGGAATTCGACCTCTCCGAGTTCGACCCGGAGATACACTACGCTCCGAGGGTCATATTCTCCTCTCCTCCGGCCTCTATCCACATAAACCTGGTGGAGGAGGAAAACGAACAATCCACGCCGATCCGAGTATTGAGTGATCTCGATCTAGATTTAGAAGAAATTGCCATACTCACCGGGGAGATCCCTAACGTCGGCCCCCGAGGCGAGATTGCCGGTCCCTCTTCTCGGATAGATGAGGACCCTCGAGGTGACCCTCCACCGTACCGGCCACCCAAGAGAAGGCGTTTCTCAACGGATATCGATGCAGAGGAAGGTTGAGAACCGAAATCATCCACGTTGTTCAGAGCCTACAGACTTATCTGACTCTTACTGACATCCTAATAATTTTCGTAATTTGCTAAAATTTAGTGTTCATTGTTTTGTTATGCTTATTAACAATTTTCTGGATTCAACTCTCTTTAGTAATATTACTAAGCAACTTCCATCTTATTATTTCTCATGGACCGGAATATCGAGGGTAAAAGGAAAACCGGGATGCGCATAAACACCTGGACGGAAATTTCCCCTATGATTTGCTCACGTCAAAAACAAAGATAATGACAGAGATAAGAGGTTTTTTGAGAGTATGAGCGTAAGCCCTTCTATCGGCAGCTGAAACCTGGGAGAAAGACGAAGGTCATTCGAGGAGTAGTGCCAGCAAGGGCGCTCACCTGCTCGAACGGCATTCGGCTGTCATGCACAATCCCAACGCGACCACTAGTCACGGGTGCATGAGGGTAATTAAAATTATGTGGCGTGTAGAGGAGTTACCACTAGTTAGGAACGACCATAGAATGAGGTTAAAGCGACTCGTAGAACGGACCCTAATACTCTCCCACGACCAACATCATAATAAAATCTTTAAATGTCTTAGAAGTCATAGCAACGAGTTTACTTTTTACTATCTTCCCGTCACCTTCCCTTTAATTGACCTTAAGCGCCTGTATGTTTATATTACAGATTAATGAGTGCCCACTGGGCTACTCATTGTTATCATTTTAGCCGTATGTGAAGATAGTTTAGGTCGATTTTATAGGAAAAGGAGCGACGGCGAAACAGCCAAAAGACTATTTACAATTCACCCCTTTTCCCCTATCCGGAATGATAATGACGTTTCAGCTCCGGCGTGAGAACGCAGGAGCCTTCACGGACACGAATTATTGGCGATTATACATGCATTTACACAATTCGATAATATGTAAGATTTTAATTGTTTGTAATGTTGTTTCGGCTGTGGGCCGGAAAAATTTAGACATAAAGTAAAATTTGGTTTAACATCTCTTTAAAATATAATTTGCATAACATTATAATTGGCATAGTATCATAATTGGCATAACATCATATTTGGCAAAGCATCATAACTGACATAACATTCGAACCTTCCCCCACGCCGACACCTCCAGCAGAGCTCTAACGAGGTTGTCCGGGTGCGACGTGAAAGAGGTTTCTAAACACTTCTTCACTCACATTAAAGATATTAACACTGAGCTTCTTAGACTGAGTTAAATTTTCAAAGACTGATTTTTGGTTAAAGACCGATTTTTCAGAAAAAATTGATTAAAATTATGTGAAAGTGAATCGGTATATATACCTATTGTACGACCCTAACCTTGCGTGTTAAATTTGATTTAGTAAAACAAAATTTGACATTGTGATTTCTAGTGTATTCTAATCTTAATTTTTTTATTTTTATAATTTAATTTGACAATTTTCTTTTTAGCTTTTAAATTGAATTGTTTCCAATTCAAATTATTTAATTTTGGTTCTAGTTTTATATATTTTCTATTTTTTAGTAAATTGTCAAATTTCGGTCAAATTTTCGTGTTCTCATGTTATTTTTATGTTTATTTCGTGCGGATCTTGTTGCACTTCGTTATTATTTTAATTTATTTTTGTGTTTTATAATTTTATATTTAATTGTTTTCTTTCTCATATTTTAGCAGGGTTAGTTGATGTTTTATAGGTCCGATTTTAAATCTGCATGTTGTATTTGCGTGTGTATTACCGATTCATTTAAACAATTCTCAAGGCCGTTTGTGTTCTGATCCAACACCTATAATTTGACCTTAACATTGCTTGTTATTTTTATTGCGATAAAACAAAAATTGACCTTGAAATTATTTGTGCTATCTAAATTAAATTTTTTATTATTTTCTTAGTTTAAATTGATAATTTATTTTTAACATTTTTAATTAAATTTATTCAGCCTGTTGGGCCAGCACACAAATAGCCTTGAGAATTGTTTAAATGTATCAGTAATACAACACGAAAACCTAGCACCAAGATAACTTAAAATATAATATACAACACCAATTAAACATTTTAAAATCTGAGAGAATATAAATAAATATAAAATCAAAAACATAAAAAGTAAAATAAAATAAATACAAAATGCATCAAGAACCACACGAATTTTACATAAAAAATAACATAATAACAAGAAAATTCGACCGTAAAATGACCATTTATATAAAATTAAAAATTAATGAATTAAATGAATAAAAATAAAATATTTTTGGATGAATAAATTTAATTAAAAATGTTAAAAATAAATTATCAATTTAAATTAAGAAATAAATAAAAATTTAATTTAGATAACACAAATAATTTCAAAGTCGAATTTTGTTTAGTCGCACTAAAACTAACACGCAAGTTTAAGGCCAAATTATAGGTATATATACTGATATGATTTGACAAATATCTAATCTTAATTTTCAGTATTCATTTTCCGTCGTACTTTGACACTTGATTTCAACAGTTTTACTATAGATTAATATATTTACCTGTGAATAATGGATTCATTGATCGATGTTTTATGGATTATTACGAAGATATATTTATGAATTTTAATTTGATGGATTTTTACTTTGGATTAATATATTTATCTGTGAATAATGGATTCATTGATCGATGTTTTATGGATTATTACAAAGATATATTTATGAATTTTAATTTGATGGATGTATCTGGTAATTTAATTTTGGTTTTAATAAATTATCATAATGCATAAATTAATTTTTCAAATTGTCGAAATTTTTCCGGCCCACAGCCAAAGACACATCACAAGTTAATAAAATCATATACAGTATTCAGATTCGTGTAAGTGCGTGGAATACCGCCGATGATCTGTGCCCGTGAAGACCCGGCGTGCGGAACGCAGGGATCGGAACGTCAATATTATTCCGTATAGAAGAAAGGAGGAGTAAGGAAGTGGTATTTTTGTTACTTCCTCGTTTCTCGATTTCTTTAAAATCGACCTAAATGATTTTACAATCGGCTCAAAATCTCTAACACCGAGTAGTACAGTGGGCACTCATTAATTATGAAATGAACATACATAGATCTTAAGGACAAAGAGAGGGAATGGGTAGTGGGGAAAATTGCGAAATCGTTGCAACAGTTAAAATGAATAGCCATCGAAAAAAGATTAATCCGAACAACCAAAATCATGAAAATAATGTTTTTAAATAAGAATTAAATAAATTATGTTAAATTGAAACGGAAAATATGGGCAGAACGCTGCGCAAATTTTTGGAAATAGTTAAAACACTTATCATAAAAAACTGTAAGATAAGGGCGAAACGCTGCTCAAATTTTCCGAGTCAGTGAAAATACTTTGTCGGAAACGGTAGAATAGGGATGAACCGAAAAATAAGGGCGGTACGCTGCCAAAATTTTCGAACCAACAAAACTACTTTGTCTAAAATTGTAAAATAAGAATGGGTTACGGCTAATGTTGTATATCAATAAAAAATTATTTTATAAAGCTGAGGAATGAGGAAGGATCCCTACTAAAAACTCGATAATAATAATGATAATAATAATGAGGATAATAATAATAATAATAATAATAATAATAATAATAATAATAATAATAATAATAATAATAATAATGATAATAATAATAATAATCATGGTATTAGTAGTAATGATGATAATAATTATGATAATAATAATAATAGTAATAATCATAGTAGTAATAGCAATAAATATAATGGTAGTTATAGTAATAAAAATAATAATAAAGGTAATAGTAATAACAAATAAGAAAGTTAATATATATAATAGTAACAATGATGATGCTAGTAATAATAATAGGGAAAATTGTAGATTTAATAGGGATAAGAGTAAGAGAGCTAGTGTGTGAATATTTAACATAACAAAGGGTGTACAGGCCAAAGAATAATCATCAACACGGACGACGATAAGAAGGACTATGGGAATGGACATAACAATGAATGATATGAGAGTATAGGTTAACCTTTGAAAGAGATAGGAGAATAATGGGACCTAAAAGTCGAAAGCGAGCACAGGCCTTCTATCGGCAGCTCGTTGAACCCATGGATCGTTCGGTCAATTATAACATTAGCAATAGCGCTCAATTTTTGCGGACGATCTACCCACTCGAACACAGTTCCAACGTTGCTTAGCAACGGGTGCCGAGTGGTAAGCAAAGCAAATATTTTTATGGGGTTGTCTGGGTAACAACCATATAGTTTCAAAATATCAAAACCCAGAAACCCACCAAGCCAAAAATATTTTATTTTTATTCATTTAATTCATTAATCTTTTTATGTTTATATAACTTGTCATTTTTTGGTAAAGTTTTATTATTATGTTGTTTTTTTTGTAAATTTCGTGCGGTTCTTGATGCATTTTGTATTTATTTTATTTTACTTTTGTTTTTTAATTTTATATTTATTAAAGTTCTCTCGAATTTTGGAGTTATTTGTTGATGTTGTATGTTGTATGCTAGGTTTTCGTGCTGTATTACTGATACATTTAAACAATTTTCAAGGCCATTTGTGTTCTGGCCCAAAAAATTTTTATCAATATATTTTTAACCAATTATCGTGCCAAATCAAAAAAATTCAATTAGATATTTTTTCATCAATTTTTGTCTATTTAAATTTTTATCAGTATATTTTTAATCAATTATCGTACCAAATCAAAAAAAATCAATTACAATTTCGTCTTTAATTCCTATAATTTTAATTTTTTAAATTAACAAAATTTTTTATAATTTTTTCCATAATAAAAGTTAGATATAAAAAAAAATATTTCATTATTTACAAAATTTTTCATATTTAATATGTATTTAATAAAATTTGAAAATTTATGCTTAAGTTTTATAAATTGAAAAATTAGTAAACAAATTTGTTTGTCTTATACATTGTGTGGCATTGAATTTAACTGCCAACTTATTTGAATATTATTTCGCCATTAAGTTATTAATTATATTAATTTTTAGAAATTTTATTTTCAAATTTATTTATAGATAATAAAATGACTACTAATGGAAATTTAGATATTGATGAAAACTTGTATAGTAGACAACTGTAAGTTTAATTATTTTGGTAAGGTTTTACGATTTTATTGTAGTTATGTCATGGGAAAAGAAGGAATGAGAAACATGGCATCATCATCAGTTTTAATATCTGGCCTTGGAGGATTGGGTGTAGAAATTGCTAAAAATATAGTGTTGGCAGGTGTAAAATCTGTAACATTACATGATACCAAAAAAGTTTCTGAGGATGATTTATCATCACAATATTTTTTGAGAAAGGAACACATTAAGCAAAACCGTGCTACTGCTTCCAAGCTTTCGTTATCGGAATTAAATAGCTACGTACCAATTTACGTCATTGAACGAGATTTAACACTGGAAACTTTAAAACAATTTACAATTGTCGTTTTAACAGAATCCAGTTTAGATGAACAGAAGAATATTAATAGATTTTGCCATGAAAATAATATCAAATTTTTGAATGCGAACACTTTTGGACTGTTCGGCCAAATATTTTGTGATTTTGGAGAGGAATTTATTATTAATGACCCAAGTGGTGAAGAACCACAATCAGTTTTATTGCAAGGAATAACTAAAGTAAATCTAAATAATAATAAATGATTTTAGATATGCATTTAATAGGGCATAGATGGGGTTGTAATGTGTTTAGAAGAAACTCGACATGGTTTTCAAGATGGTGATTATGTGATTTTTACCGAAATTAAAGGCATGACCGAACTTAACAATTGTAATCCGCGAAAAGTAAAAGTATTAGGTAATTCAGTATTTTTAAAGTATAACCATCAAATTAAGTATTCGAATATCATTTTAATAATAATTTAAATAAAATAATGATTTAATCCTCTTATCTAAATATAGAATAATTTCAAAATCAATATATAGACTACATTTAATTGGAAATATTAAAAAAAATTATTAATCAATATTTGATATAAAGTTGGATTGGACATCTCAAGATTATTGTACATTTTGTCTTTAATGTATATGCATTATAATTATGTAATATAATTATATCTATGTGCTGTTGATATTAAATAGTAGTTATAACCCGTTAAAAATGACAAATTTTTATTATATACCATATTTTATTAATGAGCTGATATACTTAAAGCATTATCAATCACAAGAGTAGTTACTGTTTTCATTTGCCAAGAAAGGAATTTTGAATCTAACACAATAAATATGCCATTGATGACGTCACAATAAACTGCTATTTTATTAGTCTTCAGAAACAAATCTTGTCGATTCTTCTAGTTTATTTAAACTATGATAAATTTTCATCAAACAAAACAATTATTCTCAATTAATTGTTAAGATTTTTAAAATAAAATGTTTATATTAAATTTATTATATTTTTATAACTAAAATAAATTACATACCGTTTATAACAAGTCTAAATACGATCTAATTACAACAGAAGCACAGATTTTAAAATTTTTATCTGAATAATCAATAGACGTTTGGTAGTAAAAATCCGTTGTAAAATCTCTTTTCAAACCGTTACTAATGTTTTAAATGAAAAAAATACCTAAAATCTTAAAATTTTTAAATAAACTTGAATAAAAATGCTAAAAGTCTATGCTAAACTCATAACTGTTACCTAGGTTTTTTTTACACACGAGATTTAGAATTAAGAAAGTTAAAATATGAATGAAGTGAGAGATAAACATTGTCTATGTAAACAAGTTTTGAACAATGCAATTTTATATTACCGTCTTATTGCATTATCATAAAATTTACTATAAGTACTGAATCCATGAGATTGTTTGCTTAATAAAATTTGAAAAAATTACATTTACATGTGGGATTTTTTAGGAAGTGATTTAATTATTTTTATAAGAAATGTATGTAATTAATATTAAAATTTGTAGCTTCCAAAACACATTACTTTTATTTATCACAATATACATATTTACTGTTACTCCTTTCTATAATATAATTTAGGTCCGTATGCGTTTTCTATTGGAGATACATCTGAATATTCTGACTACCTCGGTGGTGGCACTTGCATTCAAGTCAAATTACCAATCACCATGAAATTCGTGGGATTTTATTATACAGTTGGAGTATAAATTAAAATTTTCTTTTTCCAGAAAGATCTTGAAAACTCTATAAAATTCCCTGAATTTGTTGTGACAGACTTTGCCAAATTCGATAGGCCGAACCAATACCACATCCTTTACCAAACATTGCACGCGTTTCAACACACCTATAAAAAGTTACCTCAACCGTATAATGAAGAGGATGGGAATAAATTCCTTAAATTGGCAAAAGAAATCAATTCTACAAGTTGCAAAACGATTAAGCAAGATTCACTCGACGAAAATCTTGCCAGATTATTGTCGTACACTTGCTCTGGAAACGTTTCTCCAATGCAGGTAAATATATTAAATTGTCAATAATTTCCAATTTCTTGTTGTAATTTTCTACCCTTAATCCAGTTGAAATAATGCTTGCAAAATTTCACAATAGTTATTAAGTTGGTTTTGTTTACACGTTATTCACAACTTTTGTGGTGAAATATTATTTCAAACGCCTGTTAAATAAACTTTAATTTATTATGCTGTTCAACAGTTTGCTGTAAATAGACTCATATCAGCTGTAAATATGCTAGAAATTCTAATACTGTAAATGTAAGTGCAATTATGGTAATACGATGAATTAGACGCAAAACTTATCCATTATAATACTTTTGTTGATCACCATTATAATCCACAGCTCCTCGATCGATCAATTTGTTATTATAAAAAAGAATACAATTAAAACAAAAGTAATAAAATAATCATCAGCTTTCGATCCAAATTGCTTTCGACTCATTTTAGTCACAGAATCTGCCTGATTAGATGTTGTATACCACTTTCGATACTGCCGATCGTAGAAAATATCCACTTTTGTCTATAAAACCACTTGTCAATGGTTTTTGGTAGCTATTATTTTTTTTGAATTCAGCATCAATAACTACGTGCTTCTAAATTTGTCTTCTCATTTGTCGAATATATTTGTTTTTACATAATTTACTCGTATGAAACATGTGCTAACTGAAACATGAATTTTCATCTGAAATATTGATCTGATAAAAATCACGTTAAAAAATTATAAGAGATTTATATTTTCCAATATATCAGCGTTTTAATCTGTTTATTTTATAATATAACTCCAATTTTGCCCTCTACGTATTCGGAGTTTCATTTGATTCATCCTTATTTATTATATTATTTATTAAATTGATCTATTGTTATCAAAAAGTCTTTGTACTTTTTTGTAATGTATTTTTATTATTTCAAAACGATTTTTTTTGAGTTTTAAAAAACTACAAAATAAGCCCAAACTACATAAAACCATTTGATATCAGTGTCGATATAGATTTAACGAAATTATTATTCACATTATCTGTAGTGAACTCTATTAAATGGTAATCAAACTTTGTTTATTTCATTAAAGGATTAATAGTGATATTTTGCCGATGAAATAGTAACGACCATTTTATATAGGCAGTCATAGGCAGCATTTCTGCTCAGGAAATTATGAAAGCTGCATCTGGAAAATTTACTCCGATCAATCAATGGCTTTACTTTGATGCATTCGAATGTTTGAAATCACAGGACTCAAAAGCTCTCCTTTCACAAGAATCTACATTTCACGCCAGCAATCGTTATAGCGGTCAAATTGCGATATTCGGATCAGAATTCCAAAAAAAATTATCGAATTTGAATTATTTTGTGGTAAAATACACTGACACAGACATTGGATAATGTTTTCATTAATTGTTTCCAAATAGGTCGGATCGGGAGCGATAGGTTGTGAGCATTTGAAGAATTTTGCAATGATGGGTATTGGCAGTGGACCCCGGGGCAAGATTGTTGTCACAGACATGGACAGCATTGAAAAATCCAATTTGAATCGTCAATTCTTGTTTCGATCTCACGATATTCAAAAAATGAAATCAGAAGTAGCAGCGCGTAGTATCAAAACTATGAATCCTGAAGTACGTTATAAGTTTTTAAATATTATAATTGTTTTTTGTAAAAATCTTTTACTTGTTAACTTTTTTTTCCAATTTTCTTCACCTTAATTTCTTTTTTTGGCTATTATATGTATTTTGTTAAATATAAAACATGATATTAATCGATAATTCAAAATATTTATTAACATTAAAATTGGATTTTATTAAGTAATTAATTAAAATTAATTAAAAAATAGTTAATAAATATATAATAAAAAATTAATTTAAGTTTATAATTAGATCTTATATTAAATCTAAAAATATTTGATTATTTTAATTTAACAAATTAATTTCATTAAAAAATAATTTTATAATAATTAATTAAAAATTAACAATAAATAACTAAGATAATTAAATTTTAATAATAATAAATTAAAAATTAGATCTTATATTAATTAACAAATTTTCAATAAATTATTTTATTCAAAAAATATTACATTTTTTTAATTTAAAAAATTATTTTAATTAAATAATTAGATTTTATGTTAGTTCCAAAATTATAAATAAATAAAAAAATTAAATTATATTTATCGGTGTAAACTATTTGCTAATGTAATTTTCCGCAATTAGATAAATATCGAATCACACGTCAACAGAGTCTGTGAAGATACCGAGCACGTTTACAGTGAAAAGTTTTTCAATTCAATTGACGGAGTTGCTAACGCCCTGGACAATGTCAATGCTAGAATGTATATGGATCGCCTGTGTGTTTTTTATCGAAAGCCTTTACTTGAATCCGGAACACTTGGAACAAAGGGAAATGTTCAAGTTATTTTACCATTTTTAACCGAGTCTTATTCCTCATCTCAAGTATGCTAATAACACTAATAAGTTCTTGTTACACCGGATCGATATTTAGGATCCACCTGAAAAGTCAGTTCCAGTTTGCACCCTTAAAAATTTCCCGTACCAAATCGAACACACACTTCAATGGGCTAGAGATTTATTCGAGGGTTTATTCACTCAAACATCTAAAGCTGCCGTCTCATATCTTCAGGTATCCTATTTTTATCCAGTGACATTTGAACGATAAATCGATATTTCTCATTTTTTATTCATTATTATTAATTTAGGATCCTAATACATTTATGTCGAGAACACTGGAAGGCTCAGGAAATCAAGTTGCAGAGATTTTATTTAACCTGAAAAAAGATTTAACGAAATATCCGAAAACCTTTTATGAATGTGTAGAATGGGCAAGATTATTATTTCAAGAAAACTATCACGATTCTATTAAACAATTACTGCATAATTTTCCCGCTAATAATATGACCTCACAAGGCACTCCGTTCTGGTCTGGAACTAAACGATGTCCTAAACCGATCGTTCTCGATATTAACGACGTAAGGTTAATCTAGCGATATAAATCGTTACTGAGTTTATAATCAGGAAACCCATATTGATTTTATCGTATCGGCAGCAAATATCAGAGCACACATATTTAGTATTCCCTATAACAACAACGTCAGCGAAATCAAGCAAATGATCCGTAAAATATCGGTCCCAGAATTCAAACCGAAAGAAGGCTTTAAAATTGCGCTCACCGATGCTGAAGCCGAGGCCGGCATGAATGTATACGGGGACTCGGAGGGTCTCATTAAAAATTTGAGAAAAGAAATTCCTCTTCCAAGTAAATTTATTCATATTAATCACATCGAATAATCGATCTCTCTCCTTAGACGAAATTAAAAATCTTACGATTAATGTTGAAGAATTTGAAAAGGACGATGATAAGAATTATCATATGGATTTCATTACTGCTACTAGTAACCTTCGCGCTGAGAATTATTCAATTAAACCCGCGGATAGATTGCGCAGTAAATTAATTGCGGGGAAAATTATCCCAGCTATTGCGACGACAACCAGTCTGGTATCAGGTCTCGTTTGTTTGGAGCTTTATAAAGTAAATGCTACTATTGATAACTTTTAGTTATAATTATTTTGATTTTCTAATAATTCATTTAATAATTAAGAATATTTCTATTTTTTGTAATTAATTAATTTAAAACATTAATTAATTATTTTTTAAAATTATTAATAACTTTTAGTTATAATTAATTTGATTTTCTAATAATTAATTTAATAATAAGGTTTATTTCTATTTTTTGTAATTAATCAATTTTTTAATTAATTTAAAAAATGAATTAATTATTTTTTAAAAATATTAATAACTTTTAGTTATAATTAATATATAAGCTTATTTCTATTTTTTGTAATTAATTAATTTTTTAATTAATTTAAAAAATTAATTAATTATTTTTTAAAATTATTAATAACTTTTAGTTATAATTAATTTGATTTATAATAATTAATTTATAAGCTTATCACATTTTTTGTAATTAATTAATTTAAAAAATTAATTAAATTTTTGTTAATTAATGATTAATTTTATTTATAATACTAGTATTTATTAAAAAAATTCATTAGAAATCGATTGCTATTTCTTGTAATTAATTATTTAATTTTATAAACAATTCATTAATTTATAAACTTATTTTTTATTATAATCGGTTAATTTTCTGACAAGTAATATATTAATAATTGTTTTACATCATATTTGCCATATCAAATAGCATTATGATATTTCGACTGCACAATCGCAGTGCATTGTGGTGCATACGAATATATGAATATAATAATTGGTAACTGCAAAATTCTTTATTTGTAACTAAGCATTTATAAGAGTGGCTATGACATTGAAATTCACTATAGAAAGCTCATTTAACAACATTTTCACGCATCCCTTTTATGGCTTTACTCTATCCAATTAAAGTAATTCAAAGATTTATTTTTTAAATTTTGCAAACAAATCTAAACAAATCCAACCTCATATAGAAGTATCCGTTAGGGAAGTCTCCCAAAACAAGCAATTTTTTACCTCCTTGTCCCTTTATTCCCATCCCTATTGTCAATTTTGCTCCCTAATTCGTGACAAAATCTATTCTTGATGACCGATTCACTCGAGAAATTTAAAAAGACAGGATTGAAATTTCCTGCTGATATAATAATCAATAGTCTAACAAAGCTCTTTTATTGTAAATGTAGTGAAATCTATTAATTTTTCACTATTGATCTATTTCCAATTTCCTTATTCTCAATTAGTCTTTAGATTATTGATCAATATTTTGTTTTCAAATTTTTCGTTGTTTTTGGGAATATCGATCGATATCCCGGAACAAAATAAAGGAATTTATGATTTATTAAATAACATTTAAATTATTTTAATTGATATCAATAATCAATTTCCGAAATAGATCGTTCAAGGTCACAAGAAATTAGATTTCTACAAAAATGGATTCGTCAATTTAGCACTTCCTTTCTTTGGATTTTCAGAACCCGTTGTGCCGATGAAATCTAAATATTACGATACAGAGTTTTCATTATGGGACAGATTTGATATTAAAGGTGATCGAAAATTGGGTGATCTTCTTCAATATTTCGAAGTATAACATTTTAGCTATTGATTTTCGTTACTAACAAGGTGATTTTAGAAAAATCACAAATTAGAAATTACTATGATGTCCCAGGGAACTGCCATGTTATATTCTTTCTTTCTGTCCCCAGATAAACGGAAACAGCGATTGGAAATGACGTAAGCATTCTTGATATTATTTGAATTTCATTCGAAATAGTTTGTATTTAATTCTTCAATTTTTTGATTATAAAATCATTCGTGAAAATATCTGATAAGTAAATTTGTGAGTAAATAAGCAATATATTTGAACGTAAAAGTAAATTTAAACTTTCAAAAATTAAAACAATTTGCTTTTATTTCTACTTTTCATTTTCGCTTCTTTAGTGTACTATTTATATACAATTGTATCTAGCCAAATATCACTGATAAGAATAGGAAGCTCTCATTCAAAGAGCGAGAGAATGAAAAATAAAGACAATAAAGATGTAGCAAATTTTCAAAGTGACAGTAACAAAAGGGGCCGACCTATGAACAAACGGCGGAGTATATACGGTAAAGAGCCATGAATTTATAGTTTTTTTACTCCTCGACAGTAGGAATTTGTTTTGTAATTAAATTACAATACATATGTAGTGTGGGACTAGGGATATCCCCAATGACAACTCTGTAATTAAACCTTTAGAAGATTGAATATCCACTTCGTTTAACTTTTCACTATCGGTATTCTATAAATAAACTAAAGATTTTAACTATAAAAAGATTTTAAGCAACAATTCACAATCGGGCCGATTGTCAAGACAATCGGAACAATCGGTAATCGGCTACCCATTCGGCGCCGATTGCCGATTGTTCAGGATTTCAGAACACTAACCGAATTCGGCATTAATATGACTCGACAAAAAAATATAAATTCCAAAAACAACAAATATTTTAGTGTTTTGTTGTTATTTATGTCAAAATAAAATGCAAAAACACATGTTGTATTGTTAATTGTTGTCTTGCTTTCGCGATAAATAGGACTGAACGATAACAACAGACTGTGACATAATTAAATTATATTTTTATAAATGCGACCTTAGCCTGTGTCAGACAGTCTGGCCGAAGCGGCCATCTATATTGTTCTGCACAACCAAGATCAACCTTCAACTTCCAGGTAAGTTCCGTTTAATCGTTTAAATAGAATTAATTATATAAACGTAACTCAAAACCCACCTCTTCCGGCAATCCTACCCTCCACATTAGATATAGGTATTTCACCCTGGATCAATTGGAAGTTCAGAACTAGAGTAGACCTTGCTCTCCAATAACACGTTATAACGGGGTGACACTACTTGTAAAGTAGCCTGGCATTGAGACGGTGTGACTATGAGACCTGAAAACACAAAAACAAGCAAGGATTAAAAAATTTAAAATTCGTAGACAATCGGTATCGGCTTCACAATCGGCAAAAAGTGCAATCGGTCAAGCTCTAATTTTAACCGTTCAAGTGAACTGATAATGTTTATCAGTAAATTTCAAATGCCAATCGAAAATCGGCAATTATAAACAAAAAATAAATATCAGGATGTAATATTGCCAAATATCAGGTTGTAATATTGCCAAATATCAGGATGTAATATTGCCAAATATCAGGATGTAATATTGCCAAATATCAGGACGTAATATTGCCAAATATCAGGTTGTAATATTGCCAAATATCAGGACGTAATATTGCCAAATATCAGGATGTAATATTGCCAAATATCAGGATGTAATATTGCCAAATATCAGGATGTAATATTGCCAAATATCAGGATGTAATATTGCCAAATATCAGGATGTAATATAGCCAAATATCAGGATGTAATATTGCCAAATATCAGGATGTAATATTGCCAAATATCAGGATGTAATATTGCCAAATATCAGGATGTAATATTGCCAAATATCAGGATGTAATATTGCCAAATATCAGGACGTAATATTGCCAAATATCAGGTTGTAATATTGCCAAATATCAGGACGTAATATTGCCAAATATCAGGTTGTAATATTGCCAAATATCAGGACGTAATATTGCCAAATATCAGGACGTAATATTGCCAAATATCAGGACGTAATATTGCCAAATATCAGGATGTAATATAGCCAAATATCAGGATGTAATATTGCCAAATATCAGGATGTAATATAGCCAAATATCAGGATGTAATATTGCCAAATATCAGGATGTAATATTGCCAAATATCAGGATGTAATATTGCCAAATATCAGGTTGTAATATTGCCAAATATCAGGGACAAACAATAGGATATAATATGAACAAACAATAGGACATGGATAAATAACATGGACAAAATATAAGCACCATATAATTGCATGTGTTGCAACTAAGAACTGGAATTATCAATAAGTGGTGAATCTATAAATATTTCCATTATCGATTATTTGTCATAACTGGTATTATTATTTCTGGTTTTTTCACTGCTTAGTTGTATATATAAATATTTGTGCCACTATTCACTGATGTTTTCCAAATGCTTAAAGCAAATCAAATAAACGTCTGTAGTTGTATAAATAAAATGCCATATTTCATGTTATGATTCAGTTTTTAATTGTTATCTGTTTCAGGATATCACAGTTAGTTGAGACGGTTACGAAGAAATCGGTGCCAGAAGAAGTGAAATTCTTGGTGCTGGAGATCTGTTGTAATGATGCCGATGGCGAGGATATTGATGTACCATATATAAAGCTGGAGCTTTAATTTTTTCTGGAAATAGACTTTATTTGGATTTGTGATTAAAATGATATTGATAAATTTTAGCACTGTCCTTAACATTTTAAATGAAATTTGAATTAGAAAATTGTTTTGAATTTTATATTTAATGTCAATTATCATATTTTTTCCATTGATTATTATCTAAGTTAATTTCAGCAGATTTTTCCTTGTCTTTTGTTAAATTTATGTCTTTTTGATAAATTAAATGATTTAGACTTTGGAACCTTTTCCACTTTGGTTTAATCATATATATTACGCTCATTGTAGATGCCATTTTATTTTGTTTGGTTTGAACTTTTCAATTTTACTTTGTATCATTATTTCACTAATTTGTTCGAAAAATTATTTTCAATTACACTTGCAATCGATTTTTGGAATATTTTAGCATTATATAAATAAAATGGACATTTTAATTTTTGGTCTGTTTAAAAAAACTTCTAAAATCTTCAATGATGCTAACTTCGAAGCTAGCAAGAAATTAGTTTTCTGTAATTTTTCTAACACATGTTGAGGTAAATTATAAGTTAGTTTTAATAGGGATCTCATTTTATGCTGTATTTTTTAGTAAATGTTCATTTATCCAAGTAACTTTGATTGTTCTCTGTTGTCTTTTTATTGCCTCATGCTCCTGTGTATTGTAAGAGGTTGCTCTGTTGTATAACTTGAATAGTTTATCGAATAATTTAAATTCTCAGTAATTATCCAATTGAATTTTAGGTTTCCACATTTTTTGGTAGGAATTTTTTAGAGGGACTATTCAAACAAGTTTGTTTATCAGTCGTCGTTTGTTGTCTTGAATATCATGCTAGTCATCGTGTTTTAATTCTTGGGCATATTGAATGCTGTAATTTTTTAAACTTAAACCTATTCCGTTGTATTCAAAAATACCAATCAAAGTTTCTTACTATTTTTTATTACATGTCTAATATCTCGATTAATATCCCGATTTTAGCTCTGTTTTCGAGACGTGTTTTGATTCTTTTACTCCATTTATTATTCTGATAATGGGCAAAGGGTAATTGTCAGGCTCTGAATTTATTGAGCATTCTGTATTCAAGGTGAAATTGTTTTCCAGTAGTGCACCAAAAATTTTCTTTGTTATATTTGTATTTATAGCGTTTTTCAGCAATGAAATGTGAGTCACATTTTATTCGAAAAAAATTTGGTAAAGTTTGGTAAAGAGTTTTGTGCATTCACTATATCTATTGTGAATGTAACAAAAACCTTTATTTGCTGCCTGGCTTTCAGGCTTTTTGTCCAGTGATTGGTTTTTTGTTTCTGTTTGAAATTTGATCTGGATCTGCTGAGTTTTTTGGTGTCGATTAATAGTACATTTTTGATAAGATCAATGCCGAGAAAAGCGGAGATTGAATTATGCTATGAAATTTATGATCTTGACCCACAGAATTCGTTTTAAAGCATGTCGGAACTTTTCCGGTTTACAACCGCAACAATATACAGTTAAATAAAATACAGAAAAATCAACGGACCATGTTAGCGCAGTTCGTGAAAAACGACAGGATGGAACGTAAACTCGTCATTTGGCTCGTCACATTTTCCTGCAGTGGAAAATTCGACCTAACTTAAATGAACATGTCGGCTTAAAAATAGCATCCATTAACCCTTAAATGCATGATTTTCTGTATTGCATTAAAAAATGTTTATTATTGACAAATATTATTGACAAAAATAGACAAAAACATAGATTTTACTTTTATTTTCAGATGAATCCATTATCTTATTGTCAGACTAAAAAAATATATCCTTGTCATTAATCATAAATAATTATATTTAAATATTTGGCACAATGGAAATTTCAATCACAATGCATTTAGGGTTAATTATAATATCGACAGAGAAATTCCTAAGATCATATTGAAGGGGACAGGTAGATGGGGGTTCGAAATCGATGCAACGAATATAATTATTTAATTTGAATAAAATTCTAATTTCACGAAATTAGGAAAGTCAAAATAAATTGACTGAAATTATAGATCAGCGCTGCCCAAATTTTCTTGGTCCGTGGACCATATAATTTCTGTTAAAAAGATTCCGGGCCAAAAAGATAAAAATTAAAAAATCATATAAAAGAATAACTTTATTTATACAAAGAAAATACAGTTAAAAATAATACGTGACTTATTAATAATAAAATTTTTTAATTTTAATGAGAATATAAATAAAAAGATAACACTAGTTTAAAATTTATTATTTTCAATAAAACAAATTTACAGAAAACATTTACCTTCACCAAAAGGTTGTTAACAATTAACTCTGGTTTAAATGTGATTGTGTTCAAATGTAGATTCCCACGCTAGGCTATGTACTGTACGCCTTAATTTAAACTTCTAGTCTTTGAGACTTTGAAACCTAAGTTTTTATTTTAGTTGTGATTTGACTGAGAAATCTCTAAGTTTATATAGTAAAGTTTGTTGTTTTTGTTGACACTTAAAGTGTATTTAGAATGCACTTAATGACGCCTCGCATAAATTATTATTATTGTTTTATTATTTTCATTGAAACTTAAGTGCCTTGTTAATCTTTTTATTATTATGATCAAAATATAAATTACCTTGATAAAAACAATTTAGACGTTTAGAAGTGTCTTTTTAATTTTATAAATTATTTTTGAGATATTTTGGTATTATTTAAAAATTAATTGTTTACATTGGGATTTATTTTTATTTTGGAGGTAAAATTATATAATGTCACATGTTCTATCTAATTCACATATATTTTCTATTCTTATTCCCATGATATGTAAATTTATTAAAACAAATATAAACATCAAACATAAGACTTTAAAATTTACCGTCAAAATAAAGTAAAATAAAAAATACATTGTTATAGTTGTCAATTGATAGATTGTTAAAAATCGCAATTCGAGTTATCATTTGATTGTCAGGATCACAGATTGCTAATTTATATAGATTTAATTAATCTAAATTACTAAAAAAGAAAAATTACAACAAAATAAAATAATACAATAAAATCAATAAACATAATATCAAATTGTCATCATCCTTGTCTGTCAACATCGATTAATTCTACTTCTCTTTCAGTTTCTTTACTTTGAGTTTCGATATGGACATTTATTCGATATTTATTATTTCCTATTTTACAGTATTTGTTTAATTCGATGTTAGTAGTTGCAAGTCGAATTAAATGTTGGACTTTATATAATTCATGTCAGAGAATGCAAGCTTACAAATGTATGTATTCCCAAACATAGAAATAATTTGAAGCCCAAAAATCCTTCAATTTTGGATATTTTTCTTTCTCCAAAAGTTGAAACAATTCCATTCCAAACGTTCTACTGGATATAATAAAGGGGTCAGCCTGAAGGTCGCATAATTCCAATTGACATTTGGGAAATACGAAATCAATATCAATGTATCTCAAAATATATTTATAATGTCTTAGAGGTCTTTGAAGTCATCGAATTGTTTAAATCTTGTATTAAAATCTTTAATTAGGATATTTAGTTTGGGCAAAAATCTTTCAAAGTTCACTATAATGTTCAATCCTTTAATTTCTTCGTGAAATTCTCTGCAAGATTCGAAATGCTTCAGATTATTTTCTCGTAAATTTGACTTAAATAACTTAACCTTGTTTCTAAATCCCGTAACATGTGACATATATTTTGATTTTTACATTGCAATGACTTATTCAAAACATTTAAATAATCTGTAATGTCCGTTAGAAAAGCAAGTAAACATAGAAAATTTTCATCAACCAAATATTTTAGTTAAATATTCATTATACCAAATTTCAATATTTCTTTATTCAGGATACAATCGTTTTTGATCAGGTCATAATATATTTTCTCTGTTGATGCTAACCCTTTGTGGTATATGAAGTCCATTTTGTTGTTCATATAGAGGTACAACTTTACTTCCTTTGGGTCTATTTTTGGTTTTGCGTTGGGTATTGCCGTTCGTATCAAGAATATACCTTTACAATTGGCGCTGATTATCATTTCGTCACATTGACTTACTATTCGTCCTTTTACGAATCTCATTCCTATGGTAATGTCAGTCGAGATTACTACGGTAGGCGTAGCTTCTGATCCGATATTTTTGGTAATGGTTGGGTTCCTAATTTCTCCGGTTCTTTGCAAGGTTTCCATGGCTCTTTTCTGTTCGTCTTTTTCTGTTTCTATGTGTACTTGTCCTTGGATCTCGTCGAATATTGTGCTTTTTAAACGTGTTTGTTGGCAAGCTCTAGTGTCTGCGTGATATACAATTGTTGACATTCCTGTTGCACATGATCTATCCGTTGCCAGACTTTGTGGATATTTCTTCATTGGTTGTGTGTCTTGGTCTGATATTTTTCTATTTTTCTGTTACCACCACACTTTTGACTAGTTCGTTTAATAATGTGAATTCTCCTCCTTCGCATGATACATCTCTTGATTTTATTCTGTCTGCTGCATATACTCTAGTTACTACTAGAGTTTAGTAGTTTTTATTTTTCCGTCTTCTGCTGCAACTTAGATTCGTCCTGCGATCCTAACGACTCATGCTTTGAATCCTTCTTTGCATTCGCTTCTTGTTACTGTAACTACTGTTGTTTCTGTTCCTGCTTCTATAATAGTTGAAACGCTACTATTTTCCTTATCACGGTACATTCTCGGATTTCTGTTTTTATAAAATCTACTTCTTGGTAAAAGTTATATGATACTTTTATGGTTGTCTTCTGTAATTTTCTGGGATTTGCGACTTTGCACTACTCTGTTTCTTTTAGTGAGTATTTGTCGCTATATTTTATATTGTCACAGTCATATACTACAAATAGTTCTACTCCTTTTATGTACATCATCCATATAAGTATGGTAGTGATGATTGCATTCATTCCTTTCCTGGCTGTTCTTGGATCACTCTCGTTGATTATGGTTTCGAATTCCGTCAACAATTTTTTTAATTTTGCTTGCATCATGTCCGTTCGGTCATCTTTTCCTACTAGCTTTATAAAAGCTTGCCATCCAATTTGGGTTAATATACGAAATGCTCTATTACCTTCTTTATGATTCATGTTATCCCAAATTCATATCTTGGTATTTTTGGGTGATCGATGACTATTTGGAATTCTGCTTTATTGTATTCATTCAAGCCTTCCTAATATCAGTTTATTATGTTCTTCCATGATGCGGTGAATGTACCGTTATCTTGTTGGTATCACTTTGAAATCAGTTTCATTATTCTACTATACGTTGTCGTATCTCTTAGGTTGATAAACATCTACTTTCGGTCTACTTCTTCTACTATTTCGTTGATTTCTCTTATTGTTTCAGTTTCGTCTTCTTTTGGCACATTTATTTCGATTTTTTCTATTTCCAATTTCGGTTCGTTTTTATTTTACTTGATCTCTTCACATGATTGGAACATTTCTCCTCCCAAACTGCTTATTTCACTTTCATCTTCGTCAGTTTGTTCGTCTTGTAGTTGTCTTAGCATGTTCATGTGTGTTTTTTTTCTTCCGGTTCTCTCGTTTGTCCCTTTGTTTGGAGCCATCTTTCATGTATCCTGTTTTTAATTTTTTCCTCCTTTAGGGTAGGCTCTTCTTTTCTTATTTCTGTTTCTATTTTTTGCAGTAGTACCCTCTGAATTCGATTTTTTGCTACTATTGGCTACAATTTTCCTATTTCTTCTTCTATCTTTTGTAATAACGTTTTCTTCTTTTGTATGACTACCTTTTGTTGCAGTGCTTCTTTTTGTTCTATTTTTTTATTCTTTCTTCTACCTCTTTTATTAAAACTTTCTTTTTTTGTAGGTCTTTCTGTAGTAGTACTTCATGACGTCGACTTTCTGCTATCATTGGTTCTAATTGTCGTATTACGTGAGATTCAGGCTCTTTTATTTTGCTACTTGTCATTGCTTGATTTTTCTCGATTTGTCACATTCCTTCTTATATTTCTTCAGGTTCTTCTATTTTACTATTAGTCTTCATTGCTTGGTTTTTCTCCATTACTTCTTCTATTTTTTTGACTTTGTCGTTTCTGTCTTTCTTCTTCTGTAAATTCTTTTATTGTCTCTATTGTCTTTATTGTTTATTTTTATCTTGCTTATTTTATCCTCATTTGTTATCATTTCTTCCCAGCCGTTATCAACACACTGCTCTGCAGTGTGGGCTTTTCCTGATGTTTTATCCCTCATCATGTTGATTCTTCGTGCTGCTTGTTATTTATCTTTCCATCGTTGTTGAATTTCTTCAGCTTCTTCTACCTGTAATGTCTCCCATTTTGTTTGTTGTTCCTGATATTCTTTCATTTGTAGTTCATTGGTTTCTTCGTTTCTTCTCATTACATTGATTCGTTGTTGTTGTGTATTGGTGGAATATTTGTTGTATCATCTCTCTCAGTTCCATGGGCATTCAGTGTAATTTTTCTCTCAGCATATCCATTTCTTGCATTACGTTGATCTATGGGTTTCTAATGGGATTGCTTGTTCTTTGTTGATTTGGCCCTCTTCTTATGGTACAGTTTCTTGCAAGGTGTCCTGCTTGGTTACAGTTATAACATGCCCTAGTATCCGGTTGTTTGCATAATCTCTCGGTGCGTCCTCTTCTGCCGCATCTCCGGCAGTTATTATTTAGATAATAATGTTGGGCTGTTACAAGGTTTTGTTTAAATGGATTGGAAATAGCACGCAAACACAACATGCAAATTTTAAATCGGACCCATAAACATCTAATAACCTGCTTGAAATGTGAGAAAACACATAATTAAAAATATAAAATGAAAAAACATAAAAGTAAATTAAAATAACAACAAATGCACCAAGATCTACACGAATTGACATAAAAATAACATAATAACAAAAGATTTGACCGAAAAACTGACAATTTACGGAAAAAACAAAGAGTTAATGAATAAGTTGAATAAAAATAAAATAATTCTAGTCAGAAATAATAAAAATAAAAAGTTAATGAATAAATTGTCAAATAAAATCGAGAAAGTAATAAAAATTAGAATTAAATTAGACAAGTAATATCAAGGTCAATGTTTGTTTTATCGCATGAAAATCAACACGCAAGGTTAGGGTCACAGAATAGGTATAAATACCAATCCATTTTCACAGAATGTTATGCTTTTTCACTTAGTGAACAAATTACTTTTCGCTAGAGAATTTACGAATCTAAAGAGCAACTCTCGGCAAAAATTTTCACAATACGTAATCAAGCACCTTATATGTAAGCCATAGTCGATCGTATGTGTGGGAAATCTTTGTCGTATGTGTGAATGAATGCAGAGAATAATATATGAATAACAATGTATCGATCTGAAAATATATGTTTTAAATGAAAAAGTCTTAAATGTCGAAATTTTTCTGCCCCACAGCCACACAACATACAAGAAATTAAAATGATACATAACTAGTCACGCTGTGTAAGTGCGGTCTCTCCGCTTACAGCGAGTGCCCGTGAGAGTTCCGTCGTGCGCAATGACGGCCTCGAACGCAAATATTATATTCGTTTATAGGGGCGGTTGGAAGATCGAGAACTAGTCTTTTGGCTGGCTCTCTTTTCCCCATCTCCCGAAAAATCTACCAAAAATCAAATATACAAATCGGCTAAACTGATCACACCGAGTAATCCAGTGGGCATTCGTAAAATTTAATATGAACACAAGTTCCTTAGGATCAAATTTAGAGGCTCAGGAGGTGGAAACTCGATATCGATGTAACTAAATATGATGAAAAGTAACTAAATATATTAATTTTGACGAAAAATAACTAAGTGGAGTGTACAGTAACTAAAAATTAAGTAAAGTAACTAAAGGTAATTCGATATAATTAAATTGAGATAAGCATAACTAGACGCAAATGTAAATAAATATAACTAATTGGCTAAATGTAACTAAAGGTGATTAGATGTAACCCAGATGTAATTAAGAAGGAATAAAGGTAACTAAAAATAACTAAATGGAACTAAAAGTAACTGAGTATGACTAAACGTAATATAGTTATATGTGATTATAAGCAATTAAAATAACAAACTAAATAAAATTAGATGGAAACCAATATTTAACTAAACGTAATAAAAAGTTAACTCAACATGACGAAAAATAATAAGAATTAACGAAAAATAAAGTATTATAACCGAGAATATATGACTAGAATGAATTTCTAAGTAACGAATAAATCGACTAAAATTTGTATAAATTACTAAACCCCGATAAAAGTAATAAAACTTGAGTAAATGAGGGACGAGCGATGTAACCAAATTTTGTGAAAGGAAAATAGGATGAATATTAATGAGTTAAATAAATTGCGAGACGATAAAAGGATTAACTGAATCTTTAAGGAAGTGTTAATGAACAAGCGACGTAATTAACATTAGAACAGAATTAGGATGTCGATCTATTAAACCTAACTTAATCAAGGTACAACCATCCAAAAAGAATACGAAAGAAATACGCCATATCAACTCAAATTTGATAATTTATAGTGTTACACATAAAGTCTTTCCCGACTGCCGTTAATCGGACTAAGACAAAACGCACCATCATCGCTCAGAACCCCATCAAAACAAAATTTTATGAAAAAATGCCTTTTAATTAAATTAACTTGACATTCGCAATACAACCCTAGTAATAAAGTAAATCTGGCGAAGTCACTGAATGAAATGTGATTAGGAATTACACCGTAAAATCAGACGACAAGATTCAATGAAATCAAAAATAAGACATAATAATATTGAATATTCAAAGGATAAATCACCCAGTGGCAGACGTACCGGAAAAATAGTACGAGCAGTCTTCATCAGAGAGAGAGCATGGAGTCCAACACACACGATGAGTACACCATTAAGGATTTGTCGAAGACCGAGAAAGATTTGGGCGAGATTCACGCAGATGCACAATAATATCGAGGATAAAAGACATTTGAGATACACCGACACGAATGGATAATGACTTCAGTACTGATTGATTGGGAGGGAATTAGGACATCGACAAAGGGGCAGATTTAATTTTACTGGATGGAGCAGGAGATAGTAGATAAGTGTTACTACCGAGATGGCATTGAGACTTAATTCATTCCGTTAAATGACAACGAATTGAGAAATATCGTGATTTATTAATACACCATATGGAACTGAAATCAACAAGAATATAGTCCTGAAATAAAACAATAAAAGAGAGCAATAAACAAAGTAAATTACCAATCAACCGTAGACCTGATTGTTGACATTATAATGTAACAGGTGGCAAGAATAAGCAAACAGCTGACTCAGATCGACCGTCAATATACTTGAACAGTTAATGAGCAATAGACTATTATTAGAAAATAAATTCCGCGTTGTAATAAAATAAAATTAGAAAACCAAATCAAGTTAACTTACAACCAACAATTGGTCACGAAATAATGGGGGGGTTACGGCTAGTTAAACAGTAATGAGTCAACCCTCACGACTATAAAAATGAAGTTGTAAACCTAGAAATTCATAACTACTAATTATGTCTAACTCTCGTCAACCATATGCCGACAGCAGACGCAACGCAAAGGGACGACTGGGAGATCGAGCTCAGAACCGATTATTGCCCAATGACGCGACTATGTAAGACACTATTGAACTTCAACGAGGTATTACGTTTTTGTAATCACCAATTTACCGTATAAATACAAACTATGTTCACCCACAAGACAAGTGACGATAGAACGTGTTTTCACGACCACCCCACATTTAACAAATAATTTAATAATAAAAGTTTGTGATTTAATATTAATCATATAGCTTGTTTAGACTTTAGAGATCCACATGGAAGATGGAGTGATGACTCCGGACTAACGTTACAAGTACCGATCAATTCTGCCGCCCAATACAGACAAGCACTATGGGATCAAGGTTACACTTTGGCCACTTATGGAGAATCTAGTTGGCCCCGACGACCAAACGATCGCGGAGACGAAATCGAATTACCCAGTATAGCCATCAAACGAAAACCGGGCAGGAATCCAGCACGAGAGGCTCGTCAACGTGAGGAATACACTGTGATGAAGATGGAGAGTTTGGAAAGGAAATATCACTGAAAGGCGAATCTGGCCAGGCAACGATTAGCACGCGTAAACCACGACATCGCGAGTACTGACGGATTCGCTCCAGACTATGGGGTTTCATTCGAACTGGACGACCCGAGATTGCTACAGATGACCGCACCAACAAAACTGATTCTGCCGGAGAAATTAGTCCAGCCAGTTCTTCGCAGTCGACTCGGACCAAGACAACAAGGCGACCATGGATACGCCAGCAGACACCCGCAATGGACTTTCGCCAGTCGTTTTAACCGAAACGTTCAACCCAAGGGTCGTGACGGACTCGGAAAATAATCAAAATTTTTTTTGTTTAATAAAAGGTAATGGTTAATCTTAGACTGTTAAATTTGTTCTATTAAATGAAATAAAACCCATCATAATAAAAAGTGCAAAATGAGTTCGAATTGTTTTATTTAGGAAAGCATAACTTAGTGATATAAAATATAAATACGACAGGGGAGAAAGGTATTGAAGTTCAGGCGAACGATTCGGATTAATTTAAATAAATAAGGCGACAGGATATAGGTAGTAAAGGCATTGTAGGAACTGATATTACTCACAAAATTACGTAGGACAAGGGTGGATAAAATTTAGCAAAGTGTCGAAACCAACAATGTTAATGATAACTGTACAAATATTTTTACTTTAGGAATAGAGGTGACAAGAGTTTTTAGTGAGAGCTGAAGGATCTTCGACGAGAAAATCTGAATCTCCATCGACAGCTCCTACAACAAAGCCGAGAACTTCAGCAAATAAAAGCCACCTGGGCAGAACCGGCAAAGATGAAAGAGGTGTACCAACGTCTCACCACGGCCCAACAAGGCTGGAAGGATGAAAAGATGCTCAACCAAGCCCAACGGACGCAAATAAAAGGCTTGGACGTCGCTCTGTCAGCTTGCCAGTAGGGGAGTGCGGTGACGTATCCCTTGGTCTTCGCCCCGACACAGCTGGCCTATCGCGACCAGGACCCAGTGAAGCATCCAAACAAACGGTCCTATCCACATGCCAAGCCTGGCAGAACTGAACGATTACGAAGACGCGCCCAAGGCCAAAATAAATAAATGATTAATTCAAGTTTAAATTTGACAATAATACAATAAAATGGTGTTTTGATAATTTGTTTATTATTGATAATTAGTGTACACGAGAAAATAATGAAGAAAAATTTAAGGGACCTAAAAGATAAGACGGGCAGAGGCCTTCTTACGGCAGCCCGCTGAACCCGTCATAGGGCCGGACCTTAGCAGTTCTGACATCGGAACTCACCTTTGGCGGTCCTGTGACCAATGGTTGCAGTTCCAACGTTGCCTAGCAACGGGTGACCATTGGCGGGCGTGAAATATTGTATGTGATGGAGTCAAGGTCACGAATACCACTAACCCCACAATATTCTTCTGTTTGATGTCCCGTTCGTTGCCACGTGGTACATGTATAATTTGCATTTGGATTGTTCCTGAAGTTATTATTATAATTTACTTGAGTATTACCTCAATTTTCTGGATTCCTTGTTGGTGGTGGCTTGAACATCTGTTGTGCTCTTGGTATGAATTGATTCATTGTCGGATTCGTGTTTGTGACCGAATTGTTGATGTTTGCACCGCCTGGTTCGATGATTCTGTTGTCATAGCTGCTAACCTGGTATGCTAACCCAGGTGTATCTCATATTATTTTGTGATTGTTACTGCGTTGTCCAATGTTTCTGGTGCCAAGCATCCAAAATTGGCCCGTATATCCTCTCTTTTTGACTCCTCTTATGAAGACGTCCACCATTTTATCTTGTAGTGCACCTTTATCTCATAAGGCTTCTTTGCCTAATTTTCTCAGTTCACATGCATATACTGCGTTAGATTCAATCCGTCTTTGTTTCAAATGTAGGAAATCTAGCATTTTCCTATTGCCCTTTTTCTTTATTCCAAATAATTTTACTAAAAATTCTTTTATCCCCGTCCTGATATTTAGTTTTGTCACGTCCCTAGCGAATTCCACAAAAACGTCTTGTTCGTATCAATTATC